>CM042477.1:65293780-65886280 GCA_023621385.1 Quercus gilva
ATATAGGAAACTATATTATTCCCGTGGTGACACCCTCAGTGTTACTTTTTCTCTCTTTCAATTTCTATCCCCAAGTAGATTTTTCCTCCCCCTTTACTTTGCCTCCCCCTCTCATTTTATAGCTTCAATCTTTACTCTTATCATTATAGCTGTCTTACTGCTCACCAGAACCTTAGGGATATTTTTCTCCACTTTATCGGATTCCTCCTTTCTTTTATCATGGAACTCTGACTTTTGGGAGTTGCCGCTATTGTTTAGGTTGTCTCCTTTGCATTTAATGTGGTAGAGGTGATGTAAGACCCACATCACTGACGCGGAGGTAAAGATCTTCAACCTTCTTGCATGTTCCTAATCCTTCCCGTGATTCCAGGAATCTTCTGGTTATCATACGTGGACCACCTACGTTCCTCAACTCAAGTAAAGTAGCACCTTATCATCTCCACGGGAACTAATCTTTTGTGTCACTCACTCTTCCCGTGATGCTTGGGATGACCCTACTATTCTCCGTGCATGGTGTGCTACCCACCGAGCTTTCCTTCTGAACATAGGTCAGGCCCAATTCTTCTCCATGGCCCAATTGCTCCCTGGGCTTCAGGCTCGGGGTGTGACTGTTCCACTCCCCACAGAAAGCTTCTTTATTTTTGGTCTTAATGTAGTAAGGGTGTAATTTTAAATTTGTTCAAATAACTTGTCAATTCTTTCACTTTTCCATCATCCCTACCCAGCACACATGAGGGGAAAATTAAACATTTTCTATGATTTTTTTTTTTTTTTTTTTGGAGAAGGATTTTCTATGATTGTTAAATACTCTATTTTCTCACTTTTCTATCCTATGAACCAAACGGGTTGTATTTTTGAAAGGAAAGTAAAACATGCTTCTATCATGAGATTTGTTTCTTTCTCTGTATCGTCTTAAAGTTGTCCTAGTGGTCATTAATGAAGAACCGATCCATGCATTTTTGCTATCGTGTTTTAATGGCAAATAGCAGTTTGCAACTGTTGGCGTGATCCTCTGAACCTGATTAATTTGTGAGTTCACTAATTATGCTAACAAGTTTTTGGGCAGACCAAGCTGAGATGCTAGACTGTTTTCAGTGTGCTTAGCTCATCTTGATTTTACCAAGTTGAGTAGATGGCTTGAAATAAGTATTGACTAAACCTGTATCAATCAACACTATAAATGAAATCAATTAATCACACACCTAAAATAAAAAAGAATTAACTTTATTTAGACCATTAGTCATAGAGAAGTTAAATACGAAAAATACGTATGAGACATAGATTGAATCTTTAGACTTAGTCATAAAAACAGTCTCTTTTTTTGATACTCATTGTTTTGATACTCATGATTATGCTATGTGGAGTTTCTTGTAGTGAAATAAGATCTATAACATATTTGGATTAGCCTACTTGTGATAATTTATTTGGTTTAAAAAATAAATAATATAAAAATATAATTGTATCTTAAAAAAAAAAAATTATATATAAAGTCTGTTTGAATATCGCTTATTTTGCTGAAAACTAAAAATTTATTATTGAAAACACTGTAGCAAAATATTTTTTAAATGACAAAACACTGTTCACACTATGCCGTGGGTCTGCGTTTTTCTTCATTTGTTTGCAACATTTCCGTGGGTCCTACGCTTAAAACGCGTGAACAGTGCCTAACGCTAAAAAACGCGTTACCCAAATGCACGCATAGTGTAGTGTTGGACAAAAATTATTTTTGTCGACTTATTTTTCTATTTAGCTTATTTTTGTTACTAGTCATGGGTCCCACTGCACTTTTTGGTACTATTCATGGTTCCCACTGTATTATTTCAATTAACTTTTACTTTTATCTACAGTATTTTCAACAAAACGTTTTTAGTTTCAGCAAAATAAGCAGATCTCAAATAGACCCATTATAGTCTAACAATAAAATAAAATGACATTTTAAGCTAAAACAAACATCCTAGGTCCCAAACTTTACCTAAAATACAACCGCCGTTTCACCACACCTTATTTCCCACAAATGTTTCATAATTATTATTAATCTTTAATTTTGACTAGAAACTTGTAAACCAATAAAAGTAAAACAAGTGGAGAGAGTACTCGCACTTCAAACTTTAAGCAATACTTGTGCTATACATCTGTCTTGTGTAAACTCTTATTTGGACCATTTTCTTACTTTAAATATGGTAGCTCCAAGATGCGTATATCTCCCACTGATCCACATATTTACATGTCAAAAGGAATTGCTCGACTGATCCACATTTGTTGCAGTCAATCTTATCTCTATGAACATGGGAAAGCTAAAATTAAGCAAATAATAACTATAAAAGGGGAGCTCTATGTCTCTTAACTATTTGATCTACATCATTCTATTGAAAAATCCAAATTTAAGAACACCTATCAACTCCTAAGAAATCCTTAAACGAAAGCAGTCATTAATTCATTCTAAACACCAATATTACATTATATCATCTATGAGCAGCCCAAGGCATGGTTCTTGAATGCCACCGTGTTTACCATGCAAATGACTATCTTAATAGTCGTCCAACGTGGATCCTTTGTTGGGAGGTGCACGGCACCTTGAAGTCTAGCCCATATAAGACTTGTGGTTAAGCATTGAAGGAATCCTATTTCCATTAGAGAGATAGGTGTATGTGTTGCACAAGAAGTCAAAGACTCCTATTCCTAATTATAATAGGAGTGTCAGGTGGCTTGAAAGCTTTTATATAAAGCTTGGGACGTGTATTTCACATATACAGAGATATAGAGAAAAAAAAAAGAGATCCAGATATATTGAAGAGTGAAACACAGATTTGAAGCCAACTGAAAGAAAAAGATTAGTACTTTGTGCGGCACTGAGGGAAAAAAAATACGTAATTTTTCTTTTGCTCAAGACACACAAGGAAGATAAATTGACGGTTTTCTCTAGGATAATTATTTAGATACTACAATCACAGAGAATTGAAGTATTCAAAGTGGAAGATCTTGCTACCGGATATTATGGTGAGGTTGTATTCATTCCTAGATGTATTATTGTATTTTCCCAATTTATTATGAACTCAGGTTTTGGATATAACTTGAGTATTGTAATCTCTATTTTATTATAGTGGATTGATCAGATTTGTCCCGTGGTTTTTCTCTCTACACTGAAGGGTTTTTCACGTAATTTCTTAGTGTTCTTGTTGGTTGATTTTTTTTATTATTTCCGTAGATTTCTATTTTCTTTGTTGCTTGGGTTATATTTAATTTAATTCACACATAGACGGGGATTTATCCCAACATCCTTCTTAGACACAGATTTAGGAGCACGCAACTAACTTGTGGTTAAGGTGGAGATGGTAGTCGTCATTTAGTTTTGGTCTAAGAACTACTCTTTTGACCCATACACAAAGGTCCAATTCAATTATACTTTAATTTTGAATTAGGATATGGGTTTAAGAAGGTATTAGGCACCAATTGTACTACCTAGACATTTTCTAAAAAGTTTCCAAACAAGTTGGTTTCCTTTTAAGCATACAAGATTTGAATAAGACAATTCAATTTAGATAAAGCTCAAGATTTAATCGTTCAAAAGAGTGAATTACCTAAATATTAGAAACAAACATGCATAATTAAAAGAAAGAAGGAAACATACCGCAGATCCGCACCACATATGGACACAATTATTGAAAGAAAGGAAGGAACAACTAGGGTTTTCATTTATAGTCTGGCAATTGCGTATATACAATCTCAAGTTGCATACTCAAATCTTTATGATTCATATGCATCTTGAGGCAAAAACCCTAATTTTACAAATCGATCGAAGAATTAAATTAGAAACAATCCTAATTTTAAAAAAAAGGGTAGACACATGCAAAACAAAAGGAAAATAAATGTAGGAAAGAAAAGGAACTAAATAGAATGTGTAAATTAAAAAGAAAGAAACTTACCTAGTGTGAAGAATTACTACACTACCTTAATCACACAAACTTACCTTAATACTTAACACTCATTAAATATGTACATTTTTTAGAAAAAAAGGGATTAAACTAGATAAAAAAAAAATCGTTTGCTACTATTTCTAGAAATTGATATAATTATTACAACAAATGGTTTTTTTTCAACATTACTCCATACTCCATTTAATTCAACTATTACAAGTAACATCAAATTATATAAGTACTTTCATAGTACCACCTTCTTTAAAAAAAAAAAAAAAAAAAATCATAGTACCAAAAATATGCAAAAATGCGATGAATGTAAAAAATTGTTAAAATTTTCATTTGTCTAAAAACTCGTTAATGTTTATTTACATGTTTTTGTGTATGAGTTTTTTTTTTTTTTTTTTTTGTTTTGTTTTTTGTTTTTCCATATCTCCTTTTTTTTTGTTTTTGTTTTTGTTTTTTTTTTTTGTTTTTGTTTTTGTTTTGTTTTGTTTTTTTTTGTTTTTTGTTTTTTTTGTATACACAATGCTCTACAATATTAGAGACTTCTATCCCTAACTTTCACTAAATATCTCCCTTTATTAGAAAAAAAGATTCAATCAAAAGAAGAATCATTGGTTACCTTTTTCTAGAAATTGACAAAGATTTTTGGTTTTGGCATGGAAGTTTTCAATATTTTCATTTATGTGTATGGCATCGTATGCAAACATAAGCACATATGTAAAGATTTTTAAAAGTTACCTAATTTCTTTCATATGTTTAAAATTCAAGTTTATGTTTAAGTGCGAATATATGTTAAAAAATGTTTGTTAAATTCATTAAAGCAAAAATCACGTTCCTTCCACTATATTTGGGGTAATTCATAATTCCCCAATTTATCTGTGTAATCAATCAATTTTCCCCTCTATTTTTCCAAAATGAGCAAATACTCTCATTTTGTTACCCCTCAATTAAGTCGATGAAATCTTTTGATTTCCGAAATATTCTTTTCTTTAAAGTCTAAAATACCCCTAACTAAAAAATAAAACATGAAAATTACCCCAATTAACCTAATCAGGGTAAACTTAACCCAACTTGTAACTAGAAAAATAAAATATTGAAATTACCCCAAATAACCTAATCTAAATAGTGGAATATAACTTTGTGATCATTATTGAATTTTTCTATCCATTTTTAGTGTTTTTTTTTTTTTTTTTTGAGAAAGTATCCATTTTTAGTGTTGGTTAAGCTATTGACACAAGCTCTAATAAGCTTTAATTTGCTGGGTGAGTTAAGTTTACCCACGTTTAATTTGTCATGCGTTACTTGGGATAATTGCATTTATTTTTAGTTAAGGGTATATTAGACTTTTATAAAAGAATATTTCCATAATCAAAAGATTCTAGTGGAATTAACTGGGGGAGTAATGGAATTTGGGTATTTGCTCATTTTGGAAACATAAAAAGAGAAATTGGTTGGTTTAAAAAATGAGAGATGCTACGTTTACAACAATTTTACAACATTTTTACAACAAATCACAAGTGATTAGTTGTTATTGGTTCAAATTTGAAACTAACACTAAGATTACTTTTTTGCCCCAACAATAACAACCAGTAACAACCTGCCACTTAGGATTTGTTGTAGAAATGTTGTAGAAATGTTGTAGACATATCATTCCTCTTAAAAAATAAGGATCGAATTTTGAACTACCAAAAACATAAAGAGAAGAAAATGCTTTTGCCCCTAATGAATTTAACAAAAATATTTTAACATAAATTTGTACTTAAACATAAACTTGAATTTTAAACATATGAACAAAATACTTTATTCAGAAGAAAGAACAAGCTACAAAGGGACCAAGCCAATTACAAATTCAACACGGGGGGCAATATCCGAAGTCAACAGAGCCAAAAATTTTACTAGCCAAAGAGCATTTGACCAAAACATGGGTTGCTTCATTAGCTAGCCAATAAACCCAGCAGATAGATACATTAAGGGGGAAAAAAACAATAGATTTTGCATATAAAAATAAATCTATCAAATCCTCTATGGGAGAGTCGAGCTAGGGGCAACAAGAACATCTTGACAGATCTTTGATCCGTCTCAATGAAGATGGAAGTAGCCTCCAGTCTAGTAGACAACAAATATGCACATTTGATTGCCTTCGCTTCGGCTTGGAGAGGGGAGGTGGTGTTCACTTTTTGAGAACAAGCAAATACCAATTCCCTTCTCTAGTTCTTGGCAACCGCAACAATGAAAGAGAAACGAGGACCAATTGCTGCATAAACATTGATTTGATAGAAGAATGACTAGGAGGAGAACAATTTTGAGGGTTGACGCCATGATAACTAGGGAAATAGATAGATTTTTGGAGTTTTTATGATGCACAACTATTTTCAAGATTTTGGGCAACAAATCTTCCTGATTAAACATATGGTCTTCAAAGAGAAACCGGTTACTTAACTTCCATGTGAATTCATGGAATATGGCTCCAAACAAAAAAAAATTCACATTTTTGCCCTAACTCCAAACTATCAGCAAAAGTGGGGAAGAACAAAAATTAAATGAAGTTTGAAACTGAGACTAAGTTCAGAAGATCCATTCTCAAACTCCACTGGCTGTTAGACTAGATAGCTTTAGCTACAGAACACAAGGCAAACAAATGGTCAACAGATTCACTTACTGAGTTACACCAAGGGAAAACATCATCACAGTCATCGATAAATTTGCTCAGATTTTCTTTGGTTGGAAGACAGCCTTCTATCATTCTCCATATGCACATTTTATACTTGTCATGGAGATTGGATCTCCATGTACAACCCCTAATAGGGTCATCGAATGTAGGAGGGGTGGATTCTTTAGCAATTTGATATGCAAATTTAATTGAGAAAATTCCAGAGTAGGAAGAAGTCTAGAACCCACAGTCCTCAGGTAAGGTAGAAGACAGGCATTCGAAGAATTTATTCAATAGTTGCCTCAAACATATATCTTAATTTATTTAGTTTTCAAACTGAATGGCTAGGATCCAAAAGCCGAGATACTAACAAGAACACCTCCGAATTAACCCCATTTTTATGGTTGAGAATAAAGTTTGGAATATCAAGTACCCATTGGTCCTCCCAAATCCTGATGGAATTTCCATTGTCCACCAACAGACATGCATCTTTGGATACAAACTTTATATTTAGCTTTTTAGGAGATTAATGCATAAACAATATTTTCCAAACAAAATCCACATGGAAAGTTTAGAGAGGAGAGCTTGGTTGAAATCTTAGAATTTTCAAAAACCTAAGTCTCCCTCCTTTAAAGGCCAACATAACGACAACTAGGCAATTAGAGTTCAATACGAACTAGACTTCGATTTGGGGTTCCACCAAAATCTACGAACTACTGCATCAAGCTAATCACAGAGATTCTTTGGGAACTGAAAAGTTGACATCGAGTAAGTAGAAATGGCTTGCGCCATTGACTCAATTAGAGTTGCTCTCCCTACCCAAGATAATTTTTTGCTTTTCCAACCACTAAGCTTGCTTTCCAGTCTATCCATAGATTTTAGATCTTAAGACCTATTCTTGGATAAGAACAGATATATTCCAAGATAAGTGGTATGTTGAGGGAGAAGATTGAGGTCCCAGCCACATTTGATTTGAGTAAGAAATTGATTGCTCACCCCTTTTGAGGGGAAATTCTTGACTTTTCACATTAGTATTGTTTTATGTTAGTATTTTAATTTTTTTTTGAGAGATTTTCACAATTTATGACGTCAGCTCCTGATGATATTTCTTTATCATCAAACTAAGACACCAATCAGTTTTTGGTATAGGCGGGTATTGAACCCCAGATCTCTTATTAAATTATCAGAGACTTTATCAGCTGAGTTAACTGGAACCCACTAGTATTTTAATTTGTTAATTGGAAAAATATTATGAAATATGGGCTATTATTAAAGAAGAGTAAAAAGGATAATTCGTGAGACGTGTGGTAGAAATATTAAACCTCTTTTAGAAAGTAATTAGGTATTCTTGAAGTATAGATGATGTGATACTTCAAAATCAAAATAAATAAATGTAAACCAACTAATACAAAAATCTAATTGGGCATGCGTCCATGTTGCTAGTGGTCTGTCACAAATTTTGATACTATTCTCTAAAATTGAATTAAATGTAACACTTTTTATTTCCTAGAAATTGAATTATTAACAAATAACATAAAAAATATACATACTAGAGCATTATTATTATTATTATTATTATTATCACACAAAATAAAATTTCTCTAGTCCAACATAAATGTTTCTTTATG
The DNA here is from genome assembly GCA_023621385.1 of Quercus gilva. Taxonomy (NCBI): domain Eukaryota; kingdom Viridiplantae; phylum Streptophyta; class Magnoliopsida; order Fagales; family Fagaceae; genus Quercus; species Quercus gilva. The sequence goes on from CM042477.1 coordinate 65,301,979, forward strand.
TTTTGCCAACCACAATTTTGTATATATATATTTTTTAATAAAGTAAATAAAGTATAAAAAAAAAATACATGACAATAAAATATAAAATGGATCAATTTTGGTGGGACAAAACCTTTTTTTTTTTTTTGGGATCAAATAAGCTTCCATAAGTAATATGAGGCCTAAAATTAGGAGCAAATAGAGGTCACAATAAATGGAGACAGCAAAGAAGATAGGAAGAAGATGGTGACATTGGATCCCCATCAGCCAAAATTGATGTGGGAATCAAAGGCCGCATAGAGGTTCTCTCAGTCCCACGTGCCGGGTCATGTGTCGGCTACGGTCAAATGCCGGTGGCCTTATCGATACGTGTAAGCCTGATATTGCTAAAACTCTATGATCTCCCCATCCAATTGTTATAACAAAGTTTGAATCATTGACCACTGAGTTCTGACAAAACACTGCTCATAATTCATATTCATCTCTCACACAAAAAGGGAAAACCCGTGACTGACCTCGAATTATTCTAGAATTCCAAAATTTTTTTTTTTTCACAAATTTTTTATCATTCTAATACGTATATTACGTGCGATTGTTTATTACTTTTATATAAATTTATCATTTATTTTACCATTTATTATTACTAGATCAAAATTGTATCAAAGCTGTGATAAAAAATTTGTGGTCGTAGATTTTTTCAACCAATAATTCTCTAATCTCAACTTATTCTACACACTTGACATAACTTTCTTATGTAACTAGTGATACGAAGTTGATAAAAAGTGACGAGTTCATATAAAAATGACAACTACCAATAAAGTCATCCGTATAAAATAGTTAAAGTAAAGTATTTAGAATAAGATGCGTAACTAAAATTATTGTTTATGGACTGACCATATCCCGCGTTGGCCTTAAAAGTCTTCGCTGACTTTATCATCCAACATCTTCAGCTAACTACACTTTTGTCATATGCTTAGTTTCTCACTCTCTCCCTATCTTCCTGCTTCTCACGCTCTTGCCATACTTTTATGTGCGTTGATCTTTTCAAAGTTTAAAAGGGTGTGTGAATAATTGTGAGAACTAATTATGTTTTCTGTCATAATTTTCTTGTCTGTGTCTAAAAAAGATGATTAGTGTTTCTCAAAAAAAAAAAAAAAAAAAGATGATTAGTATTTTTTAATCTATACTTAATTGAGATGGTTTTTATTTATTTTTCTTGTTTGTGTCTCTTAGTCTTCCCCTTAGGTAGGCTGGCTGTACTTCATTTGAGTGTAAGAATTTTAGTTCACATTTGATATAGGGATTTGTTATTGGGAGTAGGGAAAGAAAAGAATAGAATGGATTCCCAAGGGATCCTATTAAATAATATTCTATTCTTTCACTTATTTGGAGGTTTAAATTTAATAGAAATGTATGGAATCATTATGAAATTCATTCTATTCCCTCAACGATCATTCCTCTCAAAAATAGGAGCTAGAAATGCTCATCCCATTAATGAAATGAGATGAAATATGAATATGAACCCTAATTTAAGAATAAAACAAATAATAGATGAATTGTTTAATAGTAAAGTTATATATGTCCTTTTTTTTTTTTTTTTCATTTATGCTATTATAAACTCTCAAACACATCAGGGAAAATATATCACATTTCATTTCATTTCAATCTTTTAAAACATTTTCATTTACTTTTTTATAAACTTCCAAACATAACATACGTTCTTAAAAAGGATAATTTTATTCTTGTTGTTTTGATTATTCAGTACAATCATGTGTTTGAATTCAATTAAAAAATCTAAAGTTCAAACCCAAAATAATTTGTACATAAAATTTTCCCTTCATTTATTATTTGGTTTCAAACTTGAGGTTTCCAAGTCATAATAAAAAAAGGGGAAGTATTATGATCAAACTTTAGCTACAAAATTAGTTGTATCCTAAGGTTACAACCTTACTCAATATCTTTTTATTGGAGGTGAATTTTGACAAATCCACTATTTGATTACATCTTCTTCTTATATCCTCCATTCTTGCAAAATTTCTAGAAAATTAAAGATCAATAACTATTGTGGGGCCCCAAATATTTGGTAACTCTGGCCCACTCCACATCAAGCCCAAAGTCCACTCCTAAAGAGAGAGAGAGCATAATCCGAGGATAAACGGACGAGGCCTAAGTCATTTAGGGACCTCGCCGAGGAGGCCCATGTTTTCGGCGTACCGACGTCTAAGGAAAGGGGCTGTCACTCCCCCATTAAATGCATGCCACCGATATTTTGATCAAATCAATGATGAATTGACCGGCCAACAGAGATGTCTTGGTCGCTTCAACTAACAGAAGGCCTACAAAGGCAGTTGATGGGACAGGCATTCAAGTATAGGCTTGGATGATTAATAAGTGGACGGCAGAGATCAACTAAATGAGGATATATAATAGAGAGCACCCCCGCCAAAGGAAGAGGGGAAAAAAGAGAGAACCCTGATATATGTCAGTTCTAAGTAAATAGATCCTCGGGCCGGATCCTCAGATTGGACCGAGGATGAACTTCCTTCATAAGCACCCAGCAAAAATCATTGCTATGGTTCTCATAAATACTTAGGCAAATTCCTTTGCTATTATTATTCCTATGAATCTCACGCTAATGGCTTTGCTGGTACCTATCCCTTCTACCCACGTTCTACAAATTTAATTGTTTAGGTTTAATACATTTTGAGTCGTTACAGCTATGTCATCAATAAATTGTTTAAATTGCAAGTTTTTTTAAATTTAAAATTATGTATAAAATATAAGCTTATAGATGATATAGTAAATGATATCCGATTGACACAAAATTTGACATGTGTATTAAGAGTATAAAGAACATACAATTCAATGATTAGATTTTCAAAATATGTAGTAATATTAATTTTGTTGAGTAAAATTTTAGCCTTAAGGTACAACCAATTTGTAACTAAATTTTCTCCCATTATTATTTGAACTAAAATATTATGAGATAATTTAAATTAGTATATATCTTGGTCGGACAAAAATGTTATCTTAGTACTAGAACGACCTAGAAGTATATGCTACTTTACTTTAAACATTATAAGTTTTATCTCTAGGAAGGTGTGGTGAATGAAATATATATTCTATCAAGAATCTTAATCATCATTAGATTAAGGGTCTATTGTCTTTCATCTTTTATTTATTTATTACCAAAAGAATATAGTAAAAAATGTTTGTTATTTATAGGCCAATTAAGAAACTAAATGAGACTCACTTTAGTATATATATACAGATGAGACTAGCATGGACCTGAAATGTTTCAGTCTGAGAAGGCACTTTTTGGTCATCTGATTGGGAGGTTGTTTTGTCAACCTCCTTTATAAAGTGATTATAGCAAAGTCCCATTCAAACCTAGACTACCCCTTCACCAAGATATATATAAAACTCAAACCACACTAGGAGATAGATAAGTATAAACTAGAAGTCTTAGAACAAAACAAAGGGACCTCTAGAAAGCTTGCTGTCAAAGCCTTAATTCCTTCTTTCCTCATGTCTGATGAACCTAGAGACCTTTACTACCATGACCTATTCCAAGACAATCAACACCTTGCCAGTGGGACTGGCATGTACAATCAAAAGCCCCCTACCATTGCTGGTTCATCAGCTTACAATTCACAAGGATTTGATCCCTCTTATTTGAGCTTCACTGAGTGTCTACAAGGACCCATGGACTACAATTCTTTGGCAAGTGCTTTTGGATTGTCACCTTCATCCTCTGAAGTATTTTCTTCAGTGGAAGGCAACCCAAAGCCGATAGATGTTGGAGATTTAGGTGGTGGTGGTGGTGGTGGTGGTGATAATCTGGTGACTCAAAACTCCTCCATCTCTTCCTCTTCAACTGAGGCTGGTGTAGAAGAAGATTCAGACAAGAGTAAGAAAGATGGGCAGCCGAAAGAATCAGAAGATGGAGGGGAAAGCTCTAAGAAAGTGTAAGTTTTTTGGTTCTTATCTATGGTTAAATATTTTCACATATAGCTAGGATGGTGCAATTAATATTGATGGTTAAATCAACAGGGGAAAAGCAAAGAAGAAAGCAGAGAAAAAGCAAAGAGAGCCACGGTTTGCCTTTATGACCAAGAGTGAGGTTGATCATCTGGAAGATGGATATAGATGGAGAAAATATGGACAAAAGGCTGTCAAGAATAGCCCTTATCCAAGGTAGGTTTATCATTTTCTTGCACCCAACTGTAAAGACCTGTTGGAAGCCATAATTTTTCATACAACTTGGTTAATGGTTATGCTTGTATGTCTGTTGGAACAACATCCCCTCCATTTTAAGTCAAATAATGGAGGCAACAATTTTATGATTAAGATTTTATTTTTCTGTTTCTTCTGAAAATTTATTTATTTTTATTTTTATTTTTATGATCCTGATAGCGTATTATTTAAAATTTTAATGGATACATTTTTAGATTTATAATCTTCTTAGCTGCTTCCATTAATTCTTTAATTCTCCTTTTGATACATGAGAAAGCAAATGGAACTTGAAGTTTTATTAAAAAGATGATGTTTGACTATGTTGTCTTAAGATTCCAAGTTTCCTCCTTTTCCTACTACTTCGCCAAAAAGTGGATTTTATTTTTTTGGTACCACGTAACTTCCTTAATGGAAAAGTAAACGAAAACCTTACATTGTTGTCAGATTCTGAGTCTTTTTTTTGGTTTGCTTTTTCATCTTTTTGAGCAACCAAAAGGATCATGATAACTCTCTTTCTATGTCTTCAAGAACATGAATTTTTGGCAATTCCAATGCATGCAGGAGCTATTACCGGTGCACTACTCAGAAATGCACGGTCAAGAAACGTGTGGAGAGGTCATTTCAAGACCCAACTACTGTGATTACAACATATGAAGGTCAGCACAACCACCCAATACCCGCAACACTTAGAGGAAATGCGGCTGCAATGTTCCCACCTTCCATGTTCACACCACAGATAAGGGGACCAACTTTTCCTCAAGACTTCTTTGTTCAAATGCCTCAAATGGGTAGCCAAGGTGGTGCCAACTCCATTTATTCGCAGAACCTTATGAATAATCCTCACCAGCAGTATCAACTTCCTGACTATGGGCTATTACAAGACATAATACCTTCTATGTTCCTTAAACAAGAGCCATGAAACTCTCTCTCTTTCTCTCTCATTGTACATATACTCACAAGTTAGTTCCATCTTTCTGACTTCCTTGAGTAGCTATATTTTTCTTCGCTTCTTAATATGGATGAGAAGGTCTCTTTTAAATTTGAATATATGTATCTTTTCTCTATCAGTATATGGATATATCTCATATGATGATAGACCCATACACTGAGAAAAATGATGCCTATATCAGATGCATAAGATAATTGTCGGATAAGAAAAATCCTAGTTCACATATATCCAATTTAGAAGTGAAGTTGAATCTTTAGATTGAATGTAATTTTGCTTGAATTGCCACTATGGGAATGTATGGAAGAAGATGAGGTTGGTAGTGTAGTGAAGTAGTGGGGTTTCAAAATTAGACAAGCTTGTACTACATATTCAGTCCCAGTCGGAGCATGTATCTCCTTCATGAGGATTTTCAAATAGGAGAGCTTTTCCTCCTTTGTCCTTATATCAATTTATCACAATTGATAAAAAGGATTTTTATTGCCTTTGAATATTCAGAGTTTGTATGACTTTATTTTCTTATATGCTAATAAAGATGCTTCGAGAAGACCTCTGTGGAAAAATAGAAAAGATTTTGGTCATCTTGTCAAGTTCAAATCACAACTTAGTTATGGGCTTCTTGTCCATTGGAGTTACAAACAGACAATGCAGGAATGGTAGACTTCATGTTTCTATCTTCAACGTTACGTTTGAGTTTCTCACATGAAATAAAATGTCGGCACACTATTTCACCAAAAAAGGGGGCAAGTCAAATAGAAAACGGTCAAGAATAATATTTCAAGAAAGAGATATTAAGTCTTAAATATTTATTTACTCATCTTGAAAAAATTAATTTCAAACTAGGCCTAATCATCACTGGTTTCAAGTCATACATATTATGAAGGTTTTTGGTTAGATGCATATATATATATATATATATCCAATGCTTAAGATACTTTTTCTTTTTGCCTGTCAATTTCACTGGTGATGATTGATGTAAAGTAAATATTTCAAAATTGGCTTGTTTCATCTTTTAATTACTATTTTTCGTCAAATATTTTCTTGATATTGGAACATATAATGAATAAATAATTAAAAAAAGAAAAGAAAAGGAAAAGAGACTATATAGCTTGACGATTGGGTTTTATGGGTGACAATTTATGGGGTTAATGGTGCCTGCCCCATCCAATCCCATTGTAGATTTGAGATGCAAATGAACCTTGTTTGGGTTGGGTTTAAGGTAAGAATTTCACTTTGTTGGGTAGACCCATGAATTTATATTTTATTTCGTCGAAGGAATCCTACCATTGAGATTGAAGGCCATTATAAATCTATTATGCACCTTTTTTTTTCCCTCCCATTTTGTCTCCATAACTTATGTGATGTATGCAACACATTTCTTATTACCACTACAAAATATGAAGTACCAATGTTGGAACAAAGAATGGATGAAACAGTTCCACAAGACATCCGATTATCCGAAGAATCCGAACATGCATGTCCAAGAACAATAAGTGCAGTCTAAAGCATTAAAAATAACCCTTTAAGAAAGGAAGACAAATAAAATCCTTTACTTTTGCTTCCTCATGAATCTTACATAGATATTGTTTATGAGTTTTAACTTTGGAGCCATTATTCTCAGAACCTAACAAAATTCTGAACACCTATATATGCTATGCTATAAAAAATTGAGCTTAGATATGTGCCGGGAGCATCAAGTAATTGCCTAAATTTATAGGGTTAAAGTGTTCAATCATCCAAGCTTGACCAATGTTTAGGCGCATCAATTTTTTTTTTTTTTTTTTTTTTTTTTTTTTTGAGGAACTGTTTAGGCGCATCTAGGTGCACTGATCGGCCTGAATTTGCCAATATTATGCTTTTTGGAATAGAATATAGAAGAATGCAATAGTACTAGTACACGTGATTAATAAACATAGTACTATTGAAGAGTCGTCTAGAACAAGAGAAGTGCAGAAACGTGTTTCTACAACTTCCCCATGATTTAGTACATCTCCATACTTCTCATTTGATGATGGTGACAACTCTGCAACCTTTATTTATTTATTTTTTAAAGAAAAATTAATAATAAAAATAATTACATATTACCATAACGTAATTTGAGTCATTTATACTTTTGTCCACTTTATGGTTTTAAAAGTATCACTTTTCCTATATAAAATTAATTATGTATTACAAAGTAAAAATCCAAGCTTGTGTCTACCATTAAAATACAAAAAAGCATTACAAAATACATAACCAAAAATCAAAATCTGGCCCCTCTCACTTTCTTCACAGTTTTCAATCACTTATAATAAAATTTATCTAATGGAGCTGTAGGTAAGACATTAAAATGCATCAACCTTGTAACTGTTTTTCTTAAGAACTTGGTAGTAGAATTTTATTTTATTTTATACGTGTGATGATGTCTGAAATCTCAGTAGATCACCTAGCCTACACACACACGCGCACACACACACACACACACACACACACACACACACACACAAAAAAAAAACCATGAAACAGAACACTCGCAACAAGAGGCTTGAAAGCTTGAATATTCCTTTAGTCCAAAAGAAACTCCAAAGCAGACTCCTCAAAGTCTAGAATGCTTCAACATTTGGGCTATCAGAACATTCCTCAAAGTCCAAAACAAACTCCAAAATTGTTCACACCGCCAGAGGCTTGAGGCTCAAGGGCCCAAGGCTTTACCTCTCTTGGGCTGTCATTCCATCACTACTTGGACGAGTCTTTTCTACTTTCATTTCGTAGGCTATGTTTGGTTCATTGGAAGGGGAGCGAAGAGTAGAGAAAGGAAAAGGGAAGGGAACGAAAAGAGTGGGGAAAGAAAGTACTTCCTCGAGCTTGTTTGGATAGATAGATCAAGTATTAGTTTGGATACTGGGTTAAGTTGCGGTGTGTTTCCACAACTGCGTTCTCAGTTTTTTTTTTTTTTTTGCCAGAGTTATTGACTTTTGGGAGACAAAATTTACTGTGCATGAACAGTGCAGCACTGTTTACGCACTGTTCACATATTAAAAAATATTAAAAATGGTTCCCACAATACTATTCACACATTTAAAAATTATTTTGCTATTGTGTTTTCAGCAACAATCAGTTTTCAGCAACTTTCAGCAACAATAAGCTGTATCCAAATGGACCCCAAGAGAAATGAAAAATGTGAGGTATTTTATAATTTTATCTTTTTAAATTATAAATTAATAAGGATATAAATGTCATTTCACAAAAATAGTCAAGACCTTTTAAGGGTATAAGAGTAATTTTAGAAAGAAAAAACAATGAATTCCAAGAAATTTTTTTTTTCTCCCATTCTTCCTTTTTGTGTTTTCATTTTTAACCAAACAAAGGAAAGTCATTCCTTTCTTTTCTAACCAACAAAACCTTAATTTCTTCACACTAGAGTGGGTAGGAATTCCCTTTAGCTTTGGAAGATTGTGCTATTTTGCAGTGTCCCACAAAAACTGTCTAAACCTTTGATTTTGTATTGCTAGATTGGGCCCTCTACGATGTTTGGGTAGAACCTTTTTTATTGGATCTTGCAGTGAGCACCCTTATGGTCTGTTTGGAAGTTTAGAGAGGGAGGAAAGTAGAAGGGAGTAGAGGAGAGGAGAGTAGTGGGAAGGAGAGTAGAGGGGAATGGTTATTCTTCACATTGTTTGGATGTTTTTAAAATTAGTGAGGGGGAAGAATATAATTAATCATTCCTCTTGTTTAGATATTTTAAAAATTATGATGGAAATGAGAGGAAATGATTTTAATAGACAAATTTACCCCTATTTAAAAATGAACTTACAACATTGGTCTATGATTAATTTGTTAGATTAAATAATTATTTAATCAACATTCTCATTTCATCATATACCATTAATAAAAGTATAAAACTACTATTAATTATTATAAAATAATTTTTATTACCTAAAAAAAATTATAATAAAAATAAATTCAAAAATTCAAAACCCAAACAAAATTCAAAAATTTTCTCAGGAGACAAATTTTCTAGTTACAAACAAAGGAAATTACCATAATACCCTCGTACAAATTTATCAAATTTGAAAAAAAAAAAAAAAAAAAAGACAGAGATCAGAGACACAATAATTTTCATTTCCAACCAAAAAAAAAAGCAAAAATTAAAAAAACAAAAACAAATACCTAGATCGTAGCGACCAGTGGCTTTGTAATCATAGCTACACACGTGGTGTACCGGTGCTCAGCGCAGTAGAGCTCGCCGCACCGGCACTGGAATCCGGTCAACCCTACCTTCCTCCTACAACTGAAGCATTGGTTCACCTCTCTCTTCACCTTCGATCTGAATCTGAAACTGAACCCCTCCAATCTAAACCGATTTGACGCCACCGCCGCCTTTGCAACAACGTCCTCGCTCGACACCTCCGTAGTAGTAGTAGATCTTAATGAACTCGCACTAGATCTATGATGAATCTTCAACAACTTGTTCATCGAAGAATAAGACACCGTTGTAACGGTCGTCATCGTTGTTGATGATGAAGCGTTTATTGTTGTAGAGTTTGTGTTTGTGTTTGTTGTGGTCGTTGTTGTTGGAATTCGAGGTGTTGAAGCAGTTTTGGCACATGTTCAGGGTATTATGGTAATTTCACTTGTTTGTCATTTGTAGTGTTAAATTTTCTCAGAAAACAAACAAATATTATTTATATAATTGGTTTGTAATTTTGTTAATTTAGAAAGGGTAAATTGGAGAATTTATTTGGCCAATAATTTATCTACTCTACTCTCCCTTCAAATCTCTCCAATTTGGGGGAATTAAAAATGAGGGGGTTAGAGGTAGTTGAAACCCCTCCAAACCCCTCCAAACTCCTCCCCCTCATTTCTTAAAAAACTTCCAAATAAGGTAATTGAATTACTCTCCCTTCCTTTACTCTACTCCCCTTCCTTTTTTTAACTTCCAAACAAGCCATTAGTTTATTTAAGAAAGTAATGGCATTAAGAGAAACGGAAAAAATTGGGTGAGTCGTTCAAATGGGCTTTACCCCTACTGAGATGAGCTTTGTCTTTGATGAGAGGAGGCCTAAGTCAGTGGCAAGGCCTTATCTAAGGTAGGTTAGTCTCTTAGGGCATTTTTTGGTTTAAATGAAGAGGCTGAGTCCTTCGAATCACTCAAAATATCGAAGCTGTTTTGGAGAGAAGCATTTTGATAAGGTAATAGAGGGACTATATGTTTGAAGTGGAAGGTGACTTGGCGTTACACAAAGCGGACCTTCAAGCAAGTCTGAGGCTTCCCTTCCAACCCTTCATCATGAGCTGGTATATGGTGTGACATAGAATTGGTCTTGCCCCCAACCAGCTTGCCCTTGCAAACCATTTTTGCATGCATGACGATGAAACAGAACACTATCAACAAGAGGCTTGAAAGCTTGAACATTCCTTAAAAGTCCAAAACAAGCTCCAAAGCAAACTCCTCAAAATCTTGAATCCTTGAACATTTGGGTTATCAGAACATTCCTCAAAGTCCAAAACAAACTCCAAAATTCTTCACACCCCCAGAGGCTTTACCCCTCTTAGGCTGTCATTGCATCACTACACCGATGAGTCTTTTCTACTTTCATTTCTTAATTTCTTCACACTAGAGTCGGTAGGAATTCCCTTTAGGTTTGCAAGATTGTGCTATTCCATAGAGTCCCACAGAAAGTGCTTTAACCTTTGATTTTGTATAGCTAGATTGTGTCCTCTACAACGTTTGGGCAGAACCTTTTCCTTTATTAGGTCTTGTAGTGAGCACTTTTAGTTTATTTAAGAAAGTAATGGCTTTAAGAGAAACAGAAAAATATTGGCGAGTTGTCCAAATGGGCTTTAACAGATAAGGGGGAGCGGAGTCGTCTAGCTCGACTCTTATTGAGATGAAGTTCGTCCTTAATGGGGAGGCTTAAGTCAGTGGCAAGGCCTTGTCTAAGCTAGCTTAGTCTCTTAGGGCATTTTCTGGTTTAAATGAAGAGACTGAGTCGTTTGAATCACTTAATATCGAAGCCGCTTTGGAGATAAGCATTTGACAAGGTAAGGGAAAAATAAATGTTAAATTATTGATTGCCTCAAAAGCTTAATCTATTGGAATATGGTAAATTTAATCATTTAATCACATACTTCTAACAATACCAAGTCCTTAAGGGTGTTGTCTAAAGGCTTCCTAATCGTGACGAGAGGGACTATTCGTTTGAAGTAGGAGACTTGGCATTATACAAAGCGGACCTTCAAGCAAGTTTAAGGCTTCCCTTTCAACCCTTCATCACGGAGTTGTGAGATAGAATTGGTATAGCCCCCAACCAGCTTGCCTTAGCAAACCATTTTTGCATGCATGATGATAATACCAAAAATCGTCAGTTGGGTGCCTGTTCGATCTAGCGCTTTTGACGGTCTTATATCAACAATAGTGTTTTTACCCAAGATAAATTAAAATTATTGTTACCCTCGAATTTCTTTATAATCAACATGATTTTTTTTTTTTTTTTTTTTTTTTTTTTTTTTTTTTTTTCTGTTTTATGAATTGATAAAGATATATGCGTGAAACAAATTTACTAATTAATCTTGTTTACTCTATTCATATTTTATATTTTATTCAAATGCTATAACTATATTATAATTAGAGTCTCCGTTTTATTAGACTTATAATACTTCAAGTGCTAATGAAACTATTTTAGTGAAATTTGCAAGAAAAAACAGAGTTGATCGAAGAGACTGTTGGGTTGTGCCTGGTGGGGGATCCTCTGATGCTTAAATTAGTATTAATCCATATATTTCGTATATAGATTGTATTTTTGTACTATTTTTCTCATACCTTAGCAAGTGAGATAGATTTTTCCTTTTATAGGTGACTTGGGTAGCTATTGCACATAACTGGAGGTGATTATTACCTTGAATATAATGATCATTGTCTTGATGAGAGTTTAAGGCCTTTAAGTAATGATCGTCATTGAATATATTGAATGTGCTTGAATTGTTACTTATCTTTCTTTGATAGCTTGCTGGTAACTTAATATTGTCCATTAAGGTGGACAGTCAATTGATTTTCCTTAACTCATTAATTACCCCTCATTCCTGAGGTTGACTTGCCTTGTGCTGGCCAAGCTTAAGGAATTTTCTTGACTTGTTTAGATTCAGACTTCTTTATCATTCAATTACTTTCTTCTTCATTCAATTACTTTCTTCTTCAGGGATAGTGGTTTACCTGTTAAAACTTCTTAATGTCTGCCTTTTGAAGATCCTTGGGATCATAGCTTGGTCTTGTAAGTAAGCTATTTTCTTTGGACGACCTAAGTGAGATTTAGTGGCCTCTTTTGATGATGTTTACTTGGATCGAATTTTTCTTTTGACAAGGTTCCATTGCCTCTTTGGACGACAATCACTTGAATCAATTATTTCTTTGGAAGAGATTCAATGGCCTTTTTGGACAACAAATACTTGGATCGTACATTTCTTTCATAATTCATATTTCTTGTGTGAAGAATTTATATCATCTATTGTTTGGACAATTTTATTCTTTAACAAATAATGTATCACTGAATGATTTGTACTCTTGTCTAAAGAATTTATATCATCTGTCACTAAATGATTTGTATTTCTGTGTGAAGAATTTATATCATATAACGCTGAATGATTTCTATTCTTGTTAGAAGAATTTATATCATCTATTGCTAAATGATTTGTATATCTTGTGTGAAGAATACAAATCACCAAACTGATGATAACAAAAATTGTTAGTTTGGTCACTCGTCCATTCAAAGCTTTTGACTTGGGTGGTTGAAAATTAACTCTTTTCTAAAAAAAATGATATTTAATCAAAGTAAAATCCTTTGTTATGTTTATAAAAGTATTAGACGAGGTTATTGTGTTTTTAGACTTTTAGGGCTTGTTTGTTACCATTGTTTAAACAATAGTTTTCAATGCTTAAACAACATTACACGTATTTTCATACACTTTTTCACCCACACGTATTTCCGAAAAATACAAATAATGTTATTAGAAATCTCTTACCAAACGGGCCCCTAGTCTTTTAGATCATTTAACAACATGTGGTAAAACCATTTATGATTTAACAAGATTTGATCTTACCTCAAGACTTAAGAGTTGGGTCATACCGTTGAGGCCTGTCCTGGTCTTTCAAAGTCCATGTCTGTCTCATGTTTAGTTTGTGCTTTACAGTGAGCCACCTTTGGGTGATTTAATAGAAATTTTGAGGTTCTGTTTTTTGAATACAAAATTGATAAATGGATTTGGAATTAAAGAAGGCTTAGCCTTTTGATCGCCTTTTCACTGCAAATACAATTATATGATTTGTTTCTCTGTGTCAATGGTGTGGACCCTCAAGCAGTCCTATGTCTCATACCTTGAAGGCAATGGATTGGATCATAAGGCGCTTATGTCACCATTGACTGACCCAGATAGGTCTTGCAGCCATAAGTCGCACTTAGCTTTGATTTCATTGTCAAAATCTTGGTGATCTCTCTATTAAGTTAGAGGTCAAAAGTCTTAAGACCTTGGATATGGGCTTTTGCATCATCATCTATGAGTTTGAAATGAGTAATAGAACTTAGCGACCCTTTGTCGTAGGAAGAGCTTAATGACTAATTGCTTTCCCATAAACAACACAAAATTGATGATATAAAAAATCGTCAGTTGGGCCACTTGTCTAATTCAGAGCATTTTACGGTCTTTTAAGATCTGCAAGAAAAAACAGAGATGATCAAAGAGACTGCCAGGTTGTGCTCGGTAGGGGAGACTCCAACGCTTAAGTTAGTATTAGCCCATAAACTTTGTATATAGATAGTATTTTTGTAGCATATTTCTAATACCTTAACAAGTGAGTCAGATTGTCCATTTTATAGGTCCTGCTGTACATGATTAAAGGTGATTATTACCCCAAGTAAGTCATTGTCTTGATGATAGTTTAAGGCCTTTGAGTAATGGTCATCATTGAATATATTGAATATGCTTGAATTATTTCTTATCTTTCTTCAATGGCTTGCTGGTGACTTAATGTTGTCCATTAAGGTGGATGAAAAATTGATTTTCCTGGACTCATCACATGATATTGTGGCAAGTTTGTAGCAAAGGGACTAACATACTTACTATCGATAGTTCCTATCTTGCTACAGGCTTGTCAAGGTCCTATGGGCATTGGTATTTCACTAACTAGGAGATGTATACCAAAGTGATTGGTACTCTCCCTTCGTCCAACCTTGTATGGAAGGACGCCTTTTTCTTCATCTATTGTGGTAGTTGAAAGCACCACTCGTGGGAGTTTGGGGATGAGAAGTTCATCCATGTTTGTCATTCATGGGGCTTTCTTCCTAAGTTTGGTCAATCGTTTCTCATTTAATTTGAGCTTTTTATTTATTTATTCTTTTAATGTTGCCTAATGACCCTTATGTCTTTTTATTTGAAGGTTTCATACATGTTTGTTGTTCATGGGGCTTTCCTTTGAAGTTTGGTCAATCATTTCTCATTTAATTTGAGCTTGACAAGGAATATTTTGATTGAGAAATTTTCTAGCTTTTTTACCTTTCAAGTTTGGATTACCCTTCGGTCTCATTTTACCCTTCGGGTTTGGATTGCCCATTGATCCCCTTTTACCCTTCGGGTTTGGATTACCCTTCAGTCTCCTCTTACCATTCGGGTTTGGATTGCTCATTAGTCCCTTTTTACCTTTCAAGTTTGGATTGCCCTTCAGTTTCCTTTTACCCTTTGGGTTTGAAATGTCCTTCAGTCTCCTTTTACCCTTTAGGTACTAGGTCCCCTTCGAGTTGATTACAACACAACATCAACCATACTTTCCACTCACATTTACCGTCGGGTATGAAAGTACCCATTGGGTTACCGAATACCTACGATGGATTACACTTAGTCCCACACCATGTGTGTTCTCCACTCATACATCCCTATATAGAAAGAACTTGCACACCACTTCCAAAGATCCTTCTACATTTTTTGCATCCTCCCAGTATGGGAAGTAAAGCCCTAAGATTTTGAAACATCAACTCCATATCTTTCTTACAAGGAAAGATCCTACATTCATGGGATTTTCCTAACTCTTACACTTTCGAGTTATTGGAGATTCTTCTATTATTAACTTAACATTTAGAAGGTCTTTGGCTGGCACCTCACTGGTGCTCTCGTAGGTTCTTCGTTTTTTTTTTTTTTTTTTTTTTTTTTTTTTTTTTTTTGTGTTCTTCAAGTACTTCAATCGCCATACGTGTAAACAGTCAACTCACTAACGATTTTGTGCATCAATAGTTAGCATCGTCTGTGGGAATCGAGTGATTGGCCATATCACTGCTTTTAAGACAAAGAGTTGTACGGTCTAGATGTGGTCAATGACTACCACTAACCTGGAGACTAGAATCCCCTCCAATGCCTTGGAGAGGTAAGTGCAAACCCTCATTGCGGCTGTCAAGCGGCACACCTAAGGAAATTAGGATCTTGAACAGTAGATGAGCCTTATGAATGAATGTCACGCCCAAACCAACGATGAACATGACGAGTAGCACAACGACGAACACGAATAACACTTATCTCTTAATAGGTGACCAATGCGAAAGAGAAGATCAAGAAGAAAGCAATGTCATCAGCAGGCACAATCGACGGGAGAATACTGATCGTCAGTCAGAGCTAGAGAGCGGTGCAATGCGCATGGCGCAAGATATGAAAAATATGAAAGACAAGATGGACATGATGATGAACTCCATGAGAGGATGAGTGTCCACTAACTTGGATGAATTGGTCCACCATATTTACTCCCCCTTCACGGCACAGGTCACATCTTGTCTCCTTTTGCCCAAGTTTTGAATGCCTCAGGTTGAGACATACAATAGGTCGAAAGATTCTTTCAATAACCTGGAGTCGTTCAAAACTCTTATGCACCTGCAGGGTGTGTCGAACGAGATAATGTGCAGAGTATTCCCAACCACACGGAAAGGATCAACTAGAGTATGGTTCATCAATATTACTCCAAACTCCATCTTAACTTTTAAGGAGTTGAGTGAGCACTTCGTCACACATTTCATTGGTGGACAAAGACACGAGAGGTCGTCGACAAGTCTACTGAACATCAAGCAATGAGAAGATGTGAGGTTGAGGTCCTATGTGGCTTGATTCAACAGAGAAACCCTCTTGATTGATGAAGTTGATGACAAGGTGTTATTTACAATCTTCACCAATGAGCTATACTCTAGAGAATTCCTTTTCTCCATCTACAAGAATGACCCAAAGACAATGATAGACATGCTATACAGAGCCACCAATTACATGAATGTCAAAGACACCATGATAGCTCGAGGGGGAAAGACAAAGAAAGAGAAAGTTCTTTCCAAATCAAAATTTAATTTTTTTTCAAATATTATTTTGAACATATGTCTAAGCATAAAACATAACCAAATTGGAAACAAAACATTTGACTTTTTGTTGACCACTCCTTATTGTGTGCCATGTGGCTACATAAATTTATGACACGTATACATTTAAGAACATCGAACAGTTGTACCTTTTCATTTTACCGATTAACCTTATGCATTTTATGTCGGGGAAGATTTAAAATAAATAAAATAAATTTAATGGCTCTCACATGAATGAAAATGATTACGTGGGTGATCATGTTAACAAAATAGAATTGATAGTAAAAGAATTATAGCGGATGTGGGCCATGAATTGTCTTACAAGATGCAAGTGACTATAATCCCAAATAGTTTTTCACAATCATGGGATCATGTTACACAACACTCACTCAGTGGTAAAGACATTACTATAATATCTGTTAGGGTCATATTTTCTATGTAATTGGCTAATCCTTTAACAAAACGCATTTTACTTGTAATTAGATAGATTTAAGTTGGGTTTAATATATCAAGACGTATGTTGTTCAAACATATCAAGTGGTATCATTAAAGACATGAAGATTGATCCAAGAAACAAGTGAAGAAAAGTTGTTTCATTAAGTCTCTACAGAAGCTTGACAGATGTTGATATCGAGATTAATGGAGAAGCTCGATACAAGCTCGATCTATCAAGATCTACAATTTCAAAATTTCTAGATCTGAAATTCCGTCCATGATGACTTATTCGATTAGGGTTTCTTTTCTCACAACCCTAGTCATATATAATGCTTATTTTAAAAGTTAGCAAGTACGAAAATAGAGACCTAGAACTCATATACTCTGTGTGAAGCTATTGCGTTTATACGCCTTAGGGATTTGTAAGTGCTTCCTAATCTTTATCATTTATGAAGTGAAGAACTTTGCAACCAACAACAATCATTCAAGTTGCTGAAGTTAGTCACGTACTGGGTTCTGAGTGAAGGAGTTAGTTATAGATTGGAGATTTGTGCAACAAAAGAAAGAAGGTTGCTACAAGATTAAGTCCAATTTGGTGTTAGAGTGAAGGTTCAACTGTGGGTTGGTATTTTGGGATAGGCCAGGGTAGTGGTAAGATTCCTCGTATTTGTAACCGCTTGATTATTGATTAGTGGATTCTTGGGAGTAGTAACCTTAAATACACCCAGTGTGATTTTTGCACTGCGAGAGGTTTTCTCCATTTGTCAACAAATCACTATGTCAATTTAATTTCCATTCCATTAAGTTTATTTGGTGATTTTTTGGTGTTTCCATGATTTGCACGTAATTTGACCTAATTAATCAACTTGGGTAATTAAATTAATTAACCGAGGACAATCTATCTTAAACCAACCATATCATTACGTGTATTATTGGTTCTAGGAAAGAATGAAGCAAAGAAAGAAGTAAACAACAAACAACAATTTGATGATGGCACAGTCTAATAAAACGAAACTCCTACCTAATAAAATGAAACTTTTTTTTTCTTTTTCTTTTTCTTTTGAGTAAATAAGTATTCCTACCTCACAATGGCATTGACATTTCAATTTTGTCATTATTTTTGAGGCGAAAATAATATTCTAGTTCCTCTATTTTAGGGTCACGGTCAATTTGATCCCTGTGGTGGGCCTTTTTGTATTCTGGGCTGAATTGTGCCTACCGTACTGTGGTCCAATAGTTCTGGGGCAGGAGAGTCGGGACTGGCTCAATTGAAACTCAACTTAAGCCAGCTTGTGCACAAGCTAAGACCCTTGGCAGAGATCTTGGTCACGTGCCTATAGTAGGGAATACTGTTAGAAAAACATTATGGCAAGAGAAACATAATACAATAGGATAGTTAAAATATTCTAACTAAAGTGCCAGAGATAAGTTAGCAATAATGAAAAGAATAATGTTAATGCTTTAACAATCATGATAAAAGACGGGAAGGGGATTAGTCTGCTAAACTTGGCTCCTTAGCAGATTTAACTCCATGAAGGGAACCAATCTCTAACGTGGGCAATCTCACAGGGAAATCCTGCCATAGAGATTACCTACATTGAAAGAATGGACCTAAGTAACTTAATCTCGAATCCTTTAACTTGTTAGAGAGTAGACTATTGAGAGGGAGAGAAGGGAGTAACTTATTGGTGCATGCCCTATCACACTTTTGTTTTTCTACTTCACTTCCTACTCTCTTATTTCTTTTTGTTTATCCTCTTCGTTTTTCTCTGCTTTCTATTTCTCTCTTCTTTCTATGTTTCCTGCTATTCTTCCTTGTTTTCCCGTTGTTGTTAACTATGCACAGCTAAGGCCTTTTTATACTGCATAATATGATAAGATTTACTATTTTACCCCTTAACTACTTTTGACCTATTGTGGGTGTCCTTCCCTGGCCACCCACTGGTATGCTATCTACCCAGCCACCACCATTACCTTGTGCTGGCTGCACCACATTTCATTCCCAAACAAAGGGAGTTTTGTTTTATTTTCTTGCTTTCCGTAGCATTCCCATCCGGATAAGGGTTGGGTATTCTCTCTTACTAACTCTTATGGCATGCACCTAGTGAATCTAGCTCATCTTTTCCTCTTTTAGGTGGTCTGACACTTTTGTTTTTCTACTTCACTTCCTACTCTCTTATTTCTTTTTGTTTATCCTTTTCGTTTTTCTCTGCTTTCTATTTCTCTCTTCTTTCTATGTTTCCTGCTATTTTTCCTTGTTTTCCTGTTATTGTTAACTGTGCACAGCTAATGCCTTTTTATATTGTATGCTATGATAAGATTTACTATTTTACCCCTCAACTACTTTTGACCTATTGTGGGTGTCCTTCCCTGGCCACCCACTGGTCTGCTATCTACCCAGCCACCACCATTACCTTGTGCTGGCTACGCCACGTTTCATTCCCAAACAAAGGGAGTTTTGTTTTATTTTCTTGCTTTCTGTAGCATTCCCATCCGGATAAGGGTTGTGTATTTTCTCTTACTAACTCCTATGACATGCACCTAGTGATTCCAGCTCATCTTTTCCTCTTTTAGGTGGTATGTCATCCCTGCAGGACATCTCTCCCATAAGAGCTTGAGCGGGAATCCCAGAATAGACTTCCCCCTTCTCCCCACCGCTAGACCATACCCTCTCTTACCTTTAACCCATAGCCCACCGCCCCTATATTAGCTAGGTACAAGTGGGTGATACTTGGGCCTTGTGTGTACTCTACTCCCATATGAGTTCATGGCTTGTTTGCTGTTCATGCGTTTGCCATTGTCTACGGGTTTGTCTAGTTTTGTTGCGCATTCTGCTGCTTATTTTTAACTCTTTGTGGCATGGATGGGTCATTGGGTCTTCATTTTTTGCATCTCGTTTCTTCTTTGGGCTGGTTATTGCTTGGGCATAGGCCTTCTCTTCTTTAATTCAGCCCTTGTATCCTTTTACTTCAGGTTTGTGGTCCAATTGGAATTCCTGCCACACCACTACACTGCTTCTATCGTGGTATCACTTAACTTGTGTTTCTTGGACCTCCTTCGGGCCTACCATGTATTATTCTTTCTTTTAGTTCACGTCGCCCAGTATTTCTGCTAGGTCAGTTCTCATATCATTTAGGGCTTCCCCGGCCCATTTTATTCTTTTGGATATCCCTAGCCTGCTTAATTCCTTTGGGCAACCTTGGCCCATCTCATTCTTAAATTCCCATGGGCTTTTACTAAATCTTTCGTGCTTCCCTCGCCCAATTACCATATCCTTTACTTTTGGGGTTTGTTGGCCTTTGCACCAATTTCATTTACTAATTTCTCTGTTTGGGCTCTTCTGGCTTATCTTTGCTTGCTTTCTACTTTCTTCATTAGGCTCCCTTGGGCCATTTGCTTTCTTTAGGGCTCATTTTACAATTTCATAGGCCTGTGGACCATTATTTCTGTTATTCGGGCTTAATGGTTCTTTCTTACTTTGCTAATTCTTTTCCTTCACCCCTTTTATATTGTTGGGTTTCTTCTTATTATTGGTCCTTGTTGTCAAAGTGGGCATCAACAATCCCTACATTTTGGTAGCAGTGAATTTGATTAATGTTATTTTCAACTTGCAGTAATTTGGTCTCTATCGTCAACTCACTAATGAAAATTGACTGCAAATTGAAAAGAATACAAACTAAATTAATTACTACCAAAATGTAGATATCAAATTAATAGTAACCCAAAAATGTAAGGACCAAAATAGTGTTTTGCCCAAACTTATACTTTGTGGCTTTTAGGATTTCTAGTGAGTTAGAATTGGATTAAACTAGAAATTCTAACATTTATTTTTATCTTAGTTTTTTTTTTGACAAATTATAAATATATATATATATATATATATATATTAAAATAAGAAAGATAACTTTTATATTTTTGTCACACGTTTAGGAAATGTGTTACTAAAAACTACAATTTTTTGTCTCATAATTTCCTAAAAAAAAAAAAAAAAGGTATACGGCTCAAATTTTCAATCAAACAAACTTGACCAATGTTTAGGCACATCCAGTTTCACTGATGGACCTGAATTTGCCAACATTATGCTTTTTGGAATAGAATATAATAGACTGCATTAGTACTTGTACACATGATGAAGAAAGATATATATTATATAGTAGTACTATTGAAGAGCCGTCTAGAACAAGAGAAGTGCAGAAACGTGCTTCTACAACTTCCTCGTGATTTAGTACATCTCCACACCACATTTCTCATTTGATGATGGTGACAAATCTGCAACCTTTGCTTTTTTAATAAAAAACCGAAATTACATATTACCAATGAAATTATGACAAAATTTATCTAATGGAGCTGATCAAAGGTAAGAAATTAAAAATGCCTCAGCCTCTTAATCGTTTTTTGTATGAACTTGTATATATAGCAGTACAAAATTCGGTTTTACGTGTACAATTTAGAACATTTTTATTTCAAACTCATTCTTATTGCTAACAGCCTGGAATTTTAGTATTTTGGACCTCAATTACGTTGTGCCTCCACTTGCAATCTTCTCTGATTACTTTGGTCCCCATTTGGCCCCAAATCTATTTTCAATTTCATTTTTCCTATTCTCGGTAGTGTGGTTGGAAAGGATTTGATTCTCACGTTTCTTTTTAATATATTTATATATTTAATATTTCCACCCAAAAAAAAAAAAAAAAAAATTAAAGGTAAAAAGTAAGTAAGAAAAAGAATAATGGTGTGGCCAATGACATCATGGATGAGGTGATTTAATCAGAGCGTAGCAACAATAATGCTAGCTAAGCTTCAGCTTTTAGATATATATATATATATATATATATATATATATATAGATTTTGTGTTTATCATTTTCTTTTACATAAATGCATGCAAATGAATCGAAAGATAAATGATTGAGACATTCTGTAATGAGTAAAGAGTTTTAGATATCAAATAACAAAGTACATGCTAAGCTAATTTGGTTTCAACAGAGTTAAAAACATATATTTAAATTTAAAGACATGTATGAGAAATATTCACAAGTTTGAAAAGAATGAAGCCAAAGTATCAATGAAATTAGCATATATTATGAATGCTTAGACCCATTTTTTTTAACAATTCATATTCAAAATAAAAAGCTTTTCAAAATAAATTATGATATTTCCTAGAGTGTGTGTTGCTTAATAATGACATGATATTTATAAAAGAAACTATGTATAAATAAGTAAATAATCTAATTTTAATGTATATTCTCAAATTGAAATAAAGTGCCAATCACAATTGATAATATATTATAAAATTTGTTTTTAGGATTGTAAATTTCTTATATGCTTTTATTTTTTATCAAATTAGTTATTCAATAAGATATTTGTAATTTTGTTTTATGTTTTGGGATGTTGATATTACGTAGAAATGAAACTTGTGTATTTGTTTTACTTATCCTTTGTGCTATTTTGTTTTGGTTAGTAATGTTGGGATTTGTATAAATTTAAAATGAATGAAAAAGTATTAATTTGTTTAGTTAAGCTCATTCTTGATATGAGTAGTGAAAATAATGCATTTTATATAAAATAATTTGCTGTTTGACTTTCTAAATGATAAATACATGTTATTTTCTTATATATAAAAATTCATATTAAAAATACGGATTAACCCGACCTGACCTACAACCCGTTTGGCCCGACTAGTTTCTAACCAGTTTAAAATGATCCATTTTGACCCACAATTTGATTGATCCGCAATCTGATTGACCCAACTCAAACCTGAACCTAACCCGCACATTTGTCATGTCTAGTAACGAGTACAAATGTAAAAAAATTTGTCTTCAATCTCTAATAGGTCTCCAATATCGTAAAATTTCTTTCCAGATCAGAATTTCATTTTTTTTTCCAAATATGATATTGAGCATATGTTTAAAACTAAATACATAACAAGATTGCAAACCAAAACAATGATAAAAATATTTTCCATGATTAAAATAATAGAAATCAAAAATATTTATTTTGTAACTCTTTTTTTATATAAACTTTTTATCTTTTAATTGTACCTAAAGTATCAATGTTATCAACTATTTTAATGGAGGTACTAAATCTACAACAGTTAAATACATAGTTTTTGCAATTTTTCTTTCAAAATACTTGGAAAACAATTAAAAAATATATGTTAATATCCTTTATCTTTTTATGTTATTGACTGACTATCTGTTTGAGGATTTTGTCCTCGACCAGTTCTTCAAGGCAGTGGCAACGCCAATCAGAGTCTAGGGTGTTCCTAGGAACACCCTGACTTGAAAAAAAAAAATTTATATATAATAATTTAAATTTTTTTATTTGTTTACCCTTAAAAAGAAAATAGGAACACCCTCAAGTCCTATCAGGAACACCCTCAAAAATTTTATGCCAAACAAATTTTGAAATAAAATCTAAAAAAAAAAATTGTAATAGAGAATCTGAAAAAAAAAAAAAAAATTATAATAGAATAAGCCCCAAAAAAAAGCCCAGCTTCATTGTGTTGCCATAAGGTGTTGGTACTCCATTAGTAAGCCAATAGAGGTAGAGACATTGTGGAAAGAGAGTGAGGTAGAGACACGGTGATGACAGGGGCAGCTAGAGAGGAGTCTTGAGACTGTAGACCAGAGAGAGCTTGAAAAGTGAGAAGTGAAAAGTGGAAACTAAAGACAAGAAGAGAGAGATCCGGATTTTTTTATTTTTAGTTTGAGTTGATGTTTTTATTTTGCGTGCAAGTCTTATACTAAAGTGCAAGCCAGCTGTATACAACCTGCCTAGGAACTAATGAGATGAAAAAAAAAAAAAAAATTTTGAAGAGAGGTGGTAGATTTTCTACCAATGAGAGAAAGACATGTTAGGCCAAAAAATTAATGAGAGAAAGACATGAGAAAAAATTAATGAAGCAACTAAACACCAATAATTAATAATTTAATTAACTAATACATTATAAAAGACAAACAAATTAAATTATGTTAGACTAAACAATAATTAATAATTTAATAATTAATGAAACAACAATACAACAATTATAGTTTATAAAAGACAAACAAATTTATGAAACAACTAAACAATAATAATTAATAATTTTATTAATATTTCAAATGAACTTATAGTTTATTGTACAGGTACCTTTGTTCATTTCTTTTCTTTTCATTTTTTTTTTCCTTTTGAGGTTTTTTGGTGTACATAATGCAAATTTGTTTTGGTTTTAAGAATTTTTTTTTCAAGGCCAAATCTTGAATTTCGGCCGGTATTTATCGAAATGTCACAAAACACCCGAAATAGATCGAAATGACTCGAAATTTTTTCAAAGTGGAGTAGGGACACCCTGAACAAAATTCCTGGAGTAGCCACTACTTCAAGGGCCTTTTTTATTTCGTTCTCTTTCGAGATCTTGTCCCAAAGTTGGAAATCTAAAATTTTCTTAATTCGGTCTTGTCTTTAATTATTTTTTCTACTCCAGAAACATTTTAGTAACTTCCATTACAGTGAAAATGTGTCCAACAGAAAAAAAAATAATTAAAGACAGTAATAAAGTAATATAATTGCACTTTGCAATAGTTAATAAATGGCATCTGCTATAGAAAGCTCAAACTTGTATAACATACACCACCCAAAAACTTAGTGAGTTTATTATTTACACTATTTTAGTAACTCTTTATCATCCATATTATATCTTATACTATTCATCTCCTTGATGAAATATTCAAATCAATTATTTCCTTCTTAATAAAAAAAGGGAACTGTAATAATTTAATCTTCTCAGAAAAAAAATAAAAAACTTAATCTTATACAACATACTAAGCTCGACCACTTTGTATCACTCTATTTAATAACATGATAAGTAGATGAATAACACTATCTTTTATTATTATTGGTATCCAATTATAGGCACTCTTTCTAAAAGCCACGGAAATATAATCACCGACCAATGTCTTGAACGCTCACTCTTTATTACTACTAGATAATTTTAATATTATACGCACAAAAAAACCCTTAAAGATATTTATATACATATTTTTTTGATAATCACATATTTATATACATATAAAAAATTAAACATTTCCATGATAATTTTTTTATTAAGTAAACACGATTTCCATTTCAAAATTTAATTTAAACTTCATCCCTTTTTGTATGTAGATTCAAAATTATAAGGAGTATAGTTGAGAAAAATGGAGTTGAAATAGGAGTTTTCTCATTCAAAGACTACCTTAAACCTATTTCCACACACGTACGCAACAATAGGGGTACAAACATAACAATTTTTTTTTTCTTCAATCTCTACTAGGTCTCCACATCTTAAAACTTCTTTCCAAATAATAATGTGATTCATTCAAATATTATGTTGAACAGATATTTAATATATATTGTGCGGTTCCATGGTATGCAGGCTTGTATGGGCATTCGAGCATGGGTCAATGATAAGGCCCGAGGGCCTGACATTATCACCACCCAGGGTTCCAACCCAAGCCCACCAAAGCTATGAGCCCAGGCAAAGTATTGTTCAAAGACCCGGGTTGCAGCCTGGGAAGGGTGTGGCCACGTGGGTAAATGCCTAGTCAGTCTTGCCAAGCAATACCGCGATTGTTCGGCTACATTGCCCTTTACATGCCCAGCAGTGCCTTAAGGAATAACACTGCTGAGCACATCTACTGAAGTGAGAATCATTTCCAAAGCCACTCATACCTAAACTCCCACTTATCACTAACAATATTGGATCTCTCATTGCACTAATGTTGAAAGTAATCATGATCATTCCACTAGTAGCTCGTTATAAATAGGAGAACCAAAGGAAGAAAGAGGGGGTTTTTTGGGGGGAGGAGGCAAAAAAAAAAGGGAAGAAGGAGAGAAACAGAGAGTAGAGAATTAGAAAAGGCAACACTGAAAGAGAGAAAAGTGACCTCATTGAGTCTCTGTGTTAGGAACGATCCAACGTAGGAAACCCAAACCCACCAAACAAATAAGTTGTGCGCCCAAGTGAAGCCCAATATAATAGTTTCATCCTTGGTGTGCTACAATAGACTGACTGGGCATTTACCCACGTGACCACACCCTTCTCGGGCTGCAACTTGGGTCTTTGAACAATACTTTGCCTGGGCTCATAGCTTTGGTGGGCTTAGGTTAGAACCCGGGGTGGTGATAATGTCAGGCCTTCGGGCCTTATCATTGACCCATGCTCCAAGGCCCATACAGGCCCGCATGCCATGGGGCCGCACATTAGCCCCCCCTTGATTCGTGCTCGGCTCCTCGGGAACGAATCAAGGAGCCCAAGAGGAATCGTTTGCCCGAGAAACTCAATGGGTGCAACTTGGGCAGTTCCAGATATCCATTGAATGTGTTTCTTAAAAGGCGCGTCATGTCTGGCCTTCGGACTTAGCCGTCATCATTGCCTGCCAGTTCGTGAATCGAGGTGTGCGCGCGTCATTCGCCCTTGGTATCTGTAAGGTTTTTTTCTCTTTTTCTACGCACCATTATTGCTAATTAACCCCCATTATTGCCCCATTAACCAACATCCATTCTCTCCTAGCACCTATAAATAGCCCATTTCAACCCATTTTCTCACTTTTTCACTTTTCATTTTCTGAAACTTCTTTCTGCCGAGCACCCACTGCGCTATTGTTCACCAATCCCAGAATCCACCTCTCCCTTAGAGCCAAAAGTAAGTCTCCTTCCCTTTTTCATCGCTTCAATTTATTTTCCCAAGTTCCTTCTAATTATTTAGAATTTGACATGGGTTATGCTCATTTGTTGAACTTTAAAGCGTCCTTAGTTACCTTTAGGCGAGATTATAATGTTCCTGATGATGTGGAAGTGATGTATTGCCATGAAAGTGACATTACGTTCCACAGAAGGGTGAATACTACCTTTTTCCCATTGATGTTGATTCTGGAGGGTGGGGTTAGGTTTCCTATTGACCTTCTTTTACTTAGCACCCTTAAGTACTATGGGTTGTGTCCCGACCAACTCCTCTTCAATTTTTACCGGGTAGTGAGTTGTGTGAGTAGGCTAAATCAAACGTTTGGTCTGTAATTAGACCATCATGACATAAACCGCATGTACAGCCTGTGTGGAAAGAAGAAAACCAATTATTATTTAAAGGTTAGAGACATGAGAGTACGGCTAATTTCGTATCTGCCAGACTCTAATAGAAATTCTGCCAGAGAATTCGTTCGAGTTCGTGGAAACCGGTTTACCAGCGGTGTCCCCCCCTCTCTCACGGCGTGAAGTGGGTTGATGCTATTTTTTGATTCGTTTTCTTCCTCCTTCTCATCACTGCATTTCTTGCCTGAATACTGACTTGTTCCATTTTGTTGTAGACGGTTCGGTGTTTACCTAAGACATCATTACAATCCACGTACGGGATTTGAATTTCTTACTTCGGTCCGAAATTTTTGTTCACTGGGACAAGCAGCTTTGGGCGTCCCACCTCATTCTAGGTGTAGATCCTGTGTACACTACTTGGCAACCATTCGATTAAGCCCTCATAGTAGACAGCCCCCTCCTCTCCTACATAGACGTTCGTCACGCGAACTTTCTCTCCCCAAATTTCACAGCAGGTGAAGCTCGGGACATTGGCCGACAATACACTTGCTCAGATGAGCTCGCTCTTATAAGAGACGAGTCAGCCAAAATAGTGTCTCAACATCTTCGGGAACGTGTTCATGAAGCCTTTCAACACGAAGCCCCTGTTGACCGTGAGGCCCTTGTTGCACTGGAGGCTATCGACCGAGAAGCCGAACACGCGACCGTAGAATCAAGTAACTCTTCCAGAACTCATTCCATTGGTGAAGAAATGGTGACCTGTAAGACTTTAACAGTTAGCCGCTTCATTCTCAGTGCACGTCAGATTGAGCACCAGCAGCCAGTTCAGGGACGTGGCCAAACTCCTCCCGCTCATCCTCCTCCTTATCCCCCTCCTGCGCGAACCCGCAAAAGACAAAGGACTGCAGTATAGACCTTTGCCAGCCTGAGTGAGGCTCAAGTCCAAACTCCCATCCAACCATCAAGGGATGTGGCTGTCTAAGAGCCCCCGACCTAGGTGGGGACCAACGTGGCGTCTTCATCCCGAGCTGTACCGAAATGGCAGCCCTCCTTCAAGCTGGACGATAAGCCTCTATATGTTGAAGCCATTGTATGGGTGTGGGAGAAGGGAGAAGGGGGCCGTGTTGCCCAATGCTTGGCGTATGGCCTCCTTCTGCCCGAGGACGTGAGCGCCTTCACAGAAGGGACCGATGACTCCATGGGTAGGAGGCTTTAGTGGCACACCATTGCGGTAATTCATCTTCCCTTGTGTTTTTATTTTCGCACACATTCCTATTACTACCATACATATTGTTTCTTTACTGTGCTAATTATCGTCATTTCGTCAGGCCACTCAGCTAGCTCACATTCTGAAGAAACGAGTGAAGGACTTTGCTCAGGATGTTGACTGGGAAAAGATCGGCAGGGAGGCGGCTGCTAAATCGACAAAGGACAAAGTTAAAGTCACTGATGCCATCGAGAAGAGAGCAGCTATCGCCGAGAAGGCTTGGGCTTTGGCGGAGGAGAGGTTGGCGGATTTGGAAACAAAGCAGAATGAACTTGAACTAAAGCTAGCTAAAGTGGTGAGCGGGAATGCTGCCTTAGTCAAGGAACTTGCTGACTTGTAAGCGGCTTTGGAGGCTTGTAAGAATAAATGGTACGATGAAGGGTTTGCGGATGCCGAGAGGGGCGTGGAACCGATCGTTAAGGAAGCTCTGTAGTTATCTTTTCAAGATGGCTAGATGGCTGCCTTGCAAACTCTAGGAGTGCCCGAAGATTCTCCCCTAAGGGACCCCGGCAGGATTCCCTTTCTGAACTCTTCTTCAGCTCTGCCGAACCCTACGGGACCTGTTGATGAGGAGGAGATGGATAGCCTGAGGGAGTTGGTGGAGCAAATTGACGCTCACGTGGAGTTGATGGGAGCGGAAGCTACTAGTAACCTTCGTACCAAAGACCGGTCTGGTGAAAACGTTGAGTTTCAAAACCCTGTACCCGAACGTCAGTCCCATGAGATGACAGCCGAGGAAAATCCCGTGGATCTTACTGAGTGATTGCCGAATCGGCTTTACTTTAATGTACTTTGTTTTAAGTAACTTTTATTACTAAAATGGTTTGCCTATGTTGTCGGGATGTGGCAAGTAAACATTTTTTTGTTTCCAGCCTTTGTCTTTATGTCACCGGGTTTTGGTGACAAAACAATTGGTTTATTTTATTTTATTTTATTTTAAATTTGATTTTGATTGTGGTTTATTTGCCGAACAATGATTTTAGGAATGCTTAGTAATACGCTAGCCTTCATGTTGCATCTCTATATTTCCGTGTATTTGTATGCTCCAGATGAACAGGTGAGGAAGATCGTTTTGAGGGAATCGCGCTAGCTGGCCCTTTGGCACTCAGAAACCTTATAGCACATGTTGGCTAACACGGGAAAATATTAGGGTATTGATGGCCATAAGCTGGATTGGCAAAAGGCTTCCGACCTTATTACATTTTATCATAAGATTCCCACTAGCTCGACCTTAGGGAGGATTTCTAGTGTATGGTTTTCTTGGGCTCAGTAATAGGAACCAAGAAGCAGGTTTCTGTCTTTAGAAAAATTCTGGAATAAGGTTTCCACCTGCTCGGTGATAGGGATCGAACTGAGAAGCAGGTCTCTGTCCTTAGAAAAATTCTAGAATAAGGTTTTCACCTGCTCGGTGATAGTGATCGAACCGAGAAGTAGGTTTCTGTCCTTAGAAAAATTCTAGAATAAGGTTTCCACCTGTTCAGCGATAGGGATCGAATCAAGAAGTAGGTTTCTGTCATTAGAAAAATTCTAGAATAAGGTTTCCACCTGCTCGGTGATAGGGATCGAACCGAGAAGCAGGTTTCTATCCTTAGACAAATTTTAGAATAAGGTTTCCACCTGCTCAGTGATAAGGATCGAACCGAGAAGTAGGTTTCGAATAACATAAGTCTGTACGAGTAAACATTATCATTCATATCAGTAAAACAAATACACGATGGTACATTCAACTTGCAACTCGACGTACAGCCGATCAGTGATAGAACTTCTTTAGATTACGGACATTCCACGGTCGAGGTAATGGTTTCTCGTCCAGGTTTTCCAAGTAATACGCCCCCACGCCAGCAATGGCAGTAACCCTGTAGGGCCCTTCCCATGTCTGCGCCAACTTCCCTACATTTGTATCTCGCACATTCTCCACGGCCCTTCTCAGGACTAAATCTCCAGCGCCAAACTCCTTCGTTTTTACGTCTTGGCTGTATCTTCGGGAAAGTTTTTACTGGTACTCCGCAAGCCGTATAGGCGCTGCTTCACGGCATTCTTCCAACTTATCCAAGCGTTCGACCATCATCTTATTGTTTTGGACGGGATCGAATCCCACGACTTGTGCACTGCATAGATTTACCTCAGCCGGTATCATGGCTTCTGCTCCATATGTGAGAGAGAATGGGGTCTCTCCTGTGGATCTCCTAGGAGTTGTTCAGTACGCCCACAAGACATTGGGTAGCTTTACGGCCCAGTTACCCTTTTCACCTTCCAGCCTTCTTTTCAACCCATTCACGATTACCTTGTTTACAGCCTCGTCCTGGCCATTACCTTGGGGATAGGCTGGAGTAGAATACCTGCTTTTGATGCCGAGGTCGCTGCAAAATTCACGGAAGGCTCGGCTATCAAATTGCAGTCTATTGTCTGATATAAGGGAGTTCGACACCCCAAATCTTGTGATTATATTCTTCCACACGAATTTCTTTACATCCATGTCTCGAATATTGGCCAAAGCTTCTGCCTCTGCCCATTTGGTAAAATAGTCGACAGCCACCAAAACCAATCTTCGATTACCTGTTGCTTGGGGAAATGGGCCGAGTATATCTAGCCCCCATTGTGTAAAAGGCCAAGGACTGCTGATTGGGTTCAAATGGCCTACCGGCTGATGGATTAGGGGGCATGTTTCTGACATTGCTCACACTTACGCACGTACTCGGCGGCGGCCTTTTGCATTTGAGGCCACCAAAATCCTTGAGTCATTACCTGGTGTGCCAATGAACGTCCTTCTACATGACTGCCGCACACTCCATCATGTAGCTCGGCCAAGAGTTCGCGCACTCTTTCTGGGTGTAAGCACAAAAGGTATGGCCCCCCAAAGGATCTTCGATACAGCTTCCGATCTTTTAATAACCAATACCGAGGGGCCATTCTACGGATCTTGTTGCCTTCCTTTTCGTCACGCAGGACTCGATCCTAGGCTAAGAAGTCAAGGATAGGGTCCATCCAGCATGGCCCAAGTGTTGTAATTGCTGCGACATCGATCCTTGAAGCCCCCAGATCACTTGTTACCCTGCTGCTTAGCTCTGGAACAAGCTCCACCTTAATTAGCCGAGGTATCTCCTCGGTTACTGATGATGCTAGCGTGGTGAAGGAGTCGGCGTGTCTATTTTGTGCCCGAGTAACTTTTTTTTTTTTTTTTTGAGAATGTTGTGCCCGAGCAACTTAGATCACCTTCACCGTACTAAAGTTAGTTATAACTTGCTTCACCTGTTCCAAGTATGCTTTCATCCGGGAATCTCGGGCTTCGAAATTGTCCTGCACCTGATTAACTACCAGACGTGAATCTGAATACATTTCTACATCGTGGGCACCCAAACTTGAAACCGTCCTTAGTTCGGCTAGTAAAGCTTCGTACTCGGCCTCGTTGTTGGAGGCTTTGAAACCTAATCTGAACGAGTGCTCCAACCGTATTCCCTTCGGGCCAATTATAACAATCCCCGCACCAACCCCTATGGAGCTAGAAGCGCCGTCTACGTACACCCTCCACGGATGACATTCCAATTGACATACTATTTCACATGGGTTCTTGGGAGAAAATTCCGTCACGAAATCAGCTAACACCTGCCCCTTTATTGCACTTCTTGGCCTATTCCTCACGTCGAAAGCCCCAAGTTGGGTCCCCCACTTAGCTTTCTGCCCTGTGAAGTCAAATATTTTCAATAACGACTGTAGGGGGTACTCGGTCAACACATACACGGTATGAGCTTGGAAATACTGAGGCAAATTCCTGGTGGCATGCACTAATGCCAACACCAATTTCTCCGAGGGCAAGTATCTGGTCTTCGCGTTAACTAGGGTCTTACTAATATAATACATGGGCTGTTGCACCCCTCGGTCCCTTAGTAGTACGGCACTTACAGCATGGTTGGATATCGAGAGGTACATATATAGGTCCTCCCCAGGCTTCAGGGCTTTTAGCATCGGTGCCCGCGTTAAGTATTCATTCAGATCCTAAAAAGCTTTTTCACACTCATCATTCCACTGAAACCCTTTCTATTTTTTTTAAAAGCTGATAAAATGGTTGACAGCGATATGAAAATTTAGAAATGAACTGGTTGAGGGCGGCTAACATCCCGGTTAACACTTGTACTTCGTTTAGACTGTTCAGCGATTTGAGACGCTTCACGGCCTCGATCTGGTCTTGATTAACTTCTATTCCTCGGCTGGTGATAAAATATCCCAAAAATTTTCCAGCCCTTACTCCAAAAGCACACTTTTCTGTGTTAAGGCACAACTTATGCTGCCGTAATAACTTGAACACCTCCCGAAGATCCTCTACGTATCGCAATTCTTGCTTGTTTTTTACTACCATGTCATCAATATACAATTCAACCATACGCCCAATTTTGTCCCGAAAAATCCTTGTCATCATTCGTTGATACGTTGCCCCGACATTTTTTAGCCCAAAAGGCATCACGGTGTAATGATAATTAGCGTCAGGGGATATGAATGATGTCTTCTCCTGGTCCTCGGCAGCCAGAGAAATCTGATGATACCCTTGAAAGGCGTCCAGGAAACTCATCCTTGAGTGCCCGTAGGTGGCGTCTACCAACTGATCAATTTTTGGCATAGGGAATAGGTCCTTTGGACATGCTCGGTTTAAATCTGTGAAATCTACACAGACCCTCAATTTGTCATTCTTCTTCTTCACTACCATGGTGTTTACTAGCCACTCCGAGAAGAAGATCTCCTTTATCACCCTTGCCTCCTTCAGCCTTCAACCTTCAAACTTTTGACTTCACTGCTTCTGCATGCTCTTTGGCTGCTCTTCTCGGCCTCTGTTTCTTAGGAGGGAATGACGGATCCACGTTAAGCTTATTGACAATGAACTTGAGGTCTACCCTGGGCATGTTGTAGGGATTCCATGCAAACACATCCATGCTCCGTACAAGAAATAACAACATTTCTACCCATTTTTGGGTTG
The DNA here is from genome assembly GCA_023621385.1 of Quercus gilva. NCBI lineage: Eukaryota > Viridiplantae > Streptophyta > Magnoliopsida > Fagales > Fagaceae > Quercus > Quercus gilva. The sequence goes on from CM042477.1 coordinate 65,335,208, forward strand.
TCATGCTCGCTCCTATTTAAAAATACTTGTCAGTGTCCGACAGTATTTTAACCCTTATCGACTCCTCGGCGCACGCAGCCCCTACTTCTTCTTGGGGCCTCTGTAATTGCTATAATGGCGCCTCTTCGGCGTTTTCTTTCTATTTGGCCTGCCTGCCTTCCCAACTTGCCGCAGCGACTAGGCATTGCCTTGCCACTCGCTGGCACCCCAGTACCACGGTAACGCCTTGTTCCGTAGGAAATTTAACCTTCACGTGCAAGGTGGACGGAACAGCCCCCATGGCATGAATCCACGACCTTCCTAAGATCACTGTGTAAAGGGAGAATGAGTTGACTACTATAAAGATGACCGTCACCTTCTTACCTTCCATGCTTACGGGCAGGGAAATTTTCCCTTCAGGAATCACCACCCTTCTATCGAACGAGACCAGTGGTGTATTATACTTCGTCAAATCTTGATTCTTCAATCCAAGCCCTTTGAATAGGTCAGGGTACATGTCAGCCCCGCTACCTTGGTCTATCATCACCTTTTTACCAAGAAGCCGCTCACCCAGGCCGTGACTACCAACGCATTGTTGTGCGGTTGTATCGTTCCTTCTAAGTTGTCTTCATCAAAGGCAAGCGTCTCTCGAGCACATTTCGCTCTCTTCCCCGTGGGTTCTTTGTCCGGGGGATCTCCTATAGGTACGACAGTTAACACCCCCTTTTTGGTCGCAGCCGTACCCCTTAGGGCGACAAAGAACATTTCAATTCCTCCCAATGGCGGTGGGAGAGGGTTTCCTCTCTGCTGAACACCTTGGTCGGTACCCCGGTCACTGGGGTTCATTACGAACTCCTTTAGATGTCCTGCTTTTACTAGCTGCCCTAAATGGTCTTTCAATACTTGGCATTGCTCGATGGTGTGCCCCTTGTCTTTGTGATAGGTGCAGTACAGACTCTGATTTCTCTGAGATGGATCACCCCTTATCTTGCTTGGCCACCTGAAGTACGGCTCTTTCTTGATTTGTTCTACAATCTTGTGCACTGGTTCTTTAAACGTCACGTTCACCTCCCCCATCTACCATGGTGACTCCTGTATCCTCAAATCCTTCTGAGGCATTGGCTGAAAACCTCCTTACCGAGGACGATTTATCAACGGGGCCTTGCCTTTACTCTGCAATCGGTCATCTTCCAAGTGCTTATACTCCTCGACATGCCTCATGAGCTGCCTTATATCCTCGAGAGGCTTCTTTGTCAGTGACCCCCACAGTTTAGAATCCTCAGGCAACCCCACCCTGAAGGTGCTCGCTGCAATCTTCTCATTGCCCCTACCTATTTCATTATAAAGCTCCCAATACCGACTGGCGTAGCTATGAAGGGTCTCCCTTACACTTATCTTCATCGACAGAAAAGCATTCACTGGTTGCAGCACCCGACTGCAAGTTATGAACCAGACACCGAACTCTTGGATTAACTCGGCGAAAGTCTGGATGGAACTCTTCCGCAACCCGTTAAACCACCTTAGAGCTGTCGGACCAAGGCTTGAGGGAAACACCTTGCACATTGTTGAGGTTCAAAATTGCTCACAATCTAAGACCTAAAGAAATAGTACATTGGGCCAATTCCATGGAGATGAAGCTAGAGAAAAAGGGACTGGGCTCAAGTAATGAAGAGAAGAGAAAAAGAAAGAAGAAAAGGGTGGGAGGTCCAAAGAATTGGGATCCAAAGACCCACGGAAGAACATAATTTAAAATACATAAAGTAAGAGAAAGGCCCAACCGGCTAGGATCAATAAACCAAAAGGAGCCTAATAAGAAGAGTTGGATCGGGATCCTAGAAGTCACCAGAGTCCGGGGATCCATGGGACATACAACACAGTATAAGAAAGATTGAAGCAGGTTCAAAAGAGGGATAAAAGACAAAGAGCATGCGAGTCTCATGTGCCCAGACATACAGTGGCATCAGAAAGTACAAAAGCAAGACATGCATGAACGAAGGAGCTATGCCCCAAGGTCCCCTAAATGGGAAAACCATAAAAGAGGTAACTGGAAGGGAGTTTTCAACCCAGTAGTAAAAGATTCCAACTATTCGAGAAAAATGACAAGGAGGGAGTGCAACCAAAAGATGGAAGGGTGAAAGAAAGGGCCAAATGGCTGAAGATTAGCAACCTGAGGGGAACTTGAAATAGAAAATCAGCTATAGGGCTTTCAACTTGGTCGCACCAAAAGAAAGAAGTTATGAGAAAAAAGGAAACAACCAGCCCCTGAGCAAACTGACACAGCACAAACTCTGAGGGGCAAAAGGGAGAAATCACTAGTACCCCAGAATCCTAGAGCTGCACTATAAAAAAGAGGGGAGGACTCATTGATTAGGGGAGGCATTCATCGCCATTTTTTTTGGATTTCTAAAAAAGACATAGAGCCATAGCAAGAACTCTGTAAAGTTCAAGGAATACAGAGGAATTGCTTTCGGTATCCCAGAAACAGCCACTATAGCACATACTCGGATTCAAGAAATTCAAACTTTGCAAGTCTTGGAAGCTTGAATAGCTATCAAAGTCTGTAATTTTTGAACTTAGTTGAACCTTGTATCACGTCTTAGTGAGCACTGTAATCATAACTAAAGAAAATTAATAAAATACATCCTATTGATTTGAGGATCCCTAACCTTTTTTTTTACTGTATCTTTATTGCTATGCATTTCCTTGCCATTTAAACTATCATTCAATATAGATATTTTTGCTGCAGTGAACCAAGCCCAGTCCACCAAGAACAATTATTTGGCCCAGGATCTTTGGGCCATTATTCTGAGGATAAAAAGGCACTCTCACACACATCAGCGCGTCATTGTGAGAATGCAGGGACATCATGTGGATGTAATGGTTGACGTGCTCAACCAGGGTTGTTTTTCCGTCATAGATATTGAATGGTGGGCATGTGAACCTGCTCAATATTGGGGCATGTTCAATATCGTCAGAAAACGGGGACCGAGCAGCTCTGCATAAGGCACAGCTCATTGCGTCCATGGTCTCATTATGGGGTCGTCGCTCTTCGGGTGAGTCAGATCCCCAGTCTGCATACCCCCGTGAATGTGAACAATCTTGGCGATTACAAGATTCCTGCGAACGCGAGTGGTCTTAGCGATGGTGGGACTCTTACGAACATGAACGTTCCCGATGTCAGCGGGACCCAGAGTGGCTGGACCTCATACCATGGCGATCTCCCCCTGCACCTATCCTCCTATCTCAGTCATCTCGGTCCCTCGTTTAGCGTTTGTTCTCGGCTTCTAACTCCAGATCTCTCACCAACCTACGTAGCTGTTCAAGCTCCTCATCTTTTTGATCAAATTGCCTGTGTCCCGAGGCACTCGATATTTTCTGTTGCGTCTGTTATGACCCCTCCCCGAGGCCGGACCGCTCCTCTCGTTCGCGGTCCCTATCTTCACGTCTCTTTTGCCTTCTCTCTCACCAAGAAGATCCCCGAGAGGACCCTACCAAACTACTTTCAGCATCACTCTCGGAATGTCTTCCAGACATCTTCCTGTGCGCGAGTCTCGGTTGAACTACAGCTTTGTAGGAGATTCCTACAGACGGCACCAATTGTAGAACACCAAGGATGAAACTATTAGATTGGGCTTCACTTGGGTGCACAACTTATTTGTTTGGTGGGTTTGGGTTTCTTACGTTGGGTCATTCCTAACACAGAGACTCAATGAGGTCACTTTTCTCTCTTTCAGTGTTGCCTTTTCTAATTCTCTACTCTTTGTTTCTCTCCTTCCTCCCTCTTTTTTTGCCTCCTCCCCCCAAAAAACCCCCTTTTTCTTCCTTTGGTTCTCCTATTTATAGCAAGCTACCACTGGGATGATCATGATTACTTTCAATGTTAGTGCAATGAGAGGTCCAATATTGTTAGTGGTAAGTGGGAGTTTAGGTAAGAGTGGCTTTGGAAATGATTCCCACTTCAGTCGATGTGCTCGGCAGCGTTATTTCCTAAGGCATTGCCGGGCATGTAAAGGGCGATGTGGCCAAACAATCGCAATATTGCTCGGCAAGACTGACTGGGCATTTACCCACGTGGCCACACCCTTCTCGGGCTACAACTCGAGTCTTTGAACAATACTTTGCTTGGGCTTGTAGCTTTGGTGGGCTTGGGTTGGAACCCGGGATGGTGATAATGTTAGGCCCTTGGGCCTTATCATTGACCCATGCTCCAAGGCCCATACAGGCCCGCATACCATGGGGCCGCACACATATATATATATATATATATGTATGTATGTATGTATGTATGTATGTATGTATGTATGTATGTAACAAACATAATAACAATAAAAATCTTTTATGTATGTATGTATGTATGTATGTATGTAACAAACATAATAACAATAAAAATCTTTTTCCACATATATATATATATATATATAAGAAAAAAAAAAAAAGAGTTTTAATCTTTTCTATCTATATGTACTTTTGGTCCTTTAATTGTGACTAAACTCTAATTCTATCCTGTATTAAAAAAAAAAAAAAAAAAAATTGTGACTAAACTCTCGATTTAATTAGCTATTCCTACGGTGGGCTACACAATCGACACCAACAACGTTGCGTTGGCATAATTAATATAAGGAATTTGTATGCATTGTAATTCACAAAAGAAGCTCACCATTCTCGCCACATCCCAATCTATCAACAAAGTGGCGTCCACTGTCCACCGGTTAATGATGTGGTCCAAGACTCCTTCTAATAAAACGAAACCCTTATTTTTTGTCTTTTGTGTAAATAGGTATTGCTACCCTCACAATGGCACTGCCATTTTAAATTTGTCATTTATCTTTAAGACGATGATAACATTCTTGTTCCTCTATTTTGGAGTTACTTTCAATTTGGTCTTTATATTTTAGTAACAGTTAATTTGGTCTTTATATATTGGTAACAGTCAATTTGACCCATATTATTTTCAACTAGCATGTAACCCGTGCTACCGCACAGAAATAGATATATTATTAATCATGAGTTTATTCTTGTTTAAAAGGTTTAGTTAAGTTTAAATTCATATTATTAACCAGAAATTTTATTAACAAAACTTAGCAGTATATATATATATATATACACTATTGGTCAATTTCTTTTTTGTCTTTTTGGGTTTATCACAAGGAGGATGGAATTAGATAAAACAATAAAAATATATATTGCATTTTATTATTTAAGTGATGCTATTGGACCTTTTTAAAGGAAATTAAATGTAAAACTTAAAGCAATGGGAAACAAACTGTTTTCCCTAAGTTAATTTTTTCAATCCTCATAAATATTTAGATTCATGATTTTTTAAAATTTGTACTTTCATCAAGCCACTAAACCGCATGATGAAAAAGAGACAGAAATAATAATGAAGTCTATACTGTCATCAATCAAATACAATTAGTTCATATTAATCTTCTCCAAAAATTACTAAATCCATCAACTCCTTTGGCTTTGGAACTGAACAATGTAGTCAGTGAACCATCCAAAACCCCATGAACCATGGCTACCCCTTCCCTTTTTCTTGCCAGCAAACTCAAAGCAAAGTCTCTAGCAAATGCAAAGCTCAAATCTCTGGCTATATCTTATAACCTTCCTGCTGGAATCCCATATACCGTCCGAAAATCAATGTTACCATTAGTAGGAGTACAAAGGGAGTCATCATAAGCATATTCAAAGGGATTTTGAAGTGAAACTTCAATTAAAATATCCTAAACTGATTATCATAAAATAATAACATGATATAGAGATTCTATATTAATTTGAAGAAGGCAATAAGACTTATAGCAAAACAATGACTTTTCTATCACTAAGACCATTTCCCATCTTTATTGCAGCAGCTACTGCTACATCAGATGAAATCCCTACCAGAAACAAACATGCTCTCACATTCACCACAAAATTTGAAAACCAAAAAGTCCAGGAAGTAGCAACTAAGAACTTTAGAAATTATGTGTTTAACCAATGAAATGAGTAAGGAATTTTTTTAGTTGAGGATTGGAAAAAGGGGCAACTATGGCTACCAAAACTTTTGGAATAAAACCTGAACATAATTAAATCAATGAGTTTAGCATAAAACTCCAAAAAAGCAAAGAAAATAATACTATTGATAATTCGATTCTAACTCTTTATTTAATATCATGGTGTTACCAAATGTGGTTGGTGTATTGGAATCTATTGGAGTCATTGAAATATTCACCTCCAACACACAGCAAGTTTTACACCGTTGCATCATCAAATCTTGTACCTTGAAAAATTACAAAATCCATTACTAAATCTCCTTCATATCATGTTATATTTTTTATGCATTCTATTAGAGGTAGAAAGAGACTCGCCAAATTTTGTCATAAGCAAAAGAATTGTTAGTGTATTGTGTTGTAAGATAGATTGGTAAACAACCTATTGGGAAGATTTGTGTGACAACTACTTGGGTATCACCATAACCAATGACCCTATGGAGCAATAATGCAGAATTAGGAATCAATAATCATAACAATTCATTTTGCAAGGATAATAAAAAAGAATTTTTTTTTGTTTGCTAATAATACTTACTGTAACAACATCTATTTACAATATCAAATTACAATAGTTACAATACAACTTAAGAGATGAATGTAATAGAAAGTAAAGTACACCAAATCAAGAATAAAGCATAATTTTAACAGTTATAGCAGAAATATTAGCTACAAATCAAGAAGGTAATCAAGAATATATATGTACGTCTCAAAGTGGCTAGGATAAAAATATGTGCATATCTCTAATTTAAGCTTCTATTAAGGTTATCTCAATTGGTAACACTGTGGAAAAAAATATATAGTGTCTTCCAAACTTAAGACTGTCACCATTCATCTCTTCAGAAAAAGGAAAAGAAAGGCATGATTGTGTTTCTTTTTCTCAATTTTAAAAACATCATTGGCAAATACCCAAAACCAATTAACCCAAATACTCTAAACAAAAGCAAACCAAATGTGACACAAATATCCTAAACAAAGCAGTGATAAATCTACAATAGCACGTGAGAATAAAAATGTCATTGAAAACACAAAACATGGCAGGTTTATTTGAAGTAAACAGCAAGAAATCTGAATGTGTAATAAAACCAAATTGAAGTTTAATAACACTAAAATAATTCTATGTCCTATTTCGTATATAAGTACCCAATAAGGGATAGTAAAAATAGGGGAATAGTGTAAAGAGAGACTACAAGAAAAAAGTCAAAAATAGTCATTGAAAGGAAGTTGATAACAGTTTCTAATTTCGACAGCAAGAATCAAGATTAACTACACAGAGGTTCCTCAAATTTATTAGGCTTTACTTCAAAATTACAGAAAGAGATATATTAGATTATATGCACTCCCAAGTTATGAAATTCATGAAACTTTCCACCCATTATTATGTAATCATCTATTCATAAAATAAATAAATAAAAGTAAATCATCTACAAGTACTCAAAAACAAGACACTAAGACATACACAATAAAAACAAATGAATAAACAAAATAAGCAAAGCTAACAACAACAACATTTTAAAAAAACCCTGCCAATAAACTGAGCCTAAAAGCCTGAGCAATACAAAAATTAACAGAAACCAAGTCAAATAGAACTCGGGTAATTACTGAATATTTGAATTAACCAATGTCTGTATTAGGAATTTAGAACAATAATACAGTGTTTCTACCTTCTAGGCATCACGGAGGCCGCTTTCTTCTGTAATATTGGTGTACTGTGTAGACTATAATTGGCAAGAAAATCAATTTGGAGCAACAAAATTCGATTCTATTAACAACAGTGCTATTATACTAATAGTCTTTAACCCACTCAACGCACAAAATTATTTAATTGATGTATTAGGTATCTCATGTGCTAGTCTAGTCACAAACATTGAAATTAAGATTATAATTCTAGCAAGTTTATGTCGATAATGTATTAGTTTGTTGTAAGCTTTCCCTAGTAGGTTTTTCTTGCATTTCATTATAGTATTTGTAAATCATAAGCTCATAAAATAGTGGCCTTCGAAATTCTAGAAACTGTATTACAAAAAGTTACTATTGTGAAACCTACAGTTGTTACACTCCTCCATGGATCTCAATCAAAAAATACATTTGAGTAGTTCAAGGTATTTTAAATATTGCAAGAATTAATTAGTCAGACTTAATAGAGCAAATGACAAATATAATAAATGAGCAAGTAAAACCTAATATGTGACCCCTTCTTTTGATTCAAAATGTTGTATTGCTAAAGCACATCCTTGAGAATTCCATTACTCATCTATAGAAAATCAGCCCACTGCCTTCTTTTTATCTCTTCATTGGGTTGCAAAGCAAAATTCTCAATAAAAACTCAAGAACTAACACCAAAGGGTGGGTGCACGCACATATGAAAAATTATGTGAACTATAAAAATCAATAGTTATAGTACATGAAACACTATGCTAGAGACCACAAACTAAATATACAAAACTGGCTTGAAATTGAGTAAAAACCTCACAAACACAAATAAGTCAAATTGATTACAAAGCATAGTGAACAAAAATTTGAGGAGAATTCCAACCTTCTATAAGGTTGCTGGAAAAAGGGTAAAAAAAAAAAATTAAGGCAATTCCAAATTTCCAACAATTTTAAGGACTAATCTATAAAAATAGAATGATACCACATAAATTAAGCCAAAAGGTGCAAAAGGATGAAAATATATATATATATATATATATATATCAATAGAGACATATATCAATAGAGAAATAATAATAAAATTAAATATCAAGAAGAAAAACAACAAAGGCAACAGAGAAAATGCGGTTCAATCTGCAAAAACTCGGTAATTAACATAAAAAATCCAATAATTTTACTTTAAAAAATTTATAAATAATTGTACTCTCAGTAATCAACATATATATATATTTTTTTTGTTTCAACAAACATAGATCTGCACAAAAGCATAAATCAATTCAAACTTTAGGGGCTGACCAAAAAAAGCACAAACCTAACAAAAATCTGCCAAACAAAAACAAAAATTTAATCAATATAACAATCGAACAAAACAGAACTCAAGAAATTGAAAAAAAAAATGGGAGATTAAGGAAAAAGATAGCCAAACCTTAAACCATGCGGCAAAACAATATTTAACAAAATCTTTGTTATCTATCTATTTTTATCTATTAAAAAAATGCTATAAATAATTCCAGCGAAACCATAATTTCACTTTGAGAGAAATCATCAATAAATCTACACTCAACAGTAATCAACAAAAAATAAGGCAAACAAAAAAAGTACAAACCTAACAAAAATTTGCCAAACAAAAATAAAATCTGACCAATACAACAATCGAAGAAAACTTCACTCAATAAATTGGAAAAAAAATAAATGGGAAATTAAGGTAACAGGTAGCCAAAAATAAAAAGAAGAACCCTATAAAATTACATTCAGCAGAGGAAAAAGGATCTATGGGTAGTTTATACAATTTGAAATGGAATTATAGTTCAAAAACCATAAAAACAGTCATTAATAACACAAAATATAGAAATTATATTTTGGCTAAGATACAAACTATCACTGAACTGAATTGTGTAAAATTAAACATTATCTAAGCAAATAGATTACAGTGTTCAAAACAATTTAGACCTTAATTCATAGATAAAACACCGATCTTGCAAAAGAAACACAATCTTTCATTCCTTCATTGCTTTCCACTAAATCCTAAAATTTCATTAACAAACCATGAAAATGATCTCCACATTCACAGAAACGACATATCTGATGCTTAAAACCACAGATCTAACATTTGAAACAACTAAACCACTCAATTTCAAAAACAATTCAGAGAAAATCATAGATCTGAAGTGAATCAAGAAAAATGCGAAGCGCGTGACTAAATGTTAGTGATAAAAGGCACAGATCCAAACAAAAACCAAACAAACGCACAAGAAAGGAGAATCATATTGACAAACAAACACAGATCTAATGAAAAAGCAAAGTAGCAAAATCGTAACAGCAAAAAGAGGTTGAAAATTTTCAGATCTCATATAAAATCAATGAAAATGCTACTTCATACCACAATGAAGTTCGAAAATCACAGATCTGAGAAATCAAATACACACATACTTGTACAAATTCATAGCAAATAAACAGTGAGCAAGAGTAAGAAGAAGAGAAGAATACCTGGATGCCATGCTCAGGTAGTAAAGCTCCCAGCAAGCATTTCTAACCTGAATACTAGCCTAACCAATATGGATCGAAATGCACTCTCACATTTTCGATTTGAAAAGAAAGAGAATGAAATTCTACAACAAAGAAATTGAAGAAAAATTTGACAGAGGCTGAGGCTCTCACTGTAAAACGAAGGCGTTATCAAGACGCCTGGGGAGCTGTATTTCTAATTTGCATACAGAAATACCCAAAGGCATGCATCATTGATACCGAGATATTCTTTTGAAATTCCATAGCATTCATTAAAGAAGAGGGGAGCTGTATACTGAAGGAGAGGAAGGATTTTGGGTTTTGAGAAGGGGAGGTGAACCTAAAAATATGCGGGTGTGAAGAGCAGAATGTTTTATTCACCCAAAAAAAAAAAAAGAAAAAAAAAAAAGAAAAAAAAAAAAGAGCACAGCGTTAATTGATTGAAATTGGTGTATACACGTGGCACACAATTAGAGTTCTAATTGATGTGTACACATGGCACATAATTAGAGTTCTAATTTGGAATTCAATTTCACACTCTCTCTACTTCACCTATTATTATATATATAGATATATAGATTTAGTTATTGTCAACTGTCAAGATGGAAGTTGACTGCAAGTTGAAAATAATATAGATTAAATTGATTATTGCTAAGATGTACGGACTAAATCAACTGTGATCCCAAAATAATACAAAGTCTATCTTTGAAAACATATGCTTTGTGACTTTTAGGATTTCAAGTGAGTTAGAATCGGAATAAACTTGAAATTCTAACATTTTTTTTATATATATTTTTTGGACAAATTAATATATACATATATATATATATATATATATATTAAAAAAAAGAAAAATAATTTTTTATCTTTTTGTCACACATTTAGTAAATGTGTTACTGAAAACTACAATTTTTTTGTCTCATAATTTCCTTAAGGTATACGGCTCAAATTTTCAATCATACAAACTTGACTAATGTTTAGGCACATCTAATTTCACTGATAGGCCTGAATTTGCCAACATTATGCTTTTTTGGAATAGAATACAGGAGAATGCAATAGTACCTGTACACATGATGAAGAAACATGCCAACGGGAGCTTGGCTGAGTGGGTAAGGATCGTTCGCTTCGTGCACCACACCTAGATTCGATTCTCGCTGCTCGCAGGAGTCCGTTGGTGGGCATCCTTAGTGAGGGTTGGCCCTCTCGCATAGTCTGGCTAGAATGGCTTGAGCTTACCCCAGACTGGCGCCCTGCTCGGGGGTGTAATATAACCATAAAGGCTCCCATTTTTCTTAACCAAAAAAAAAAAAAAAAAAAAATGAAGAAACATAATAGTACAATTGAAGAGCCGTCTAGAAGAAGAGAAGTGCAGAAACGTGCTTCTACAACTTCCCTCGTGATTTAGTACATTGCCACACTTCTCATTTGATGATGGTGACAACTCTGCAACCATTGCGGTTTTAACAAAAAACCAAAATTACATATTACCAACAAAATTTTGACAAATTTATTTTTCCCCTAAATTTATTCTCAATTTCATTTTTCCTATTCTCGGTAGAGCGGTTGGAAAGGATTTGATTCTCTTCGCTTCCCTTCTTCTTTTTCTTTTTTCTTTTTTTTTTTTTTTTTTTTTTTTTTTTTTTTAAATGTAGAGAAATGATCACTTCTATTTAAATCCTCACATTCCCTCCAATTTTACACTAGACGAAAGATATGCGACATTTAAAATCAATTCTCCCCAGATATCAAAGTGAATTAGCTTTGCTTAACACAATCTTGGAAAACATTTGTTGACAAATTATGAATAAATCTCAAGGAATGTGTGCAGTGAAATTTGAAAAATTTTGAGAGGTATACGTTGTTTTCTGTATTCTCAAGGCTAATTTGTAGCTTTGTGCCTTCTGTTAAGACGTCAAAGTTGTCATAACTAAATTGTACTCCTATAATTAACAAAAGAAAACTTATTAACCAGTTGTCCTATTTACAAATTAAGTAAATAGCCCTTGTTTTATACCCAGAAAGATTGAGAATTACATTAACTCATTAAGTGGCTGCTTAGATGTTTGGGTCGCTTCTTTTCTTGAGAATATGTACTCTCTTTCTTTTTTGCTGGTTTGTTTGTTTGAGATCATACTATGCCCATTTCCACTCAATTTAATTATATATAAAAAAAAAATAATCCCTGTTTTCAAGTTGGGTATTTTGTGGCCAAGTGATTAAGCTACACCTCCTGCCAGCACAGTTCGCAACAACATGAACAAAAAAAAGACATATGTTCACTTTACTGAGTGCAAAAGCATGTGGGAAAGAAAATAAGAATGAGTTTTTGGTTAATTATACAGCTTTTTGTCATATGGGTCCGAAGGAAGTAGATTTAAGAAGAAGAAAAAATGTTCACTTTATTGAACATGTGGAGTTCATTTTTATTTTGTGATAATTTGCTATTGAGAAATTGTGGGAAAAGTGAGATTTTTTTTTTTTTTCATTTGAATATTCTATAGAAATCTCTTTAGAAATTTGTATTTTTTTAAAGAGAAATTTTGGTAATTAGATTGCGGGTGTAGAACTAGACCCAAAAAAAAAAAATAATAATAATAATAGTAAGGTTGTTTTTCTTTAATTCATAAAAAAAAGTTGTTTTTCTTTAAAAAAATAATTTTTTTTATATGTTAAATATTAGCATTGATACACCATGTTGAATATGCTGGTAAGAATGCCGAAGCAGAAGCATAAAATATAGAATATAATAACACACAAGAGTTATGTGGTTCAGCCTAACAGCTTTTATTCATGGAAGAAATCTTAAAGGGCTACATTAATAATATATTAGATTGTAGTACAAATCCTGTGTTACAATGAACCATAACGTATGTATATATAGTAGACTAAATTCTAGACTAATAGACTTCTAGTACAAGTAGAAGACTTAACTTGCACACAAAGTAGAATTAGGCTTAGGCCTATGCTAATGGACTAATATATCTCCTACATCTTAATTTTTCTTTTTTTTTAATTAAATAAACTAGTATGAGATTGTGTTTAATGATTTTTTGAATCATTTGCCCTCAAGGACGAAGGGAGTATGTATTTCCCTAGGGTTGGACCTTCAACTAAAACCAATGGTTCCATTTGTAGAAAAATTTCAATATTTTGGATAATAAATATGCATTGGGTAGATTGGTAACTTGAGAAAGTTGCTTCTTTCAATGCCTTTGATATGCTTAGAAACCCATAGATTTCCCTAATAATACCCGAAGAAGAAAAAAAAAAAAAAAAACTGTTATTAAGTCATATGTTTATACATAACCATAAAATAATAAATAATTGGTTGGCTGGACTTGGTTTCATTTTTCAAGGGGTAGGGAGAGGGAGGAGGAAAAATAGAGAGGATTTGAAAGTTTTCATTATACTATTTTAATTTGTCATTATGAAATTGAAAATTAAAATCTTGAATATCAATTTAATGTACTCAACAACCATTTTCCTAAAACTTAGAAAATGGTATTTGGCACTTTAGAAAATTGTGAGTCTATTATATTTAGGCTTCAGTTTTAGTCTCTAGATGTTCACAATCAAGAATGTTAATGGTTGAGAACCTCCCTTATGCCTATCTCGCAAGAAGATGGATCCAAGTTGTTGCCTAGTATTTGATTATATTTGCAACTAAATGTACGTACTAATTTGTTTATCAATTACTCTAATCAAATAAAAATTTTTATTGACTTTAGCCAGTCATGAGTAAATTAATATAAAAAACTTATGCAAAGACGTTGATTCTAACTTAGGATTGGATTAAGATAATTTGGCTAACTTTGCGTCCACATACCCACTATGATAATCGGCCTTTCTTTAGATGACATAAAATGTTAGTCCAACAGCAAAAGAACTTGATCCAAAGATAAATAAATATAAAAGGTTTTTTTTTTCTTCTTATTTTTCATGCTCAAAATAACCAAGTAATTTCCTATTCAATTTCCACATGTAAAATTTTACCAATAGTTTTACTATTGATTGTCCAAGTATCATGTTTTGTGTTTATAACTTCATCTCATTTTCATTTAAAAAGAAATTAATATAATGCATTTTTTGTCTTTCTTTTTTTTATGCTCAAAATAGAAAATTAGCAATCTGCATCCTTCTCATGGCTGTATCCGACACCTTAAGCCTTTTCTCCACATACGCCAATGATTTAAAGAAGCATTCAGATTTCAATAAAAAAAAAAAAAACCATCCTAATTATCTCTTGGCTAAAAGACATTGGTGAGAATGCAGGGATCTTGGCCACTTACCTGGCCGAGATATATTCACCAAGAAAGTTGGTTTTGTTTGGATATGTAGTGAGATTTGCTTCTCTGATGGTTCTTTATGCAACATTGAAAGGATTTTTACCGTGCAGAATGTGGATTAGAAATATGGTAGTTTTGTTGTCGGCTACAGTGGAAACAAAAATCAAGGTTGTGTCAAGGAGTTCAAGCTTGAGAGTTGAGACCCTTTCGAAGGATGGAAACTATGACTGCTTTTATCCTTAATGAATATGCAGACATGCGTGGTAAACTTCTAACAATCGTCTTCACTTCAAGCACTGATATATTATCCTCGTCCTCATTAATCAAATTACTCCTTTTTCTATCCTTATTCTCGTTTATAATTACTCTGATATCACTACCTGCCTGTGCACTGAAACTCTTGACTGTGAGCGGAAACAACCTATTGAGATTTGTCGTTTTGTATTTTTGAATTGTTGTTTGCTGGTACCCATGTTTTATGGAATCCTTGAGCTGCCTTTTCTTTCTATCAAATGCATGTTCATGCATGTTCTTTGTCTTCGTGCTTGTAAATAATGATGTAGGAACCTAAGTTCTGCCTATAGGCCATTATCCTCATCTAGGTAACTTGGGATGATAGGAACGAGGCAAAGGTCCTCACCTTAGGTGAACAAATACATGGGGCCAAGGTCATTGTCTGTTGTTTGTTGGTACCAGCTTTGTCAAGATCAAATCTTCTCAATCACCACTTTAAGTTTGAATTTCTTCTCATCTTATTTATATGCAAAATATCTTCTTGGATTAAAATAATCTCTTTTTTTTTTTTTTTTTCAAACTATTAATGTGTAGAACATTTCAGTATTCTTTCGAGGTTTTATTCATAACTTTCTCATTTAGTTTGAATCTATAAACATCACAGCTCAAGATAAAAGTTCAAAAACAATTAATCATATTTATAAACATGTCTTAAACATGTTTATAATATATAAGCAATAATATTTACGTTATGTAAACACAATTTTCATACCAAATTTTGATTCAAACTTCATTCAAACTCATATGGTAGATCCAAAGTCATAAGGAGTAGAATTAAGAGAGAGAGAAAAAAAATTAAGAATTGAAATAGGGGATTTTCCCCTTAAGAGTATGTTAAATATATTTTCACACATAGTAATGAGTACAAATATAACAAAGATTGTCTCTAATATCGTAAAAGTTCTTTCCAAATCAAAATTTAATTTTTTTCAAATATTATTTTGAACATATGTCTAAACATAAAACATAACCAAATTGCAAACAAAACAGTGATAAAAATATTTTCCATGATTAAAATAATATATATGTATATATATATGTGTGTGTGTGTGTGTCTATTTAATAATATAAAAGCGAAACATTTGACTTTTTGTTGACGACTCCTTATTGTGTGCCACGTGGCTACATAAATTTATGCCATATATACAATTAAGAATACTGAACAGTTGTACCTTTTCATTTTACCCATTAACCTTATGCATTTTATGTAGGGGAAGATTTAAAATAAATAAAATAAATTTAATGGCTCTCGCATGAATGAAAATGATTACGTGGGTGATCATGTTAACAAAATAGAATTGATAGCAAAAGAATTAGCGAATGCTGGCCATGAATTGTCTTACAAGATGCAAGTGACTATAATCCTAGATAGTTTTCACAATCATGGGATCATGTTATCACAACACTCACTCATAGTGGTAAAGACATTACTCTAATATTTGTTAAGGTCATATTTTCTATGTAATTAGCTAATCTTTTAACAAAACGCACTTTACTTATAATTGGGTAGATCTAAGTTGGGTTTTATAGACATATGTTGTTCAAACATATCAAGTGATATCATTAAAGACATGAAGATTGATCTGAGAAACAAGTGAAGAAAAGCTGTTTCATTAAGTCGACAGAAGCTTGACAAATGCTGCTATTGAAGATTAATGGAGAAGCTCGATACAAGCTCAATAAAAGCTTGATCTAGCGAGATCTACGATTTCAAAATTTTTAGATTTGAAATTCTACCCATGATGACTTGTTTGATTAGGGGTTTTTTTCCCACAACCCTAGTCATATATAAGGTTTATTTTAAAAGTCATTAAGTACGAAAACAAAGACATTGAACACATATACTCTGTGTGAAGCTACCACGTTTGTATGCTTTAGGGATTTGTAACCAAGTGCTTCCTGATCTTCATCATTTATGAAGTGAAGAACTTTGCAGCCAACAACAATCATTCAAGTGCTAGAGTTAGTCATGTACTAGGATCTGTGCAATGGAGTTAGTCATCGATTGAAAATTTGTACAACAAAGGAAAGAAGGCTACTATAAGATCAAGTCCAATTGGGTATTGGAGTGAAGGTTCAATTGTAAGTTGGTATTTTGGGATAGGCTAGGGTAGTGGTAAGATTCCTCATACTTATAACCGCTTGATTATTGATTAGTGGATTCTTAAGAGTTGCGAGTTTAAATTCACCCGATGGGGTTTTTGCCTTGCGAGAGGTTTTCCTAAATTGTCAACAAATCACCTTGTCAATTTAATTTCCACTGCATTTAGTTTATTTGGTGATTTGTTGGTGCCTCCACGATTTGCATGTAATTTGACTTAATTAATTAATTTGGGTAATTAGATTAATTAACTAGGGACAATCTATATTAACCCAACAATATCATTACATGCATTATTGGTTCTCGAGGAGAAAGAATGAAGCAAAGAAAGAAGTAAACAACAAACAACAATTTGATGATGGCACACTCTAATAAAACGAAACTCCTTCCTAATAAAATGAAACTATTTTTTTTTTTTTTTTGAATAAATAGATATTCCTACCTCACAATGGTACTGACATTTCAATTTTGTCATTATCTTTGAAGGGAAAATAATATTCTAGTTCCTGTATTTTAGGGTCACGGTCAATTTGATCCCTACATTTTGGTAGCAGTCAATTTAATTCATGTTATTTTCAACTTACAGTAATTTGGTCTCTATCGTCAACTCACTAATGAAAATTGACTGCAAGCTGAAAATAATACAAACTAAATTAATTGTACCAAAATGTAGATATCAAATTAACAATAACCCCAAAATGTAAGGACTAAAATAGTGTTTTGCCCAAACATATACTTTGTGACTTTTAGGATTTCTAGTGAGTTAGAATCGGAATAAAATAGAAATTCTAACTTTTTTTTTTTTTTTTTATCTTAGTTTTTTTTTTTTTTGACAAATTATAAATATATATATATATTAAAAAAAGAAAGACAACTTTTATATTTTTGTCACACATTTAGGAAACGTGTTACTAAAAAACTACAATTTTTGTCTCATAATTTCCTTAAAAAAAAAAAAAAAAAAAAAAAAAAAGAAGAAGAAGAAGAAGAAAAAGAAGAAGAAGGTATACGGCTCAAATTTTCAATCATACAAAGTTGACCAATGTTTAGGCACATCTATGCTTTTTGGACCTCAATTTGCCAACATTATGCTTTTTGGAATAGAATATAGGAGACTGCAATAGTACTTGTACACATGATGAAGAAACATAGTAGTACCATTGAAGAGCCGTCTAGAACAAGATAAGTGCAGAAACGTGCTTCTACAACTTCCTCATGATTTAGTACATTTCCACACTTCTCATTTGATGATGGTGACAACTCTGCAACCATTGCTTTTTTAACAAAAAACCAAAATTACATATTACCGACAAAATTTATCTAATGGAGCTGAAGGTAAGAAATTAAAAATGCCTCAGCCTCTAATCGTTTTCTGTATTAACTTGTATATATAGTAGTACAAAATTCTGTTTTACGTCTACAATTTAGAACATTTTTATTTTAAACTCATTCTTATTGATTCTCTTCAAATTTTTTTTTTTCTTTGTAGAGAAATGTTCCCTTCTATTTAAATCCTCACGTTCCCTCCAATTTTACACCAGATGAAAGATATGCGACATTTAAAAATTTAAATGGTTTTAAAGCCCATATAAACCACACAAAATCAATTCTCCCATGTGTCCTACTTCTTAAGGGGACACAGATATCAAAATGAATTACCTTTGCTTAACACAATCTCGGAAAACATTTGTTGAGAAATCATGAATAAATCTCAAGTAATGTGTGCAGTGAAATTTGAAATTTTTTGAGAGGTATACGTTGTTTTCTGTATTCTCAAGGCTAATTTGTAGCTTTGTGCCTTCTGTTAAGATGTAAAAGTTGTCATAACCAAATTGTACTCCTGTAATTAACAACAGAAAACTTTTATTAACCAATTGTCCTATTTACAAATTAACTAAATAGCCCTTGTTTTATACCCAAAAAGATTGAGAGTTACATTAACTCATTAAGTGGTTGCTTAGATGTTTGGGTTGCTTGTTTTCTTGAGAATATGTACTCTCTTTCTTTTTTGCTGGTTTGTTTGTTTGAGATCATTCTGTGCCCATTTCCACTCAATTTGATTATATATATATATATATATATAATCCCTGTTTTCAAGTTGGGTTTTTTGTGGCCAAGTGATTAAGCTACACCTCCTGCCAGCACAATTCGCAATAACATGAACAAGAAGAAGACGTATATGTTCACTTTATTAAGTGCAAAAGCGTGTGGGAAAGAAAATGAGAATGAGTTTTTGGTTAATTATACAGCTTTTCGTCATATGGGTCCAAAGGAAATGGATTTAAGAAGAAGATATAATGTTCACTTCACTGATCATGTGGAGTTCATTTTTATTTTTGTGATGATTTGCTATTGAGAAATTGTGGGAAAAGTGAGATTTTTTTTCTTAATATTCTATAGACATCTCTTTAGAATTTTTTTAAGAGAAATTTTGATAATTGGATTGCGGGTGTAGAACTAGACAAATGAAAAAGAAAATAGAATGGTTTTCTTTCTTAAAAAAAAATAATTTTTTTTCCTTAAATTTTCATATTTTTTCAACTAAATAAACTAGTATGAGATTGTGTTTAACAGTTTTTCAAATCTTTTGCCCTCAAGGGCAAAGGGGGTATGTATTTCCCTAAGGCTAGACCTTCAACTAAATGTTAAGGTTTATGCCCTAAAATCTAATTTATTGGCATGTCATAAATAATTAAATTGTTTAATTATATGAGACTATTTGTAAATGAACTAATGAGACATTATCGTAGTCCTTGAAATGCATTTTATGTGATTTATATGATTTAGTCACCGAAGATATAAATCACAAGTTCCTTATAAACTCAAAATATAGTTTGTAGTCAGTGATGAAATTAGGTGTTTCATCTGTGAAAACTATAACACATCAACTAAGATGGTTTGTCTTGATCATGGAAGTTGAGACTTTTAGTTGATGTGTTGATGCGTCTTAAGAGTTAAGATATATTGAACTGGACCATTGTGAGATTAATTATTCAATTAACAATTGTCACATGAATAATTAATCTCACAACTTCTAATTTCATAGACTCTCAATCCTAAGAGAATAGTGAACCCAATCATGAAATGTAGGTTACTTTGATATATCAGGAGTGAGATCTAATATTCATGGTTAAAACCTCAGTATGTTGGGTAATCACACGTAGTGTTGAGGGAACACATATTCTCAAGATGGAATCATAATCTCTTTTTATAGAGACACAAAATATCCCCTTGAGATAAGTTTAATGGGGACTGGTTATTCAGAGCTCCCACTTTAGTAAGGAGTTACTAAAGATTATATTTATTGAAATTGGATTTCAATAAATGTGAATAACTAAAAGATTAAACCGGGTACTCAATGATAAAATAGTTATTTACAAAGTGACAGTTTATTATGACTTTGTTCACTATAGATATTTCATGGAGGGGTGAAATTATATCATTAGTCTTGGGATATAATTTATTAATAAGGTCTAAGTGCAATTATATTTATATAGTAGTATTAAATATAATTAATGGTAACTTTGTACTTGTCAAGAGTTGACAGATAAGTCCAAGGCCCATTGAAGCTAGAGTTTTATTTGTTCCCTTTGGTCCCATCTCAAGTCACAAACTAAAACCCAATTGGGCAGGCCCAAAAGGCTAGCCCAATTAGATAATCAATTATGTATAAGGAGAGAAACATACAAAATTTTCATAAGATAGAATATGATTATGGAAATGGTATTTATGTGAGTGTAAGCCACTCTCTTATTGTCCCTTGAACACAAACATGTAAACTGATTAAGAGACTACACTTCTTGGGCACCATGTGTAATTGAGATGATGATTAGAGGTATTCTTAAGTCTTAGTTTTGAATTTCACATTATCAAGATACGCTTTTTATTCTTTGTTCTAGAATTCAAGGTTACATGTTATCTCTTATGAATGAAATAGATCTGTGATTGTTGCTTCCACTATGTGTTTTGTATGAGATGCAAACCAGATTTTCCAACACTAAAACCAACGGTTTCGCTTGCAGAAAAATTTCAATATTTTGGAAGATATATATGCATTAGGCAGATCGGTAGACCGGGAAAGTTGCTTCTTTCAAAGCTTTTGATGTGCCCAAAAACTCACAGATTTCCCTAATAGTACCCTAAAGAAGGAAAAAGAAAATTGTTATTAAGTCTTATGTTTATACATAACCATAAAACAATATATAATTGATTGGCTGGATTTGGTTTCATTTTTCAAGGGTTAGGGAAAGGGAGGAGGAAAAATAGAGCGGATTTGAAAGTTTTCATTATACTATTTTAATATGTCATTATGAAATTGAAAATTAAAATCTTGAATATCAATTTAATGTACTCAACAACCATTTTCCTAAAACTTAGAATTTGGTATTTGGTACTTTACTTTTTTTTATAAAAAATATACCTTATCTATTTATTAAATTGTGATTCTATTCTATTCATGCTTCATATTTAGTCTCTAGATGTTCACGGTCAAGAATGTTTACGGTTGAGAATCTCCCTTATGCCTATCTCAGAAGAAGATGGACCAAGTTGTTGCCTAGTATTTGATTATGTTTGCAACTAAAGGTACTTACTAATCTATTTATCAATTACTCTAATCAAATAATTATCTCTATTGACTTTAGCTAGTGCTGGGTAAATTAATATTAAAAACTACTGTATTCTAACTTAGGATTGTGTTTTGATAATTTAGCAAACGTTGCCCGCATGCGAGGACTATGAAAACTATTTTTTTCCTAGCTAGATGACAGAAAGTATTAGTCCAACAATAAGAGAACTTGATCCAAAGATAAAAGGATATAATGGTTTTTTTTTCTTTGTTATTTTTCATGCTCAAAATAGCCATGTAATTTCCTATTCAATTTCTACTCGCACAAATTTTACCAATAGTTTTACTATTGATTGTCTAAGTATCATGTTTTGTGTTTATAACTTCATCTCATTTTCTATTCATTTTTCATTTGAAGAGAAATTAATATAATAGATTTTTTTGTCTTTTTTTATGCTCAAAATAAAAAAATTTAGCCACTGTTATCTATATAATATTATACATGTATTTTGCATTTATATCATATTAAAGATATTTCAATTCTCTTATTAAACCATATGGTTATACATAATACATAACCATAATTAATGTTCATTGGATTAGTTTGAGATTGTGTTTAATGATTTGAAATAGATAATTGGGGAGAATAGGTATAGTTTTTATGATAAATCATAGAATTTATATTCTAATAGATAATAGCCCGTCATAAATTACTTATAAATCTCTATTGTTTTTTTTTTTTTTGAGAATGAAGACTACCTTTTTATTAAAAAATCAGCCGGGATCAGCAAAGAGTACATCATAGAGGTGTGGTGGAATATCCTCCACCCACATCGACAAACCTCTAACATGTCTAGCATGTTTAGCTAGGTTGTGTGCAACTCTATTACCACTTCTACGAATATGGGTGAAAGCTATACATTTACTGGTAACAAGAGTTAATTTAGCAGGTTCAAGAAGATGGCCATAAGTTGTCAGTGAGGCTTCTGTGCTTCGGAGAGTGTTGATAACAGCTTTTGAATCTCCTTCTATCATAAACTCATTAATACAAGTTCTTGTGCGAAGGTTAACGCTCTTGCAGCAGCCATGGCTTCCACTATGACTGGTGAAAACGGTAAGGGAGCTTGTTCAGATAGAGAGGCAATGGCATTTCCTTGACAGTTGTGGACCACGACACCCAAATCAGCCTTGCCCAACTCCGAAAAAACGGCATCATCGAAATTCAGTTTGATGCAATTTGCCGGAGGAGGACGCCACTGAGTACGATGCTGAGGTCTCGTATCTACTGCGTGATTGGTGATGGATTGCTGGCACTGTTGGAACGTTGCAAGGGCCTGCGTAGCTTGCTGAAGGACCTGGGTTTTGCGGTAGGCATTAGAGCTTACCCAGAGTTGATTTCGTCGGTGCCATATTGACCACATCGCCATAGCCAGGAGGTCCATGTTCTTCCTTTTCTCATGAATCAGATTGATCAGGTCCTTGAGGTTTGAAGCACCGAGTTGACTTCGATCTTCAAAGCCTGGAGTGCTCTCCCATATTTCGTTCAATGTGGGACAAGTCCAAAGTGCATGGGTAGCTGTTTCGGACTCCACGTTACATTGTTCACATCCGTTCTCATTTAAAATCTTTCTTTTCAACAGGTTATGTTTGGCTGGTATGGCTTCTTTGCAAGCCCGCCACAAGAAATTCTGCACCTTGCTAAGAACATTGAGCCCCCAAATCCGCTTCCAAACCTCATTTTGTTGTTGCGGATTACCTGCAGGAACAAACATAGAGTTTAGTTTGGCTAAGAACTTTGAACCAGAGTTTACTATATAGTTACCTAAGGGGGTGAAGGGCCAAATGATTTTGTCCTCCACTGGGGTATAGCTCAATGGAATGCTGAGAACCATTGCAGCTTCTTCAGGTGAAAACAAACCATGTACTAAATTTGCATCCCATGTTCTTGTACTCGAGTTGATGAGATCAGAAACTTTACCATCTTCAAAACTTGGTACAATATCTGAAAGAATCTGTGGGTGCTCCTGTGATGATAGCCATGCATCATTCCAAATACTAATGGTCTCTCCACACCCAACCCTCCATCTTGCACCCTTAATTAGGACATCCCTTCCTTTTAGAATGCTATGCCAAGCATGTGAATCAGAGCTAGTGTCTTGAGCTTCCCATATACTATAGTTTGGAAAGAATTTCATTTTGAATACTCTATAAAATAGAGAATCCTTATTATGAAGTAATCTCCATGCTTGCTTAGCCAAAAGAGCATCATTGAAATTGGCTAGATCCTTGAAACCCATACCGCCTTCACTTTTTGGAAGACAAAGTGTGTCCCATTTTACCCAGTGAACTTTCCTCCGTTCACCTTTCTGTCCCCACCGAAACCTTCTTATTAGGCTCTTGATTTTTGAACAAAGCCCTACCAGGAGTTTGAAGCAGCTCATGGTGTAGGTTGGAATAGCCTGAACAACTGCTTTGATTAAAATATCCCTTCCAGCTTGTGAAAGGAGTTTTTCCTTCCACCCCTGTAATTTTTTCCAAACACGTTCCTTTATATAATTGAAGCTTTTTTGTTTCTACCCACCAAAGAAGGTAACCCTAAGTATTTTTCATACTGAATAATTTTTGAGACTCCTAAGGCCAGCTTAATTTGGTTTCTAGAATCAACCTTCATAGATTTACTAAGGAAGATTGTCGTCTTGCTTCGGTTAATCTGTTGGCCTGAGCATTTCCCATAAACATCCAAAATGTCCAAGACTCGATGGCACTCCTCAATGGTGGACCTGCAAAACAGCAAGCTATCATCTGCAAACAAAAGGTGTGTTAGACGTGGGCTATTTCTACAAAGAGAGTATCCCTTTATATGTCCTTAATGAGCTGTTTTGTTGAGAAGCCCATTGGGACCTTCAGTGCAAAGTAAAAAAAGAAAAGGAGAGAGGGGATCGCCTTGTCTGATGCCTCTTATTGGTTTGATCATGCCTTTGGGTTCCCCATTCACCAATATTGAATAGGTCACCATCTTGACACATAGCATCATGAGACTGATCTAGTGATCTGTGAAACCCATTTTTTCCATGACTGAATGTAAAAAAGCCCACTCTACTCTGTTGTACGCTTTGCTCATGTCCAGCTTGATGGCCATGTATCCATCCTTCCCTGTGTGTCTCTGCATATTGTGTAAAGACTCAAAAGCTACCAGAATATTGTCAGAAATAAGGCGACTTTTAGTGAAAGCACTCTGATTCTCAGTGATAATATTAGGCAAAATTTTCTTAAGTCTATTAGCTAGAACTTTAGAGAAAATTTTATACAAAACATTGCACAAACTTATAGGTCTAAATTCAGAAGCACATTCAGGATTTTTCTTTTTAGGGATAAGTG
Source organism: Quercus gilva (assembly GCA_023621385.1). NCBI lineage: Eukaryota > Viridiplantae > Streptophyta > Magnoliopsida > Fagales > Fagaceae > Quercus > Quercus gilva. The sequence goes on from CM042477.1 coordinate 65,359,997, forward strand.
TAACAAAAGTGTGATTGAGGTGTTCAGGAAGTGGGGCAGAATTAAGATAATGCAACACAGTATTAGATATATCATCACCAATTAAATTCCAATATTGTTGATAAAAGAGAGGAGGCATACTGTCTAGCCCGAGGGCCTTTAGTGGGGCCATTTGGTTAATGGCTTGCTTTACCTCCAGATGAGTGAACTCAGAAGACAGTTTGGAGTTCATCTCCTCAATGATCACTGTTTGAATTGAATCTGTAGCCGATGCGCAAAATTGTTGGTTTTCTGAACTGAGGAGGTTCAGATAGTATTGCACTTGACATTTAGCTATCCCCTCATTATCCACAATCATATGGCCATTGGAGTCTTTCAGCTTTCGAATTAGATTTTTCCTCTTCCTTTGTGAAGCTTGGCTATGAAAAAACTTTGAGTTTCTGTCTCCAAATTTTGCCCACATGATTTTAGATCTCTCAAACCAAATTCTATTTTCCTTATCAACCAACTTGGCTATTTCCTTTTTCAATTCTCTGACCTATTGATTATTTCCAGATCTCATGGCTACTTTTTTAGCCTCCTTTAACTCCTTTCTCTTTCTACTTAACACCATTCTGACATTGCCAAAACAATTCCAGTTCCATACTCTTAATTCTTTACCACATTTGTCAATTTTACAAATGACATGATCCTGAACCTCTCCATTTTCCCTTGATAACCACACAACTTCAACAATATCCTAGCATCCACGATCCGAGAGCCACATTTCTTCAAACTTGAATGGTTTAGAGAAAGAAGGGATATCCAATCCATCCAAGGTGATCCACAATGGCGAGTGATCAGAGGAGTCTGAATGCAGATGATGGATTTTGGAACCTGAAAATTTCATGAACCAATCATGGTTGGCCAACCCTCGGTCTGATCTCTCCCATAGTGAGTGACCATCAGCAAAATGCTTTCTCCATGTGAATTGATCTCCCACATACCCAAGGTCAAGGAAACCACACTCGTCTATGACATCCCTAAAAAGTTGCATTTGAGCTTGGCTCCTGTTATTGCCTCCCATTTTTTATGAGTGTCGTGTAATTTCATTAAAGTCTCCAGCGCAGAGCCAAAGGAGGTTGTGTTTTGTGTTGAGTAACAGAAGTTTGTTCCATGCTTCGATTCTCTTGTGTGTTGCCGGCTCTTCATAAAAACCTGTGAATCTCCAAGCTTCATCATTGCCTTTATTGATTATAGAGTCTATGTGATACTTGGAAAAAGAGTCTACATGTACATCAATGGAGTTCTTCCAGTATAGAGCCAACCCCCCACCCCCTCTGTGATTTCTTTCCGCGTAGAACAGATTATCAAACTTGATATTTCTTTGAACTTCTTTTAGCCTAGCTTCATCCACCCATGTTTCGGCTAAAAACACAATGAAGGGATCTTTAGCTCGAATTAGTACTTCAAGTTCCTTCCTTGTACACAGGTTCTCAAGTCCACGACAGTTCCATACTAAGAGACTCATTGTGCTTGGCAGGGCTACTGAGCAGCCTCCACCATTGTGTTTTGTTGACCTACTTCCGTTGAAACCTGTAGCTTCTTTGTAGGTAACTCGGGAAGTAATTCCAAATCCTCTTCTCTGTTTCTTTTTGTGGCCGTAGGTCCCTATGAAGTTTTAGTCTTCATAGTGCTCTCACGTGCTAATTTTTTCCATGTACGCAGGGTTCTATTTGCTGGACTGAAAGAAGTCTCTGCCACGTGGGGGACATGTTCCTGAGTAGTTAGAGTATGAGCTGGCTGGGAGGGTGTTATCGTGGCTGCATTTTTTGCTGAATTGAGAGAGGTATCAATTAAATTCGGGGCCACATAATGTTCACAGCTATCATATTTTCCAAAAGCAACGTCTATTTCCTGAATCTGAGCATCAAAATCAACGGGATTAATATGGCAAGGGGATAAATTTGGATTGGAAGAAATTAACTCATTAAATATGGTGCTATTATTCTGGGATGCTGGCGTGATCTGCGCCTCTGTTTCAACGGTTTCCATATCTGAAACTTGCACCTGATCAGCCCCGTCCTTTTCGCCAAGTTCGTTCTTAGCCATGTTTGTTACCGTTGATCTGACCGCCGATTCAGTTGGTGTTTTTGACAGTTTTGAGACTCCCCCCAAGCCGTCGCCCATATCAGAAACCACTGTGAAAGGGATTTTCCCCGAATTGAACGGCATTGCTCTCAACCAGGGTCCGTACTGGTGAGGTTCAGTGTTCCTTGTGTCTTTCCTTGCTAACCCGATGTCGCAATCCTTCCCATCGTGTGAAATGAGACCGCACCAATAACAAAAATTTGGTAGTTTTTCGTACTTGAATGAAATCCAAATCTCTTCACTTTCATCCAGTGCAACTCTTCACCCACGACAGAGTGGCTTTGAGACATCAATCTCCACGTGAACACGTAAAAAATCACCCCCCACCAACTCATTAGGATTCTCACGTGGTATTACCTGGCCGAGAGTTTCTCCTAGTTCGAATGCCGTCTCTGCATCCAGCATACGTATCAGCAAGCCGTATATTTGCACCCAAAATTTCAGTTTTGTGAACCTCAGGTACCTCGGCGGCGTTGACCCATCAAACCTCTGTAGGAGGACTGCGTGTTTGTCCAAAGTCCAGGGTTCATTGGCAAGAACCCGTTCTGCATCTGCTTCAAGTTCAAAGACGAATAGGAACATGATCTCCCGCTTCGCGAACTTGGAAGTCCTTTTTGGCTCTCCATAGGGGTTTGAACGTGCGACCAATTGCTTCCACGTTGAGAGCTCTTTTTGTTAGGAATTTGGCAGCCAATACGTACTCCTTATATATCTCCTTATTTTTGTGAAGAAGCATGTATGATAAAAAAGATTAGGCTTAAAAGCTATGGTTGCACCAATTAACTACACTAAATTACAACAGATGCTTAGAAGCCTTGATCACTGCACCAAATTACAGAAATTTTTTTGTCCTTATGAACCTCCAACAAATCAACAAATTCGTTACTAAAAAAAAAAGGTTGTTGTTGATGCAATGAAGAGAACTATCAAGATTTGTAACGACATAGATTTAAAAATAATAATAATAATAATAATAATTTATATCTCAGCTTATTTAGTTTATTAGAATTACCATACCGAGATGAAATCTGATCTATATGTAATCCAACCAACAATGGATCGTAACTTATTTTTTCAAAATAAATAAATAAATAAATAAAAATTCAATACTATTGAAGAGTATTGAATTTGCTTTTTTATCAAAAATCCAAAAATTATATATTACAAACAAAATTTGACAAAAATTATCTAATGGAGCATTTTTTTTTTTTTTTTTTGACAAGAAAAATGCTTCAGCCTCATGGAGCTGAAGGTAAGAAATTAAGAATGCCTCACCCTCATAATCTTTTTTTTTTTTTTTTTGGTATGAACTTGTATATATAGTAGTACAAAATTCTGTTTTACGTGTACATGCAATTTCAAACATTTTGATTGCAAACTTGTTCTTTTTGCTAAAAACCTGAAATTTTATCATTTTGCCCCTCAATCACGTTGGGCCTCCACTTGCAATCTTCTCTGATTACTTTGGGTCCCCATTTTGCCCTAAATCTATTCTCAATTTCATTGATTCTTCCTATGTAAATATATATATATATATATATATATATTTCGTTGATTCTCACACTTTTTTTTTCTTTTCTTTTTTTCTCTTTTTATGTTGAGAAATGATCCTTTCTATTTAAATCCTCACATTCCCTCATATTTTACGCCTGATGCGAAATATGTGACATTTAAAAATTTTAATGGTTTAAAAGCCCATATAAACCACACAAAATCAATTTTCCCGTGTGGCTTACTTCTTAAGGGGACACTGATGTCGGAGTGAATTGTCTCAAGTAATGCTAATAATTTCCAATATTTTGTGGAAGATTTGCTTGTCATTTTCCTTTGATAATTGATACACAGTTCATATATATATATCAAACTATTAGGATTGACTTACTGTAATAATCCGCTGTTCTTCATTTATGTTTTAATGCGACCCAATCTTAAATGCCATAAGCAGGAGTCGTGGTTACAATTATTTGCTTTAGCCTAAGGGGAGTTTTAATGGAAATTTTTTTTATTTTATTAAAAGAACAGAAAATTTTATTTAGACGAATTTATTTCTGGATCCTGGAAACAGCTGACAAGCACTTCAAACTAAAACTATCAATCCTAAGTTCTGCTTAACACAATCTCGGAAACATTTGTTGAGAAATCATGAATTAATCTCAATGTATGTGTGAAGTGAAATTTGCAAAATTTTGAGGGGTACACGTCGTTTTCTGTATTCTCAAGGCTAATTTGTTGTTTTGTGCCTTCTGTTAATGTGTCAAGTTGTCATAACCAAATTGTACTCCTGTAATTAACAAAAGAAAACTTATATTAACCAGTTGTCCTTGTGGATGCCCTAAAAAAGATTCCCAGTTAGGGGTCTTTGTTTGGTTCATCGCACATTGGGTTTTTGGCAATGTGATTCTTTGTGTGCATATGTTTCTAAGGTGAGGCGTGTGTGTGAGTCTCTTTTTCTTATTTTTATTTTAGGAGTTGCCAACAACCATTAATTTTGTATTAGATGTGATTGATCACCAATTTGTCTAATTCTTTTTAATTACCTAATTAACTAAAACCAATTCAAGGTTATTACTTAATTCAGGTAAACCAAAAGTCTCGAACAAAAGATTTTGGGTTCAGAAGTTTGGTTACGTGTGGGGAAGGCATTAGACACTCTGCACTGCCTATCCAAAGGATAGTAACCTATTTTAATTTTAATTCAAACGTTAACATTTTAGAGATTAAATTAGATACTTGACAATTTGTTTTTGAAAAATATTTTGTACAAACAATACACACACACACACACACACACACACACACACACACACACATATATATATATGTGTGTGTGTGTGTATTTATGTATACATGTGAGTATTTATTTACATATAATGTACCATATGAATATTTATTTCGAAAAGTTATTTACAATAAAAACATGTGAAACATATATACGTAGCATGTGAAAGCTAAATTTAAATATATACATAACTTGCATGTGAGTATAATATTTACTACGTAACTAGCATGTGAATATATACAACATAAAAGAGATGGTAAGAAAGATAGCACCTTTTAACAAATTTATCTTTCATTTTCTCATTAATTCTCATGCACAAACATAATGGACCAAAACATTAGTGCCAAGGGGAGGGGGGGATATGTTAGCTTGATTGTTTCGTATTGGTTCAATATAATGAACCATAGGAAAAAACCTCTAAGGCTGTGTTTGGATGGCAACATTTGGATTTAGATTTGGATTTGAAATCTATTAATTTGAAATGCCTTGATTTGAAATCCATTGATTTTAAAATTTCTTGTTTGGGTATTTTTAAACAAGGAAGGATTTGAAATTCATCATTTGAAATTCCATTGTTTGGATACCTAAATTTAAATTTAGATTTAGATTTGGATTTAAGATTAATAAAATATATTTTTTAATTATTATTTTTCTAAATCCTTCTACATCACAGTTACATCACACGTGTCAATATATCATTGGATGTACATCAACTCCAGCCAATAGAATTTCATTCATCCTACAAAAACCAAGGACAATTTGGTCATTTCACTAAACCATACTTGCAAAACCCTAGCATATATGAACCCTAGAATTCCCAGTGCCTCCATAGCTGTTTCTCTGACTCATGGGACGAGCCTATTCCTCCAAACACAAACACAGCCCCCCAGAGTACCAAGCTTCGTTTCATGTGTAGCTATGGCGGCCGCACGACAAGTTGCTCTGCTACGTCGGCGGCGACACCCGAATCGTCGTCATGGACCGCCAATCCTCACTTTCCGACCTCCACTCGCGGCTGTCGAATACTCTCCTAAACGATCGGCCGTTCACCCTCAAGTACCAGCTTCCCAACAAGGACCTTGATTCTCTTATCTCCGTCACCACCGACGAAGACCTTGACAACGTGATCGACGAGTACGACAGGACTTCATCGAACTCCGTTAAGCCCTCAAAGCTCCGAATCTTTCTGTTCCCTCTGAAATAGAGCACAGTGAGGGAGAGATTTCAAATTCCACCGTGTATGTGGGTATTTGAAATCCATGGATTTAAGCTTATCAAATTCTGATTGGATTTGGTACCAAATCCAAATTCATTTCTTTTAACTTACCCAAACAAAGGATTTGGATTTGGGCTCCCTCAAATCCAAATCCAAATCCAAATTCAGGCCATCCAAACAGACCATAAAAGAATGAAATTCCAAAAGAGTGCAAAATAGTGTACATGAAAAAGGCTTTAAACACTTACCTTAAAAAAAAGGAAATTTCCTTTAGGGAAAACGAAGACTTTTGAAAAACATTTTCTAAAAAACTAAGGTTTACACATTTTGAAAAAAGTCCTAAAAAGGGTATTTTCTTGATCTTTATGAAAAGGGTTTTTCTTGGATGTAAAAGATAAAAAAAAAAAAAAAAAATAATGAAGAATGTGTTCATTTTAAGGAAAAGAGCTTGGAAAAGTAATAAAAAAAATAAAACTTTTTTTTTTTTTTTGGGTGTGGGAAGAGTCAGATTTTCATGAAAATGGATTCCATAATTTTAAAGAAAATCATGGTTTTTCTTCAATTTTTTTTTTTTAGGATAGAAAAGACTTGAAGAGAGGTTAAAGAACCATTTTATTTTAGGAAAAGGGTTTCCATGGTTTTATGGAAAACCATGGGTTTTATCCAATTTTCAAAGACGTTTGAACTTGGATTTTTGAAAAGATGACAAAAAAGTTTTTAAGAAAACAAAGTTTAAGGACCCGTTTGGATAAGTTGTTCCAAAAAGTGCGTTTTAAAAAATAGCGTTTTTAAAATATGCGTTTGGAAAACATAATTTTGAAAGTTACAATAATACGTTTGGTAAAATTTATGTATAGTATTAGTCTAAAATTGTAGTTTAGGTGCAAATTACCAAAAAGAACTGGAAAGTACTAAATTATGATGATGTTATTCTATCATATTTGAAGTAGATAATAATAATAATAATAATAATAATAATAATAATAATAATAATAATAATAATAATATATTATTATTATTATTATTATTATTATTATTCACTTCCCCTCTAGCCTTTTCTTTAAATAAAAATAAAAGATATTATTATCAAAAGCAAAAACTAAATTAAAATAACTCCAATTAGTTTCCCTTTCTCCAAAGTTAATATCAACCTCAAATAAAGAAAGTGAAAAAGAGATAGCAAAGAGAGAGAGAGAGAAACCAGAGATTTCTGTTAGGGTCATATTTTATTATAATTGGCTAATCCTCTGACAAAATGCATTTTACTTGTAATTAGGTAGATCTAATATGGGTTTAGTACTTTGAGAAACATGTTATTCAAGTCAAGAATTAAAGACATGAAGATTGGTCAAAGAAACAAGTAAAGAAAAGTTATTCATTAAGTCTCGACGGATGTCTGTTATTGAGATTTAATGTGAAGCTCGATAGATAGCTCGATAGCAGCTTAATCTATCAAGACTTACGATTTTCAGTTTTCCAGATCTGAAATTTGGCCAAGGCTTTTGTAATTATTTAGGGTTTCTTTTCTCATAACCCTAGACATATATAAGACTTATTTTAAAAGTCGTCATACACGGATACAGAGACCAATAAACTTATTTTCTTTGTGAGAAGTTACTGCATTTGTATGCTATAGGGTTTTGTGACCAAGTGCTTCTTGATCTTCATCGTTGATGAAGTGAAGAACTTTGCAACTAACGACATTTGTTCAAGTTGCTAGAGTTAGTCGCGTATTGGGATCCATACAAAGGGTTAGTCACAAATTGTAGGTTTGTGCATCAAGGGAAAGAAGGCTACTACAAGATCAAGTCCAATTGGGTATTGGAGCAAAGGTTTAACTGTAAGTTGGTATTTCGAGATAGGCCAGGGTAGTTGGTAAGATTCCTTATACTTGTAACCGCTTTATTGTTAATTAGTGGATTCTTGGTAGTGGTAACCTTAAAATCACTCGGTGGGGTTTTTGCCTTATCAGGTTTTCCCCATTTGTCAACAAATCATTGTGTCAAATTTATTTTCCGATGTATTTAGTATTTTTGGTGATTTGTTGGTGCCTGCATGATTTGCATGCAATTAAACCTAATTAATTAACTTGGATAATTGAATTAATTAACCGAGGTCAAGCTATCTTAACCCAACAAGTGGTATCAGAGTAGGCACACTCTGATTAGATTTTAATCTTTGTTGTGTGATCCATTGATCCCTGTTGTTATGGATTGTGGGCAATCCCTGATTATTCCTCCTTTATTTGATGGTACTAACTATGCATACTAGAAAGTATGCATGAGAGCCTTTTTGCAGTTTAGATGAGAAAGTATGGCTTGCACTTGAAGTATGGTGGACGAAACCTGAAGAACCACCAGCAACATGGGATGATATGAAGATCAAAGCTGCAAATTTTAACAGTAGAGCACTGAATGCTTTGTTTAGTGCTCTGACCAATGAAGAATTCAAGAAGATCTCTTCCACTGACAATGCGAAGGAAGCATGAACAATTCTTTAGAATACCTATAAGGGCACAAAAGCAGTTAAAAACTCAAAGCTCCAAAGGCTCACTACTAGTTTTGAGGAAATAAGGATGGATGAGGACAAGTCATTCAATGAATTCTATGCCAAGCTCACGGACATAGTGAATTTAGCCTTCAATCTTGGAGAACAGATTCTAGGGCCCAAGATTGTCAAGAAAATCCTTAGATTTCTTCCGGAAAGATTCCATGCCAAGATCACTACCATCGAAGAATCAAAAGATCTTGATTCTATTCCTTTGACATAGCTAATTAGGAACTTGCAAACCTATGAACTAGAGTTAGCAAGAGTTGGCAAGAGTAGAAAAGGCAAGAACATGGCCTTGAAGATTAAGAATGATGATAACGGCGAGTCGTCTGAAGATGAGGATACCAAGTTACTATCTTATCTTATATCACCAAACAATTCAAAAAATTTATTAAAAATGCGAATGTCAAAGCAGGTGATAAGGATGACAAACAATTTGCATTCTCTTAATTCAAGTCCCAAGACAAAGGCAAGAGAGAATTCAAGGATTCTGGTTAAGGCAATAGTGTTCTTGTTGGGCCAAAGTGCTATGGGTGTCAACGATATGGACACATAAAGCAAGAATGTCGCACATATCTCAAATCCATTAGCAAAAGCAAAGCCCTAGCTACCACCTTGAGTGATACGAAACAAAAAGCAAATTCTAATGAAAGTGACCAAGATGGGATAGTAAATGCTTTCGTAGCTACTGTTAAGTCTCCTGAGGATGTAGTAGACCTAATTGATGAGGAAGAAGAACTGATAAAAATCAAAATTTGAGAAGATGGATGATTAGGATGACATTCACATTGCCTACACTAACTGGTACAAAGTCTCTGAAAAGCATGGGAAGCTCTACAGGTTGGCTACTAGAAAGCTCACTGAAGTGGAGTTGGAATGTGAGGAACTTTCCACCAAGGTTGATGAAGCTAATCAGACCATTGGAGCACTGAGATTTGAGAATAACTTTCTTGTTGAAAAGACCAAGAAGTTGGATGCTGAACTCCTTCAAGTAAGAGCACAATTGGAAAGGACTTCAAGTGCTAAGTTGGATGAAATGCTAAACTTCCAAAAATCTGCATCCGACAAACTAGGTCTCAGGTATGATCATTCTCTCTCCTCTTGTAGTACCTCTTCTAATATTTTAAATAGAGTTATTTTTCTTCCACTTGCAAATAATGATAACTTTGAGGTAACTGATCCTAAAACTGAAAGTGTGAGTGAGGATAAAAGTGATAAGGGAAAATCTATTCTAGGAACACCCCCTAAAATTGGTAAGAAAGAGACTAAGTAGAATAATCATCACTCCACCAACAAAAAGTATCTACCAAAGAAGCCCCACTTCTGTCATTACTGTGGAGCATCTAGGCACACTCGTCCAAATTGCTATAAGTGGTTAGCCACTTAACAAAGCAATAGTGTGTCATCTCTAAGGAACCAAAGTCAACTCCAACTTTCTTTAGCCCCTCTTGGAGAACTTCTTAAGGTGGTCATGCTTCTCTCAAACTTCAATGGTTTCAACTCTCCTCCTTATCCATCTGAACAAAGGTTCATGCAAAAGAAAGGATCCCCATCCAAGTATCCCATCTGGAAGGAAAAAGATTCTAAGTGATTTCTTCTCTTTTTGATCTCTTGCATGGTTCATGTTGTGGTTTGAGTTAGTCTAGTTTTGATGCTTTGTTTGTTTGTTTGTTTTTGTTCTATTTTAAGTTTTAATAAAAAACATCAGAAAAATACAAAAATAGTGTGTTTGTGTATGTTGGTACTTGTGTACCTTGGATGGCCTTTGAAACAAAGTTTATCAACTTTGTATCTCTTATAGCTTAGATGAGCATCTTCATGCACAACTAAGCAATGTGAGCTTTGTGGCTCTTTTATATGATTCGTATGATTTGATTGATATCTTATTTTTCATATCTTAAATAACTCTTTTTGACGGGAAGGACTAGAAAATCCTAAGAGAAAGGCAAAATTAACCATCTCACCACTAAAACTCGTTAATCATAAAACATTTGTGTGCAACTCATAAAAGTCGTGTTCGGTAAGGTGTAGCACTTGCACAGCAAAATTAGCATATTCAAGCTTACATAATTGGGTATTTTATTTTCTCTCTTATATGCCCATGCATGATAAGCTTAATATATATATATATATATATATGCAAAGAACATGAAAAGCAAAAAGAATCAAAATACTTTTAATATGGTTGCAAGCGTGTTTCTAGGAGATGTGGGAGTTATATGATGTGTCTCAAAGGTGATGGTCCCTCATCAAGTAGTTATGATTGTGTGTGAATGTTTTTGATTCTCCTATATCATTACTTTTCATACAATGATTTACTTATGCTCTCTTACAAAAGTTTCACACAACACACATACTTTGTACTACTCTTGATACTTTTGTATAGATACAATGTGATTTGGCCATCACAAGGAATACCTGTGGTAGTATATGCTCTCTAAACTCTCTAAACATGTTTTGCAATAAAATTGGTTGGGCTTGTTAAGTGTTTTTATTTTATTTTATTTATCTAGGAATGCTTTCCATCTAGAGTTGAGGTTGTGTTTTACGCTTAACATGCTCTTTGATTGCTTGTTTTGGTGTGTATTGTAGACACTCGATTTTGCACCCATGATTTAATCAAGGAAGATGACTAGAATGACCATCCATGTACCCCAAAAATCATGATTGCATTGCATGCATCAATTTGTTTTTGCATTACATGCATCAATTCATTCATTGCATAGCATAAAAATGATCTTGAGATTCTAGCTGTCGCAACGATGTGTTCGGTTTACAAATCTGACCATCAAATTGAAAGATATTACATGATCAAGTTTGTACAGTCAGCATGCATTGTATGGGGTGAAGCCAATCACGTGTGATTAATTGAAATTAATTTTGATTGGTTAATAATTAAAATTAATTAAATGAATTTATGTGATTGGTGGAGTATTTTTCTTAAAGTGAGGTTTGTTGCATGGGATTAAAACAAATAAGCCTATAATATTTAAAGATTGTGGATAATTAGGCTTTTGGGATAATTATATTTAAAATAATGTGTGGTTTCTTTTTTTTTTTTTTTTTTTTTTTTTTTTTTTTTTTTTTTTTTTTTTTTGTAAAATAGCACACAGGCCCAAGTTAAAGAACAAGGATCCTGCTTGATGCTTTATGATTTAAGGGACTGGGCTTGGTTCACCGCATCTAAATTGGGTTGATTTCGAACCAAGTGGTGCACAAACCGTGGATCCTACAACACATACATACTAACATACAACAAGCATATACATATTGAGCAACAAGGAACAGTAAAGAATGATATATGAGCAAGAAAGGTAAAATAAAACGTTAGGGATCCTTAGGATAAGGAATGTCTCATTATTTTCTTAAGTTTTGTGATACATCATGCTCACTAGGACGTATTACAAGGTCCAAATAAGTTCAAAAATCACAAACTTAGATTGCTCTTTAGACCTCTAAGACTTGCGAAGTTTGAATCCCTTTGGATTCAAGTGTGTTCTCTAGTGGCTGTTGGAGGATCTCAGATGTTGTTTTCCCTCTCTTTCTCCCCTTTTAAATTCTAGTAGAGTTTTCTCAAGTATTTTTACTTCAATTGACTGTGGCTGAATGACTTTCACTGTTGGTTGCTTACCATTTTACAGTGCCATCCTAGGGTTTTTAGGGTACCATTGATTCCCTCCATTTGCTCTCCTGAGTACCAGAACCAATGTTGTGCCAGCAGCATTGGTGGCTCGTCCCTTCCTCATTTTTCATTATTTTCTTCTTTTAAGTTTCCTTCTTTAAAAGCCTTTAGCTAACTTTCCCATTTTGGGGGGTCCTAGAAGGCTGACCTTTGGTCTTTTCTTCTCCAAGACTTCTAGATTCCACTTTTTCAGACCCACCTTTTGGCTGCTTTCCCTTTTGTCATTTTTTCGCAAATGAGTTGATTCCTTTCTTCCAAGCTGAAAGACACCCAGTCACCTCCCTTCATGGTTCTTCTTCCTAGGTTCCCCGAGGTACCAGACCTTTACTCATGAGTTGTTGGTTCCCAAGCCTTCTGATCCCTTTTCTGCATCATTGGGTGGTTGATAAGGACATGTATGTTCTGGTTCCATGTATTTCTTAGCATGCCCCCTTGAACTGTCTTAATCCCAACTTGGCTTTACTGCATGTCCCCAGGATCCCAGGCTCCTGGGAATCCCCAGGTATCCTGGCCCAGTTCTTTTCCTGGGCTCCCCAGTGATTTTTTCTGACCTTTGAAGGCTGGGCTGGGTTGGGCTTTTTCTTTCCTTTGTTTTATGAGGTCTAAAACTTGCCCATTCATGGATCTGGTTCCCTCTTTATGGACCCTTAATGAGTTTGGACCTTTCTTCCTTTTTTTCTTTATTGGAAGCCCAAACGTTTTATTTTCCTAGACTTCAATCCTTTGCGTTGTTTTTGGGCATTGGTTCAACATTGTGATTTTTTGGACCTCAACAAATAATTATTTTAAAAATAATAATTATCACTTTGAAATGAGGTTTATCATGAAAATAACTCTGAAATTCGTCTAAATACAGTCTTAGAGTTGGAAAGCACTTCAAAAACTTGCTAATCAAGTAATAGATTTTAGATTCATGTTCTGAGGCATTTTTGGCATAGTAGAACTCAAAATTAGGACTAGATTATTTTGGCAAAGTTGTAGAGAATCGAATTTCCCTTTGGCTGTAAACATTTTAGCTTAATACGAAGTTTGAACAAAGAGATATGATCAAAATACGAAACTGGTTATGATCTAAAAAATCAGCTTACTCTTATCCAAATCTCCTTTTTTTTTAGGATTTTCCCCCATACGTTTTTTTGATTTTTTTTTTCCAGCATTCCAACCTCTATAAATAGAGGATGCCTCTCATAATTCAACACACTTTTCACCCCCTAGGGAAAGTCCTGTTTTCAGATGCTCTAAGAGGCATACATTTTGAGACTCTCAAATTGCTAATATTTGTTGATCCTCTCTGAGATTTGCTGCTAAAATTAGGGTTTTTGGGTTTCAAAGATAACTAAATAAGTTTCTTTGAACCCCAAAATATCATCTCAAGAATAAGGAGTGCTCATGCAAGAGGTTGTTTTCAATCACCCTATCCTTTTTTTTTTCTTTTTTTTTAAATGTTGATGAATGTTTTTATCCATAACGTGAATGGTTCGTCTTTGTTTTGTTTAAAGCATGTTTGTTTTTTATGTAATTGTTATAATCTCTTTCTTGAATGTCAATAATCTGCATGTGAACAATTCTTTTTCTAAAAATAAAAACAGAGCTGCATCTTTATTAGATGTAGATCTAACTTTTTCTTAAAATAAAATAAGATCTGCATCTTTATTAGATGCATATCTGAATTTTTCTCAATTAAAAAAAAAAAAAAAAAAAACTGATTTGTATCTTTTAAATATACAAATCTGATTTTTCTTAAGCATATGCAGATTTTGAAACAAAGAAAAAGATTAAACATGATTGTGTTTGTGTTTGTTTTATTTAATTCATGTTGCATAAATTTAAATTATGAGTGAAACTCTCTTCTTAAAAAAAATCTTTTTCATTCTTTTAAAACATATAAAACAAATCTCATTTTTCTGTTATCAAAAACCTTTTTTTAATTTATCATAAAATAGATCTAATCTTTTATAAATCAAAAACTATTTTTTTAGTTCTTAAAAAAACATATCTGATAGATACTTTTTCAAATCTAAAGACTTTATTTTATATAATAAACACAGATTTGAATTTTCTATCTATAAAAACTACATTTTTCTACATCCTACAAAACAGATCTGGTATTTTGACAAATCAAAATAAATTTTTTTTATCAATCAAAACAAATCTGAATTTTTTAAACAAAAGAAGAGACTTCATTCATAAATAAATTTATGTGATTTAATCTTTATTTAACATGTTCAACATATCACTCATGACATGCATAAAAGGGTACATTGGTCACAAGAGTCTAGAAGACTAGACTCTGTCTGGGCAGAATAGATGCCTAACACCTTCCCATTCCATAACCTAGCCTTCGAATTTAAGTCTATGGATAAGTAAATCTAAAATTTGTCTTTATTTTTTTTTTTGGGTGGAATATAACTAGGAGAAAAAGCCATGTAATTATTTGGTAGTTTGTAACAAGGACCCAAAGCCGTGTAATTTTCAATTTTTCAAACATGTTTTTTTTTTTTATTCAATCAATGGGAAGGATACTATTCAGTCATATATTTTATATTTCTTTTTTCTTTCTTTTTTTATACAAAAAATATAAGTGGCGACTCTACACCACTTACCCAAAAAGAGAGGTGCCCTAAAAAGTACCAAAATCTCTTTTTTGAGAGGCACCCCAATTTTGGCAGTCTCTCACATGTATCTTGTTTGCATTCATCTTATGCTGCTTCTCCTCCTTGAAAACCTTCTTTCAGGCATCTCAATAGTAGCTCGACACCTCCTCAATAGCTACTCGATACCTCCTCGATACATGCCTCTTCTATCGAGATTTCTGGGTTTGTTCTCAATACCTCTCGATATATAGTTCGATCCATCTAGCCAATTCCTTGGAGTCTCTATTTGCTCGATAGATGCTTGATACCTCCTTGATCTATTGAGATCTTTTTGCCATCGATACCACCTTTATACCTCTCGATCTATCAAGATTTTGTTCTCGATAGAAGCTTGATACCTTTTCAATCTATTGAGTTACATTTTCTAGGAGAAAATTGGCAAATGCCCCTTTCACATAAACTTTCTAGCATTTTGCCTCATTTCCCAAACTAATTAGTGAAATGCCCCTCTTTTGAAACTCAATTGGATCAAAATCGAGTTAAAAAAAGAAAAATTTCTGGAGCCCTATAGTGGCATTTTAAGGAGTCTATAGTGACGTTTTAAGGATCTATAGTGACGTTTTGTAACTTGACCTCCATGAACTCGAGTTATAGGCAATTTTTTTATTTTTATTTTTACCTATAACTCGATTTCATGAAGGTCGAGTTACAAAACGCCACTATAAGTCCTTAAAATGTCACTATAGGCTCCTTAAAAACGCCACTATAGAGCCTAACTCGATTTATCTCAAATCGAGTTTCAAAAGAGGGGCATTTCCCTAATTAGTTTGGAAAAGGGGGCAAAACGCTACATAATTTGCACGAAAAGGGCATTTGCCCATTTCTCCGCGTTTTCTATATATATATATATATATATATATTTGAGGTCTAACCCGGTTTTGCTTCATTTCAAATATTTCGATCTCTCTCTCTTCTCTCTCGATCCAAACCTTTTCTTTTCACCAAATCCTTCATCCCTTTAAGATTTTGGCCTAATCCAAGCTTCTTTCACTTGGTAAGTGCTCTAAATCTCTTCTTTTTGCCTTTCTTCATGCATTTGATGCATTTCGACCTAGGTTTTCAAGTTTTTAGGAAAATTTTGGGGTTTTTGTGGTTTTGTCAAAAATTTTGGGTTGGGTGTTGTTAATTTGATCTCACATGCTCATGCATTGCATTCTATGTTCATTACAACAATGTCTCATTGCACTCTAGGTTGTGTACTCTAGGTTGTGTAGATGATTATATCTTACGAGTGCTGTTAGGTTGGATTGAGTTTCTACCCATGATGCAATTGCTTTAGCACGTAACATGTTCATGCATTATTATGCATTGCACGTTGTTTGTCTTCTTTCCTGTGCCTTATCTTCTGTTGTGTTCTCTCTCTCTCTCTCTCCTTATCATGGTACCTAAGAAATCTATTCCTTCTAAAAACCCAATGTTGACACTCAATTTTGCACCCATTATTTAATCTTGGAAGATGACTAGAGTGACCATTCATATGCTTCAAAATTTAGAGTTGCATTACATGCATTAATTAATTCATTCATTGCATATCATAAAAATGATCTTGAGATTCCAATGGTCGTGACGATATGTCTGATTCCTTAATTGGACCGTCGGATTGAAAGATATCATAAAATCAAGTTTTCATGGTCTGCATGCATTGTATAGGGTGAAGCTGATCATGTGTGATTAATTGAAATTAATTTTGATTTGTTAATGATTAAAATTAATTAAATTAATTTATATGATTGGTGGAGTATTTTTCTTAAAGTGAGATTTGTTGCATGGGATTAAAACAAATAAGCTGATAATATTTAAAGACTGTAGATAATTAGGCTTTTAGGATAATTATGTTCAAAATAATTATTTTTAAAATCCTAATTATCACTTTGGAATGAGGTTTATCATGAAAATAACACTTAAATTCGTCCAAATACAGTTTTAGAGTTGGCAAACGCTTCAAAAACATGCTAATTAAGCAGTAGATTTCAGATTCATGTTCCAAGGCACTTTTGGCATAGTAGAACTCAAAATTCGGCCTAGGCTATTTCTGTAAAAGTTGTAGAGAATCAAATTTCCCTTCAGCTATAAAAATTTCAGCTTGTTTTGATTAAAATGATATGATCAAAATACTGAAGCTTGTTCTAATTTTAATTTTCAGCTTAATCAGAATTTTGAGTAAAATTATATGATCAAAAGAAATCTCCCTTTTTTTTAGAATTTTCCTCCATCCGCTTTTTGCTTATTTTTTCAGCTTTCCAACCTCTATAAATAGGGGATGCCTCTCAAAATTCAACACACTTTCTGACCCCCTCCCCCCCTCCTCTTTCTGGCTCTTCTCTTTTGATTTTTCAAATCACTTTACATTAAAGACATTCTGGAGGCTTTTGCTTTAGGAACTCCTTTTTTGTAAGTAAAGTATTTTAGACTTCAAAGAGTTGAATAAATTTCTTTGATTCCTAAAATATTCTTTCAACAAGAAGAGTATGCCAATGCAAGAAGTATTCTTTTCTTTTCTTCTCTATTAGTTTTGTTGATGATGCATGAATGTGTTTAACATGTTTTATTATTTCTTGCTCTTAATGTTTAATTACATGTTTTGCTTGAATTTTTCTTTAATATGTTCTTAGATGATGGTTTATTGTCGTTCTCTTTCTTAAATTTCAAAGTCTACTAATGTCTATCAAAGATTTCTTTAAAAACTATATATATATATATATATATATATATATAACAGATTTGATCTTTCAAATCTGATTTTTCTAAGCCAAAAACTGATCTAATCTTTTAGTTCTGATTTTTCTAAACCAAAAACTTATCTGATCTTTCAGATCTAATTTTTTTCTAAACTAAAAACTGATCTAATCTTTCAGATCCGATTTTTCTAAATTCAAAATTGATCTGTATTTTTCAGATATGATTTTTTTTTTTCTAAATTCAAAACTGATCTATATTTTTCAGATCTGGTTTTTTTAAGTGCAAAAGTGATATGTATTTTCATTAAATACATATTTGATTGTTTTAGAAAAAGTTTTCTTTGTTACAAAACTGTAGATTTTGAAATTTAATGAAAGAACTAAAAATTAGGTTGTAATTTTTTTTTATTATGAATGTGATGCATGTGTAATAAATTCATCGTATGAACGTGGATACTCTTTCAAAAAGCTTAAAAAAAAAAAAAAAAAAAAACTTATTCATAAAAAATAGATCTGATTTTTCATGATAAAATCACTTTTTTTTTTTAATTACTTTTACACAAAAACAGAACTGATACTTTTTTACAAAATCTTATTCCTTTTATTCATAAAAAAACATATTTTATTTTTCTTGGTAAAATCACCCTTGTTTAATTAAAAAAAAAAAAAAAAAGATCCGATTCTCTTTAACAAAAATCTTATTCTTCCTGTTACATAAAAAAAGATCTGATTTTTCTTTACAAATCAAATTTTCTTTTATACACAAAACAAATCTGAATTTTATTTAAAAAAAAAAAAAAAAAAAGAGGACACATCCATAAGATAAATTTATTTGAATTAATTTTAGTCAAGTGTGTGTCGTGTGTGTTCAACATATCATTCAACATCATGCAAAAAAGGGTATATTAGTCGTTAGCGTCTAGAAGACCAGACTCTGTCTGGGTGAAATAAGTGCCTAACATCTTCCCATTCCGTAATCTAGCCCCCGAGCTTAGGATTTTTTGATAGGTAGATTAGTGTTTGGTCTTTAAATTTTTGGTAGATTGTAGCTAGGACCAAAAGTTTTGTATTCTTTTGCATAGATTGTAACTAGGACCCAAAGCCTTATAAGGTTTAATTTACCAAATTTGTACTTTTCTTTATTCAATCAATGACAATGAAGTATTTTGATCATGTACTTTGTATTTATTTTTTCTTATTTTTTGTATAAAAAATAAGTGGCGGCTCCGCACCACTTACCCAAAAAGAGAGGTGCCCTTAAAAGCTCCCCAGTCTCTTTTTTGAGAGCACCCAAATTTTCGTGGTCTTTTACACCCGATATGTCGTGGTTCCTTTTCCTCTTCTTTTGTGCCTTCTGATTTTGTTCAGTTCTAACTTTTTTTGGAACTTTTCTGACCGGGCAATTCATTCAGAACGCCAAGTCATTTTATCTAACCTTCCAGACACTTCTCTACCTGGTGTGTTTAGCTCTTGGGGATGGGCTTTTATGTGAGAAACCCTCAAGGTATCCCCATGTGTTCATACAAGAGTTTTACTCCAATATGCATGCCATTGATATTTTTGTGCCTTGGTTTACTACGGTATTCCATGGTACATGTATTGTAGTTACGTTGGAGCTCATTTTCGAGGTACTACATGTCCCTAGGGTGGATTGTTCAGATTACCCTAGTCATCGACATCTCTCTTCCATCTCTAGAGACAAATTGGTCTCACTCTTTTGTGAGAAGGCCATGTTGTGGGGAGGTACCCTAAATTTCTCCACAGTCGAGTTTGCTAAGGGTCCACGGATCCTTAATATGGTGATGACCTTTGTACTCACTCCATGATCACACTATAACACTATCACCGAGCCTTATGCTCATTTGCTTCTTTCTCTCATGGAATATCATTCTATAGATTTTCCATCACACATGATAGTATCTATTATAGATTGCTATCAAGACACGTCTACACGTAATAACCTCATCTTTCCTTTGGCTATTACACGCATCCTCACACACATGCACATCCCTATTCCTCCTCCTTTCTTCCATGTCATGGGTGCCATTAGCAAGAAGTCTATCCAGAGGAGTGCAGCACAGCTTCCTACTAAGTGGCCACGTGTGGAGATGATGGATGCAACCCCTACCTCTTGGACCTCTTCCTCATTTGCCCCTCCTTTCTCCTTTAGGGCAGATGTTTTCCTTGCAACATTATGGACTAGCTTTAGCTCATGCATGCTGATTTTGGTAGTCGTCTTGACCATTTGTCTGATGAGATGTGTCAGATGAACACCAGAATCGGTTGCATAGGTTGACGCCAGTCTCGCATTGGTGGTTTTGCGCCCTCACCTTCACCCGAGCCTGCTAAGGAGTCCTCTTATGGTGGAGATGATGTTGATGGTTCTAACTCTTCTAGTAATGATAAGATGATAACCTCTCAGTAATGCACCCTTTGTCATTCGTGACAAAAAGGGGAAGTAGTTTTGTATATGAGAGCTATCTTTTTGTTAGGGGGAGAGCTAACATAGGATATACTAGATAGAGGGAGAGTGCTTTGTGGGATGTAGTGAGATTTTGGTGTATCTTTTCTCATTTCATGTACTGCGGTCTTGTGACCATTTTTTTTACATACATTGTATTCTTTGATATATATATATATATATATGTATGATAATGATGATGATGATGTATGTTTTCTTCACCTTTGTCTCACATGTGTTTTTTCTTCTCTCTTTATACACATGTTTCTTATTTTATACAACTTGTCTTTGTTTCACACTTGATGCCTTGACGAATCTTGTTTAAGTGTTTCAGTTAAGACAGGTTACAAGTCTACCATGACAAGATCTCTCTTCTTGCAAAGTTTTTCAAGAGTTTGTGGTAGGATTAGACTTATATACTTTTGTAAGTTATGAGATAGTTATGTTAGACTTCTCTCATAATTGTTGTTTGTGGTTTTGTCACGGATTGCCAAAGGGGCAGATTGTTAGGGTTATATTTTATTGTAATTGGCTAATCCTTTGACAAAATGCACTTTACTTGTAATTGGGTAGATCTAAGATGAGTTTAGTACTTCAAGAAACATTTTGTTCAAGTCAAGTATTAAAGACATGAAGATTGGTCTAAGAAACAAGTGAAGAAAAGTTGTTCATTAAGTCTCGATAGATAGCTTGAAAGATTTTTGCTATCGAGACTTAATGTGAAGTTCGATAGATAGCTCGACAACAGCTCAATCTATCGAGACTTACGATTTTCAGTTTTCCAGATCTGAAATTCATCCCAGGCTTTTCTAATTATTTAGGATTTCTTTTCTCACAACCCTAGGCATATATAAGGCTTATTTTAAAAGTCTTCATACACGGATATAGAGACCAAGAGTCTTATTTTCTCTGTGAGAAGCTACTGTGTTTGTATGCCATAGGGTTTTGTAACCAAGTGCTTCCTGATCTTCATTATTGATGAAGTGAAGAACTTTATAGCCAACAACATCTGTTCAAGTTGCTAGAGTTAATCACGTACTAGGGTCCGTGTAAAGAGTTAGTCACAAATTGGAGGTTTGTGCATCAAGGGAAAGAAGGCTACTACAAGATCAAGTCCAATTGGGTATTGGAGCGAAGGTTCAACTATAGGTTGGTATTTCAAGATAGGCCAGGGTAGTTGGTAAGATTCCTTGTACTTGTAACTACTTGATTGTTGATTATTGGATTTGTGGGAGTGGTGACCTTAAAATCACCTGGTGGGGTTTTGGCCTTGCAAGGTTTTTTCCATTTGTCAACAAATCACCGTGTCAAATTTATTTTTTGCTGCATTTAGTATTTTTGGTGATTTGTTGGTGCCTTCATGATTTTCATGCAATTGAACCTAATTAATCAACTTGGGTAATTGACTTAATTAACTGGGGTCAAGCTATCTTAACCCAACAATTTCCTTCACATAGACAACTTGTTATTGCAAACATGGAAAAAGAGCAAATGGACATGCGAATTTTTCCTGCGTGTGGTGCCTTCTTATTTCCATTTTCGATAGTGCAACAATTGAGCTCATTCTTGTTGTGACAACATTCTCCACCACTGTTGCAACTTCTGCCAGAAGCCCTAAGCACAAAGTTGTTGTTGGAAAGTCAAGGAGGTGAGGCTATTTGCTGATTGGTGATTTTGTCATGTAGCAAATGCTTGAGGGTAATTTAGGTATTCAAGCCTTAAAAAGTATTACAAGATCTATGTTTTAATTTCCGTTTTCAAAAAGTTGGTTGGTAGTTTCAAAACGTGATATTTTGTGTTTGGAAGAATGCAATTTCTAGTAAAATAAAAATGCCTAACACACATGTATTCCCATTTTTGATAAAAACGCGCGTTAAAACTTTTAGAACCACCTATCCAAACGGGCTATAAGTTTGAAAACTAAAGCAAATGAATCACTAACTTATTTGGAAAAATCTCTTGAGGCATACAAAAATGGTTGATTTAAAGAAAATGGTTTCCATGGATTTTTTTTTTTTTTTTTTTATTTTAAATAAAGGGCTTTAGATTCTAAAATCCATAGTTTTTGTTTATAAAAAGAACATAGTGTAAAAAGTTTTTCTTTAAGAAAGATCCTTCTCCAATTTTTGAAGAACTCCCCTTGACTAAACTTCAAACCTCATCACATCCAAGTTTATGGGTTCTTTTTTAATAGGAGAAATGACAGTCTTGAAGACTTCTACCGTTCTCTAGGAAATATACTCATGTGATGCTTAGGAACAAAGTTTAGAATCTAATCAAGAGGAATTCGAAAAAAGGGTTTTCAAAAGTTTTAAGAAAAATGACCAAAACTTTTATGTTTAAAAACATTTTGAAAGAAAGAGAAACGACAAGGTTTTTTTTGGATTTTTTATTTTTTATTTATTTTTATTATTTTTTGTTGTTGTTGTGGAAAATGCCCCTTTGGAAGGCTTTTAGGGATTTAGAAAGAAACTTCTTTGAAAAGCTCTTTTTTTTTCTTTTTTTTTTTTTTGGGAAAAAGGGATAGCCATTGGAACCATTTTCATCTTTTAAAAATGACATTTTTTGGAGTTTTGTTTATCCAAGCTCTTTACTCTATGGTAATCTATGGTGCTAGCTAAAGAGCTAGCACCCTTAAACCCTATTACTAATGAGAAAGGGAAAATGGGAAATTTAAGTGCATAAATAAAGGGTATAGAATTTAAAGACTTGAATGTAAAGGAACTTAAAAACAAAGACAATAAATAAAGTGCTTGAAATTAAAGGAATTTAAAAACAAGACAATAATGTAAACTTCTTGAAATTTAAAGGAATTTAAACACAAGACAATAATGTAAAGTTCTTGAAATTAAAGGAATTTAAAAACAAGACAATAATGTAAAGTTTATTGGAAATTATTTTTTGAAAATTTTCCTAAATAAGCTCTAATCTTGCCACATCCAAGCTTATGTGTCCTTTTCCATAATGAGAAATGGAAGTCTTGGAAATATACGGCCAAAGTGGCCATATATCACTGTTTGGCAAAATATTTAGCAATATACCACTGTTTGTGAAATATTTAGTAATCTACCACCTTTTTGAAACTCGAGTTTTCCATATAACTCGAGTTCCAAAAACTCGAGTTCTTTGAAAAAAATAGCATTCAAATTTGCCGTGCCATTTTTTATGGAAATCGAGTTCCATCAAACATTTTCCATGAAACTCAAGTTTGTGAAACTTGAGTTCCACAGCAAACTTGAGTTTCACAAACTCAAGTTTTAAAAAAGTAGTAGATCCCTAATTATTTCGCAAACAATGGTAGATCTATACATATTTTTCCAAATAGTGGTACTTGGCCATTTTGGCCGAAAATATACTCATATTATGCCTAGAAACAAGGTTTAAAACACATATAGGAAAAATCTATCTATGATAAGGCTTCATTTTCCCACTAAGATTGGTCGCACACATGGACAAGGCCATCGCATAACGTCTAGTTAGGAATATGAGGATTTATCATAGATGTTGGGATTTTTTTTCTCAAGTGAGAAGACAACCAAAGAAAAAGGGGTAGAAAACATTTTTTTTAGGTGTAGAGAGAGAGAGAGAGAGAGAGAGAGAGAGAGAGAGAGAGAGAAAAGAGCATAATAAATAAATAGAGCTATATGTAAAGAACAATAAAGTAAAGCATTTATATGTATGTAATGGAATGTTTACTAGAGAAAAGGAAAAGAAATGGATATAGCTAGAGGAGAGCTAACCCATTTCATTACAAAACTTAACCACTTAGCAAAGGCTTTTTGGAGATGAAAGATGAAAGACGGAAGGGCTAGAATTTTATAGAGGTTTCCTAAGGAAAGAGAAAAAGACTAAGGCTATGTTTGGCAACATGTAAAATATTTTCTTAGTGTAAAATATTTTCAGGTGAAAATACTTTTGGAAAAGGAAAATATTTTCAAGTGTTGGTTGCATTCTGAAAACTGCTTTGGAAAATATTTTCAGGTGTTTGGTTGCATTTTAAAAATTCTCTTTTTCTACAAGTTTCTCACATTTTCTCACATTTTCTCAACTTCCAAACAAATTTTATAATATAAAATTTCAATATATAAACTTAAAGAAACAAAACCATTCCTTAAACACCATCATCCTTGGTCAAACTAAGAGAGGGAGAAAGAAAGAATAAGCAACTGAGGGAAAGAGAGAGGTAGATCAAGAAAGAGATAAAGATCGTTTATGGGTGGGTTGATCTAGAGGTGGCAGTGATGAGTCAAGAGGAGACGATCTGACCCAAATCGTGGGGCTTGCATGCACGACAGCAAGGCAATTGGTCAAGCACAACGATCTGGGTTTCACCGGCAGCCAATCTTTCTGTCCTTCGACTTGGGCTTGGCGTGACTTATGAGTGATGAGAGTGAGAGTGAGGAGAATAAAATTTTTTCAGAGGAGTGTAAATGGTTTGAAGGTAATATCAGTGTGTAAAACATTTTATAGGTGTGCGTGGGTTATCTTACGGTCAAATGCATTAATTTTCTGTTTGACCTTATTTTCATGAGTTGCCAAACACCTCATCGGTGTAAAATTTTTTCCAATTTTCCTTTACTCTTGAAACAAACACAACCTAAAAGAAAGAGAGAGAAAGGAGAGAGTTATTCCTAGTTTTTCTTCATTTTTTGGTAATTTTTCCAAAAAATCACCCCTTACCCAGCTGCATAAGGGAATGAGGTGTTGCAGCACCTCACAACATTTTTGCCTTGCTCCCCTACAGATACCGTATTTTGTTCGCCTTTGATTTGTGTGCCGAACATCGAAAATTCCAAAAATATTAACTTTCTTCCATGGGGCTGCAGAAACATCTAGATTAATGTTATTTTAGGTCTAATTGACCAAAATACCCATGGTTAACCTAGGTTGACCAAAAGTCAAAGTTGGTCAAAATTATACCAAAACAATATTTTTCATGTTTCTACATTAAACCCAAGTTACTTGGTGATTTTTGTCAACTTTGACCAAATTTGACTTAAGGTTGATTCTCGAGGGCTCCAAAAACCCTAATTTTGATCCGACCATCAGAATTGGTTAGGACTAGTGTCATTGCGAAGATTATTGAATTCCTTTTCTAACAACTATTCATGGGTCGAATCGGAGTTAAAACGGTTGAGATATCCTAGAAACCGTGCAAAGCGTGTCAACTTGCTTCTCAAGGCCATAACTTTTGATCCAACAGTTGGAATTTCAATTTCTTTAGTGTTTTGGAAACTAGACATCTAGAACTTTCTAGGGACACCAAGATCAGCTCAATTTGAGTTAGGGAAAACCTTCGAATATGCATCCAAAGTTCAACTAGGGAAGAAGATAGGATTGCTGATGTCAGCATTAGACCTGGCGGCCACTAAAGCCGAAAGGTCAAATTTTCATTATAAATACCCCTAAATCCCCACCCCAAAAAAAAAAAAAAAAAAAAAAAAAAAAAAAAAAAAAAAAAAAAAACCTGAATTCTAAGCATTTGAGCATTTTTCTAGGTAGATTCTCTTTCTTTTCCTCTCTAAATTTTCTCCCAAACACATCCAAAAACCTTTAATTCCTCTCTTTTCTCAACAATCAAGAGGTAGTGTTCTTGCACTTTATTTCCTCTCCTTGGTCTTAGGGCCTTGGATTTGAGGTTCTAAGGGTGTAAATGTAGCTTTTTAGCTACAATCTACACCATTTGCTCTATCTTGCTTCATAACATGTTTATTTTCTTTCCATAGTATATCTTTGCTTTATCTTGCTTCCTAGCATGTTTCATAACTTTACTAGCAGGTATCCTTACTTCTTATTATGTTTTATCACTTTGATGATGCTGGCCTAACCTTTTTGGGCTAGTGTATGCCTAAATATTGTGTTTGTGCTTAGATCCATGTGCCTAGGTGCCTTTTAGCATGCTTATGCTTAGATCTATATCTTTGTGTGCTTTGTGCCATGTTCATGTGTCTAGATCTACATGTTGGTTGCTATTCCATGTGCTTCTAAAGCCTTTTTATCTCTTGTTATGCCTTTTTCTTATGTTTTAGCCCTTTAGGTAAGGTTTAGATCTATATCTTATGGTCTAGGCCTATATCAAAGGGTTTGGATAATTTCATTTATGCATGTGTATGCTTGCTTACTTCTATTGAGGTTCAAAATATCACGATGATGTATCAAAGCCCAAAACAATAAAAAGGATTGAAATCTAGAAAACATGTGGGCTTTAAATAAAAAAAGGGAAGGCCTAAAACCATTAAGAGCCCATGGGAAGGGACCTAAGCCGAGGAATGGGCAAGCTTTGGATCTCACAAAACAAAGGAAAGAAGAAGTCCAACCTAGCCCCCAGAGGTAAGAAAATCGCTGAGGAGCCCAAGGAGAAAATTGAACAAGGATACTTGGGGATTCCTAGGAGCCTGGGATCTTCAGGATGTGCCGCAAGGCCAGGTTGGGATTGAGACAGTTCAAGGAGGCATGCCCAGAAGCACGAAGAACGAGGGCAGATATGTCCCATCAGCCACCCAATGATGTAGAAAAGGATCAGAAGATTTGGGAATCAACAACTCATAAATAAGGGTC
This sequence comes from Quercus gilva, assembly GCA_023621385.1. Taxonomy (NCBI): domain Eukaryota; kingdom Viridiplantae; phylum Streptophyta; class Magnoliopsida; order Fagales; family Fagaceae; genus Quercus; species Quercus gilva. The sequence goes on from CM042477.1 coordinate 65,386,684, forward strand.
TGGTACCTCGGGGAACCTGGGAAGATGGACCATGAAGGAAGGTGGCTGAGCATCTTTCAACTTGATAAAAAGGAATCAGCCCATTTAGGAAAAATAATAAAAGAGAAAGCAGCCAAAAGGTGGGTTTGAAAAGGTGGAATCTAGAAGCCTTGGAAAAAGAAAGATCAGAGGTCAACTCTCTAGGACCCCCCAGAACAGGAAAGTCAGCTAGGGGTTTATGAAGAGGGAACCTCAAAAGAGGGAAATAGTGAAGAACTAGGAAGGGACTAGCCACCAATATTACCAACACACCATTGGTTCTGATACCTAGGGGAGCAAATAGAGGGAGTCAATGGTACCCCAAAAACCCTAGGATGGCACTATAAAAGAAAAGGCAGCCAACAGTGAAGGGCATTCAACAACAGTGGATTAGAGGGAAAAGATCCTTGAGAAAAATCTATTAGAATTCAAAAAGAGAAAAAAGAGGGAAAATATCGTCTGAGATCCTCAAACAGCCACAAAAGAATATACTTGGATTCAAAGAGATTCAAATTTCGCAAATCTTAGAGGCCTAAAATGCCATCTAAGTTTGTGATTTTTGAACTTATTTGGACCTTATGACATATCCTAGTGAGCAGGATGTATTACAAACTTAAGAAAATAACAAAACATTCCATATTATCCTAAGGGTCTCTAATGTTTTACTTTACTTTTCTTCCACATTATTTCTTTCTTTACTGTTCTTTGCTGTTTAATGCGTATATGGTTTTTGTATGTGTTGTAGGATCCGCGTTTTATGCACCACTTGGTTTGAAATCAGCCTAATTTAGTTGCGGTGAACCAAGCCCAGTCCTTTAAAGCATAAAGCATCAGGCCCAGAATCCTTGCTTCTTTACTTGGGCCTATGTGCTGTTTTACAAAAAAAAGAACCCACACTTCTATGCTTTATATCCATGTTTTCCTGTCTAGATCTAGGCTTTGCCATGCTTTTTGCCCTCCATAGGCTTGGGCTTGTTAGTCTTTGAGGCCACTTGCTTGTGTGGTTGCATCCGTCCATCTTGTGGCTTATCTGGAAGTGATCACTTGTGAGACACATCTCCATGATGTTGGTGTGCTTGATACAAACCTCTCTCCACTCCATACAATGATGTTATGCTTTCCTTGCTTGCCTGGTGCCACCTGTTTAGCTTTCTTTGCTTCTTTCATTCTTGCACGCTTGCCTACATGTTCATGCATGAGTCTTTGCTTGCTTGTGTCATCAAGCCTAATTCCTACTATCTCGTGCTGGTTCACACCCATCTTTGATACATAAGACCCTGAGTCACTGTAGGAATCTTGCTTGATGGCACCTATGTCGTCCATACTCCAATCTCATGGAACTATGGACACCCAATCCAAACCTACAATTTGTCCTCCTAGGACACTCCCTTTTGTTTGATAACATGTTTGCTTTCCCCGTTTGGCTTTCTTTGATAGTTTGTCTTTTAGCATGCTTTCCTCCTAGTCATTTCTTTGCTTGTCTGCTGGCTTGTTTCCTTTGTCTTTGCATGTACACGCTAGGAGCATGGACACTTGGAGCAAGGGCACGACCTCCTAGGCCTAAGCAACAAGGGCAAGGATGCAAGCAAGAAGGCACAAGCTCACAAAGGGCAATGTTCAGTAGATTAGGTGGCCTAGCCTACGCGAGCGGTTTTCTCTCTCCCTTTCTTCTAGCCTTTTCCCTAAAATCTTGTATTAGGGTTCCCCTCTGCATGTACCCTTTATCTTTCTTGCTTCTTATTTGGGCCACGTTCCTTGGGTATGGCAATGTCTATTTTACATTTCCTATACCTTGCTAGGCCATACCCTTAGGACGTTGGCAATGTCTGTTTTACTTTCCTGCTCTGTGTGATAGCATTGTGCATGATATATGTATATCTATATATGCTTGTGTATGGGTGATTGTGCACTTTGTATGATGGACCTTCGTGGCTACATGAGCGACCCTCTCTAGCCATTAGTGCTTTTGACCTTGTAGTGTGAGTATATGCCCAAGGCAATTGCTGTAGGTGCATATTCATGCTATATTGTGTGCACAATCAACGCAGTGTGACCGTCCTGATCCATGTTACTAAGTGACATTGGTTTCCCCGTGTATGCGACATGCATCAACATGCTTAATGCTTTGAGGGGCTCCAGCTCATCCTAGCATGAGCATGTTGGCACACGCTGTATACACAAGTGTTAGGTTTTAAGGTCTTAGGATTTTATGTATTTAGAACCTAATTTGTAATGTTGGCAAACCATGATCAAAACAATGTATTTAGTCTTGTTTAGGCTTGCTCAAAGTTGGTTTAATTTTGTAAAGTTGGAATCGAGAGACTGCAGAAGCATTGGAGCTTCTCGGCCTGGCTCGATCGATCGAATGTAATTCTCGATCGATCGAAAATCGGCCCAGATGCGTTTTTCTGCAGAATTCCAACTCAGCCCTAACTCTTTAAACGTCTAGGTTTTTATGTTTTTGCCCTAGGTATATAAGGCAAACCCTAGCTACGTTTTTCAGAGTTGCACAAGTTGTGTTGTTGCTCATACATTGCGGTTTTGTGTAAATCTCTTGTGAGATCTAGAGGAGCTTTCCTTTACACATAACTTAGGGTTTTCAAGATTAAGATTCTTCTACATCTTGATGATCAACTTGGTTGCTGCCCTTGGAACTTAAAGATTAACAAGTGAGGAGCTTGTACTTGATTGAAGGAAGACAAAAGAAAGAAGTAGTCCGTGGATTCGGAGCCTGCGCGTGGTCGTGTCAGGAAGTTACTACTGGTGGGTAGCATTAGGAAGTCAAGCGGGGTTGCTTGTAAGTCCGTTTGTAACAACTTCAATTCTTTCTTAGTGGATTCCGTTTTGCCTTGAGGATCGGTGGGTAAAATCCTCCCCAGGTTTTTTACCGGTTTGGTTTTCCTGGGTGATCATATCATTGTGTTATTTACTTTCCGCTGCTTTATATGTTTACATGCATGATATGATTTTGTAATTGTTTTAACCTAGAATTGCTTAATTTGACTAAGTAAAAACTTGGCTAATTAATCTAGGCTACGCAATTTGTTTGTGGTTTAAGGGGTCTAAACCTTGTCAAGTGGTATCAGAGCAGGTTGCTCTTTTGTTTGAGATTTTCATCTCTGAGCTGATCCTTGACCCCTGCTGTCATGGAGCATGGACACTCTTTGTTTGTTCCTCCACACTTTGATGGGAACAATTATGCCTACTGGAAAGTAAGGATGAAAGCTTTCCTGAAATCCATTGATGAGAGAGTTTGGAACTCTGTGGAATATGGTTGGGAGAAGCCCACTACTCCTGTGAGTGAGTGGCAAACTTCTCAAAAAGAAGCAGCTGCATTTAATAGCAAAGCTATGAATGCCATTTTTAATGCTGTTTCAATGGAGGAATTTAAGAGGATATCTAATGTTGAAGTTGCTCATACTGCTTGGAAAATCCTCCAAACTGTGCATGAGGGCACAAAGGCTGTTAAAATAAATAAATTGCAGCAATTAACTTCTAGGTTTGAAAGCATTAGAATGTCTGATGATGAAACCTTTGATGAGTTTTATGCTAAACTCAATGACATTGTTAATTCTGCTTATAATTTGGGTGAAGTCTATGATCAACCTAAAGTTGTTAGGAAGATACTTAGATCCTTAACTGAAGACTTTAGACCCAAAGTGACAGCCATTACTGAAAGTAAGGATGTTGACTCCATCCCTGTGGATGAGCTTGTAGGATCTCTTCAGTCCTATGAGTCTGACCTTCCCAAGACTGCCAAATCCAAATCAATGGCTCTTAAGTCTGTTGATGATGTTGAAGCTGGTGGATTTGATGATGAGCTCTCTCCCACGGAGATAGCTTACCTTGCCAAGAACTTTAGAAATTTTCTTAGAAATACAAACAGGAAGGCAAGGAATACCAACACTGCTAAACCTAGAAACTTTAGGAAGAATGATCCCACTAAGGTTAATAATTTTGAAAAACCTAGAGAACAAGTAGGTCAATCTTCTAATAACTCTTTGGGTCCTCAGTGTTATGGATGTCAAGGGTATGGTCATGTCAAATCTGAATGTCCTACTTTCTTGAGGAATAAGGGTAAAGCTATGGCTGTAACCCTTAGTGATAATGAGGTTTCTGATGATGAGTCCGGTTGTGACGAGGATGGAAACTTCATTGCTTTCACTGCTACTGCTGAAGTTGATGAAAGCATATCTGCTGAGGAGAACCCTGCTGATGGGGAACTCTCTGAAGATGCAGATCTTCAAGAGGCCTATAACAAACTTTGCAAAATTGCTGCAAAGGATGCTATGAAAGTTGATCTTGGCCTGAAGAAAATTGATGCTCTTGAGCTTGAAAAGAAGAACTTGCTTGTAAAACTTTTTGATGCTAATGATCTTTTGAATAATGTTAAATCTGAAAATATGCTTTTGCTTGATAAAGTTAGAACTTTGGAACATGATTTATCTGTTGCTAGATCTGCTAGTTCTAAACTTGATCACATGCTGAATGTTCAAAAGTATCCTTCTGATAAAGCTGGGTTAGGATATGTTGAAAGCATCTTTAATTCTGGACCCCATTCTACTGTCTTTGTTCCTTCTTCTTCTTCTTCTGAACCTCTTGTGAGTGAGGTTGTGAGTGAAACCATTAAACCCCCTGTGTGTGAGGTTGTTAAACCTGTAGGAGTTTCACCACCAAAGAAGATTAGGGTAGACTTAAAAGAATCCAAACCTAAGGAGCCTACCAAACCTAAGGGCAAGATGCATGGTAAACCTGCTTGGGTTTGTCATTATTGTGGTAAGTCTGGACATATTCGTCCTAACTGTTACAAGCTTCAAGCTAATAAGAGAGCAAAAAGACCAAAAGTGCTTGTGCCTCAAGCACAAGATCCTATGGCACTAATTGGTGAATTAGTAAAGGCGTTAAACCTTTATTCCAATTCTGGAGTTGGGAATCACTCTAATGTGAATAAGAACTCCAATGCTCGGGGTGCATCTAAAAAGTTTTGGATGCAAAAGACTCGAACTAACTGAGTCTTTCTGACATGGTCCTTGTGCTTCATTGCTCTATTCTATTGTGACCATTGTTATTTGGTTTTTGTGTTTTTCTTTTGTTCTAGGACTTGCATTGCATTACATACATGCATTTCATTCTAGGATTTATTTGTTCTCTCTTTTAATAAATAAAAAAAAAAAAAAAAAAAGGGAAAGCAAAATCTTTGTTGAACACTATTTTTCTTGATTTCTTGAAAACAAGGTTGGTCATTCTTTTTACACATGTCATGTCTAGTGTACCTTGTTTAACTTGGATGAGCTTATTTACTGCACTTAACTAGTTGAAACTTTGTAGTGCATGTTGTGTGGGAAAGATGTGTGTGGTTTTTAATCACTTTGTCTTGATCTTGAAGTCATATGTTATTTGACTGTCGGACTTGATCCTTTTGAGAAAGGCATAAATAACCATCTCACCACTGTTCACTAGCCAATCATGAACACCTTAGTGCATATCATAAGATTTGGTGCTCGAGAAAGTGTAGCACATGCACAAAAGAACATAAGGTGTAGCCTCAAATTAAATTAAAAAACTGGTGTGTACTATTAGGCTTGATGCCAATTCACTTAATTCAAACCGGTGTGTACTATTAGGCTTGATGCCAATTCACTTAATTCAAACCGGTGTGTACTATTAGGCTGAATGCCAATTCATATATAAATAAGAGGCAAAAATGCAAGAAACTTACATGATTGCAAGCTTTTGTTCTAGGAGATGTGGGAGTTATAGGATGTAACTCTTTAGGTGATAGTCTCTTTTAATTCTATGTGATGAATTGTGTAAACTTTGTGCTTGATTGCCATTCACATATCACCTCACATGTATCTCAAGTCTTTGCTAGTTTCACACACTTCACAAGTTACTCTTTGTTAAACACTGTACATGTTAGTGTGTGTGTACTTGGTCTGACCAACCAAGTTTAAAAATATCTTGAGATTTGTGCACAACATTCTTGCTGCTTGAGAAAATTAATTTGGAAGAAAATTAAAACTTGTGTTTGAGAGATTTGGGTTTAAAATTTTGGTTTTTTGAAGATGCATTCCATTTCATACTCATGCACTTTGTTTTCATTGTACAAGTGCTTTGAGGAGTTGTTTCAAAATTGGGTTTGCAATTTTTCAAAACTATGTTTTTCCCCAAAATTTAGTGTGCCTCTGCCTATTTCGATCAATCGAATGTATTCTTCGATCAATCGAAAAAGTGCTTCAGAATATGCAAAATTGACTGTCACATTCGATCGATCGAATGTAATTTTCGATCGATCGAACATCGTGAATATGCTTTTTAAAAAGAGGATTTCTGACATTTTCAAAAGAACTATTCAAATCTTTTTCAAAGTTTTTTTTCTCTCTCCGACAAGGCAGCCCAAAATCCTTCAATTTTTGCCGTTTTCCTCCGAACTTTTTGCATAATCTCTCTCTTCTCAAGCAGGTATGTCATTTTTACCCTTCCTTTTCAACTTATTTTCAAGTTTTCATGCATTTTATAGGGAGAATTTCGGAACTTTTCTTTTTGAGATTGTTGTTGATTCGGACCATTATATTTGCAATTGATCATTGGGTTTTGTTGGGGACACCCTCTAGACATGTTCTTGAGTGATTAATTTGATCAATTTTGTGTTTTGTGAAAAACTCAAATTTCTAGGGTTTATATTTGATCCGAATTGGGGCTTTTTGTGCAATTGGGTTTAATTGATGAAATTGGCTTGTGTAATTGATGCAATTGGTTATTATAAATTGTTTGCCATAGTTTATAATGATTGGTTCATCAATTTGATACAAAAATTTTCAATTGTTCTCAAATTTTTAGGGTTTTTGTTAAGAAACTCTATGTTCAAGCCAATTTTATGAATTAGAACTTCAATTGATCCTGATTACTGCATTAGTTCATGCATCATAACATTGTTAATGTTCATGCATCATATAGAATTTCAATTTTATATTTTTTATGTGCTAACTTGCAGTCTGCCCTTGGTTTTTGTGTGTTTTGTTCTTTTTGGTTTTCTCTTTGTGTCTCTGTCCTTTTCCTTAGCACCATGCCTAGGAAGACTAGAGCTCGTAGGACCCTTCCCACTCCTACTCCTTCCCCTCCCTCCTTTGATAGTGAGCGGTTCCCTAGTGAGAAAAACCAAGAGCTTTATGACACTTTAAACATTAAGAGGAAGATATGGGCTGAGCGGTCTGTCTCTTTAGATGAGCTTGATCCTGCCATTAGGGCAAATTTTGAGCGTAGGGGTTGGCTTCCTTTGTTTGCTGTGTCTGACCCTCCTCCTCCTGCTACCTTGATTCGAGAGTTCTACTCGAACATCTCGATCCGCGTCTATGATTCCAACACCCTTGTTCGGAGTTGGATACGAGGCGTAGAGTACTCCATTACTCCTCAGGTAGTGGCTGATGCTCTTGAGGTACCTTTAGTTAGGGATCCTGTCTATCCTTATGATGAGTCACCCGAGTTGAGTGATGTCATATCTTACATCACTGGGTCATCTATCCAGTGGGGTTCTGATCCTCGGATCACTTCTGCTGAGCTTCCTGAGACTACTTATCTTTTCTCTAGGATAGCTTGTCACTCACTCTGGCCCATTTCTCATCTGCACACCATTCCTCTTGAGAGGTGTGTTTTTCTGTACGCTCTTGTTACAGATGCTCCTATGAGTTTTCCTCATCTTTTTCTTCGTTCTTTGAACGAAGTTTATAGGAGTTCATCTACTGCTCATGCTCTCGTTCATCCTATTTTCATTCATAGGATTTTATTATATCTAGGTTTAGAGGACTTCCCTGCTTCTGAGCCTGTTCATGTCATCGGTCCTATTGGTGCGTCTTTTCTTAGACAGAGGGCTGCTCATCTTCGAGCTGGTTCTAAACACCCTAGGTCTGATCCCTCTTCTAGCGCTCCTCCTCCTCCCTCATCTTCTACAGGTCTTGCTGGTGAGGATACTCCTGATCCAGTTGGTGATGATGCTGCTGCTGCTGCTCCTCCACCTCCTGCGGCCGACTTTGATGTTCGTCGTACTTTGGAGACTGTCATGACCGTTCAGGCGGCTCATGGTTAGATTTTGGTGGACTTGCTGGACGAGATGCGTGCTCTACGAGCTGATCTTGCACGTCTTCATTCACCTTCACCACCACCTTTTGATGGCGACTTTTGACTGCCCTTTGGCATTCCGTCACAAAAAGGGGGAGTGATTTTGACTTGTAGAGGAGTTTTATACTTTTTGAGGAGATTTTGTAGTTAGGGGGAGACATATAGTTAGGGGGAGACATATGTTTAGCATGGGATATTTTTTGTGGAGTTTAGTAGATTGTATCTAGGTGCTTCACTTTGTATATCATTTTTGAGGATATTCATGTTAGGGGGAGTAACATTGATATAGTAACATTGATTGATATATTGATATACATGTTTTCTTTTGATTCTTGTTGACTTATGATTCATTGCTTATTGATTTATATTTATGAGTTGATTCATTGATATATATCTTTATTTTGAGTTGTGTGAATCTTACAAGAATATTATACCTGTTTATATACTATTTTCTGCCACACATGCGTTTATGTGTTTGTTGAGTATTTCAGGAATATACAGGTTGATTCAACAAAGCTGCTGTCTACACTTGCAACCGATGGATAGTAGTTAGGTTGAACTGAGCATTATTTTGTAAAGGGCTTTTATACTTGTAAACTTTGAGCTTTTGATTTGTGTTTTGTCACGGATTGCCAAAGGGGGAGTTTGTTAGGTTTTAAGGTCTTAGAATTTTATGTATTTAGAACCTAATTTGTAATGTTGGCAAACCATGATCAAAACAATGTATTTAGTCTTGTTTAGGCTTGCTCAAAGTTGGTTTAATTTTGTAAAGTTGGAATCGAGAGACTGCAGAAGCATTGGAGCTTCTCGGCCTGGCTCGATCGATCGAATGTAATTCTCGATCGATCGAAAATCGGCCCAGATGCGTTTTTCTGCAGAATTCCAACTCAGCCCTAACTCTTTAAACGTCTAGGTTTTTATGTTTTTGCCCTAGGTATATAAGGCAAACCCTAGCTACGTTTTTCAGAGTTGCACAAGTTGTGTTGTTGCTCATACATTGCGGTTTTGTGTAAATCTCTTGTGAGATCTAGAGGAGCTTTCCTTTACACATAACTTAGGGTTTTCAAGATTAAGATTCTTCTACATCTTGATGATCAACTTGGTTGCTGCCCTTGGAACTTAAAGATTAACAAGTGAGGAGCTTGTACCTGATTGAAGGAAGACAAAAGAAAGAAGTAGTCCGTGGATTCGGAGCCTGCGCGTGGTCGTGTCAGGAAGTTACTACTGGTGGGTAGCATTAGGAAGTCAAGCGGGGTTGCTTGTAAGTCCTTTTGTAACAACTTCAATTCTTTCTTAGTGGATTCCGTTTTGCCTTGAGGATCTGTGGGTAAAATCCTCCCCAGGTTTTTTACCGGTTTGGTTTTCCTGGGTGATCATATCATTGTGTTATTTACTTTCCGCTGCTTTATATGTTTACATGCATGATATGATTTTGTAATTGTTTTAACCTAGAATTGCTTAATTTGACTAAGTAAAAACTTGGCTAATTAATCTAGGCTACGCAATTTGTTTGTGGTTTAAGGGGTCTAAACCTTGTCAACAAGCATGAAACCCTGTTGGTGCGTCATAGTGCACCAAACGCGAAACTTTGTCGAATTTTTTCCATAAAAATGGGGCACCCCCATTGCTATATTCTCATAACAAAAGCTTGGTAAGAATAGTGTTTTGTGTGTTATGACACACCTTAGGCAAAGTACTACCAGATTTCCACTACAAAAATAAGGCGAAATATTGCTGGGTTTTTGCCGTGGAAATTTGGCACTGATTCCAAACACACTAAGGAAGCATCAATCAAGACCACACATTTTCCAAAACCAAACCTCAAAGCTCAATTCATTTAAAGCCCCAAAAGCTAATGTCAATAGCTTGTTTTTAATTGCCAATGTCCTTAAATTAAGATTTTATCAAAACAAAGGACTGTCCTTGGACATACATTGTAAGGTGCCTAACACCTTCCCCATACACGTTACATTAGGAAAAACAACTTTTTTCTTAGCTTAGGATTGGTAATAAAATCAAATAGAGTCAGGTGACCAATCACACCTTAGAAAAAACCCAATGATTGGTGGTGACTTCACTTACATTTTCATAATTCAATTAAAATTGACTAATTTTCCAATCATACATTGGAAGTACAACCCTCCTCCACAGCACCCAAGCTCCCAGGCATTCACGCCACAGGCGCCCATGTGAGCATAGTTGTGATGGGTGGTTGAACCATTGCAAGGCATTGACATCCCCACACTTTCCTTATTGTATTTTTCCTAGTTCTAGTTTGATCTTTGTGCTATTGTTTGGAGGCATTTCTAAGTTTAGATTCTTCAACTTTGATGTCCCTAGAAAGGTATGGATATATAGTTTCCATAGGTCTTAACCTTGTATGATTTGGAGCCACGGTCGTTGAGATATAGCATTTGGAAGGAAGGTGACACAGTTTAGGAAATTCTATAGCACTATTCTTGAAAAATTCTTTTTCCCCCAATCTGTGGTGGATATCGTTGAGCCCTTTTTATGGAAGGTATATGAGACATCATAATTCAATCTAATTTAGGCAGATTGCTCCAATCATGGCTGATACGGTACATTTTGTTGTGTGAAAATGGCCCCAAAAATAGCTCTTTTTGACTTGAAAATAATAATATTACATTTAATCAAGATTTTGGTATTTCCTTGATATCTCATCTGTTTTAACTCCAATTTTGGCGTGTGAGCTATCGTTTCGAAGGGAATTTCATGATCTACAAAATGGTCCAAAATTTAGCTTGATCGAATGGATGGATAAAGAGGTCAATATTTTGACCATTCGAGTTAGGGTTTTTGGTCTAATTTTTGCCAAAAATGAGAAAATTGACTTTGGATTTTGTACCTTCATCCAATTAGGGTCAATAGGATTATTTCAAATTATTCCCAACTTTTGGTTTTCAAAATCATGGGTTTCACCCTTTTTTAAGATTTTTTTTTTTTAGAATACTAAGTATTTTTAACATACACACACACGAAAATAGGGAAGAAGGTCTTAAAGAAACTAACAGTGGTATATATCCAAAAGGGTCTACCATTTTTTAAGATAATCACTATTTTGACATGTTAATTAGGGTCAGAAAAAATATGGTATCGACAATCCTATTTACAAATTGAGTATATAGCACTTGTTTTATACATAAAGATTGAGATTTATATTAATTCATTAAGTGGTTGCTTCATTCATACTTTTTGCAAGTTTAAGCATAAAGATACACCTACGTAATGTTCGTACCACGTAGTTCATACTGCTTGATGTCCAGAATTTTTTTTTTGGCCTAAATTACAAATCGCACCATTTAACTTTGTCTGAAATTTAAGTGAATGACTAATTGTGTTATTTCTTCATCTTTTTTGTTGAGGAAAAGACTAATTGTGTTATGATTATATGCTAAGTATAATCATTAAATGCTAGAATATTAAGTGGTAAGTTAGAGCATTTCCATTAACCACTTTAAAATAAATTTTCAACAAAATTATAGCTAAAAACCCTTTAAACACTTGGGCATCAGCCTCAATAGTTTGTCCCAAAACATAGCGAATGAATAGTGTCCTCACCACAAGTATTGAGACATTATTCATCGCCAAACCAATATCACCCAATATTATATTCAGTTCTCTCTCTTCCTATCTGATTTTCTCTCTTCTTCTCTCACTCCACTAGACCAAAAACTTTTCTTTTTCTCTATTCCTTCGAATCATACCTCCATAGCTCCTCCTTGAAGAAATCTCCACCTTTCCCCAACACCATCACCTATGGCTATTCGACCACTCAATTTCCAGATCTGGTGGCTGAACATGGGTTTGTGAATTTGTAATGTTTATGCTTTATGGGTTTCTATTTTTGATTGGCGGTGGGATTCTCTTTTTGGGACTTTTCACTTCGGTTTGAGGATTAGCGGTGGTGTTATTAGGTATTGTAGGTTGGGTTTTTTCTCTTCCGTTGGCAGTGGTGTTATCCAATTGCCAATGTACAGGTTTTACTAATAGTTTTAATTGTTTTGAGTATCATGGTTTTTTTATTACTTTATCACATTTTTAATTCGCCTTAATCTAGAGAAAATTTAATATTAATGAAATTTTTGTCTTTTTTTTTTTTTTTTTGATACCCAAAAATAGAAAATTATCAACATTTTCATATGATATTATACATATAATTTGCACTTATTAAATTAAAGTGACTTCAATTCTATAAAAACTTCTAATTAAGCCTTATGTTTATACATAACCATAAAACAATGCTTCCTCATGAAGCTCCCATGATTTGTTTTTTTTTTTAATTGAAAGTTCTTGGCTTTTTTATGAACTTGAACAATCTTTCATGGAGTCCCCACAGCAATTGTCCCACCAAATGAAAGGATTTCATATTTTTCAAGAGTCCATATAGGGCTTGTAAGGAAGCTTCCAAACTTAGATTTCTTGAAACTTAAATCTCATTTAGAGTAGTGGATGCATTCAGATTAAGTGCCCTCAAGGGCGAAGGGGGTATGTATTCTCCTTGGATGGACCTTTAGCTAAAACCAATGGTTCTGCTTTGTAAAATAACAGAGAATAGGGAGAAATTGTAATTCTCATTAACAAAATGATTGATACAAAATGAATCAAGTAAGTTACATTTACCAACTAAGCTATATATATATATATATACACACAATCCTAAAACAGAGCATTACTCCAGGTGTTGAAACTAACTAACTGATTTTCAACTAATCCACTAATTACAACTTGACAGCTGGCTTGCTCTTTAACTAAATTTTGTGCTCTACCACACGTGCTGCCTGTGTGACTTCATTAATCAAAACGCTTCGTTTCAAGTCTTTTCTTTTCTCTGTCATTTCAGACTTCAACCTTCCTTTCCTTCTATCGTTTTTAATGCTGTTACTTCTGCCGTTTGTAATGCTTTTGTCTTCAGCACTCCCCCTCAAGTCCAGAGTATTAGGCTCTGAGACTTGAACTAAGGAAGATACTTGTAATTGCTTAGATTGCTCATTTGACAATTTTGGTAGAAAAATGTCTTTCAAACCTAGCTTCTCTGACAATCTCGCAAAAGATGAAACACCCAAAGCTTTAGTGAAAATGTCTGCAATCTGTAAATTTGTATTAACATGGAAGGTCTTAATCATTCCCTCCAAAATTTTATCTCTCACCAAATGGCAGTCAACTTCTATGTACTTGGTTCTTTCATGGAAGATCGAATTCGCTGCTATGTACAGTGCAGCTTGGTTATCACAAAACATCATAGCTGGTCTAGAATGTTCAATCCTTAAGTCCTTCAACAGTTTCCAAACCCAAGTAATTTCACAGGCCACACTCGCCATAGCTCTATACTCTGCTTCAGCTAAGGACCTGGACACAACACCTTGTTTCTTTGATCTCCAAGAAATTAAGGAATCTCCCAAATACACTGCATAACTGGTGAGGGACCTTCTTGTATCTGGGCATCCAGCCCAATCCGCATCACAAAGGCCTTGATGTGTAATTCTGTGTTGCTTGGGAAGAATATGCCTTTACCTAGTGACCCTTTAATAAATTGAAGTACTATGTGAGCTGCCTTCAAGTGTGGTTCCCTTGGCTGTGAGACAAACTGACTCAGCCTATGCACTGCATAAGTCAAGTCAGGTCTTGTCAAGGTAAGATACAAAAGTCTTCCAATCAATCTTCTATACTGTCTTGGTTCCTCCAATAACTTGCCTTCATACTTGGATAACTTCAAGTTTTGTTCCATGGGAAACTTGACAGGTTTACTGCCAAGGAAACTTGACAGGTTTACTGCCAGTCCTTGAGAATTTCCAAAGCATACTTTCTCTGATTAAGACTGATTCCTTCATCAGTCCTAGCCACTTCTAATCCCAGAAAATACCTCAATGAGCCTAGATCTTTCAAGCCAAACTTAGCATCAAGAACTTTCTTCAAATTGTTGACACAGTCAATGTTGTTTCCTGTCAAAAGTATATCATCAACATATACCAATAAAGCTGTGAATGAAGCTCCTTGTGTATGAGTGAACAAGGAGTAGTCAGACTTGGATTGGACAAAACCCATTTGTAGAATAGTTGAAGAGAATTTCTCAAACCATTGTCTGGATGCTTGTTTGAGACCATAAAGACTTTTATTTAGTTTGCAAACCAAATTATGCTCCCCCTTGATGTGAAAGTCAGGTGGTAAGCACATGTAAACATCCTTAAGCAACTCCCCATGAAGAAAAGCATTATTTACATCTAGTTGATGAAGAAACCACCCTTTCACAGCAGCCAATGACAAAACAATCCTGATTGAGACAGATTTGACAACTGGAGAGAAAGTTTCTAAATAGTCCAGCCCAAGTTTTTGAGTGAAGCCCTTGGCAACAAGCCTAGCTTTATACCTCTCAATAGTACCATCAAGTAAGTATTTAACTCTATAAACCCACTTGCAACCAATGGCTGACTGACCAGGAGGCAAAGAGGTTAAAGTCCAAGTATCATTCACCTATAAGGCCTCACTTTCTCTGTCCATGGCAACTCTCTACTCAGGAAATTGCATTGCCTGCTAAAATGAAACAGGCTCTGATGGAGTGGAACAGGCAGCCATGACAAAAGAATAAAAGGTAGGTCCAAGATGTGAGTAACTCACATGATTCAAAAGGGCATAAGCCAGACCTAAACTAGGTTTGGTACTAACAGAATTGCAAGAGTAATCAGACAGGTAAGAAGGAGGTTTGTAGGACCTGGTGGACCTTCTAAGAGGAACAATGGAACCAGAAGTGCAAGGAAAAGGAACACAAGACTGGGGAATGGTAGGAATAGCAGGTTTTGCAGAAACATGTTCAGTAGAAACAGAAATAGGAATAGAAGTGGAATTAGAGTTAGGGATAGGTAAAGTAAAATGAGGAATAGAGGAAGAACAGGGAACAAGGACAGAATCAGCAGAATCTATGGTAGAGTGAGGAAAAACAAAATCATCCAAATAAGAAGCAGAAGGCTGAGAGCAATTAGCATAGGGAAAAATGTTTTCATAAAAGATAACATCTCTGGAAATATAAAATGAATTGGACTGAATATCAATAACCTTGTAGCCTTTAATGCCATGAGGATAACCAAGAAACACACATTTTCTAGCCCTAGATGCAAACTTGTGCCTATTGTGAGATAAGGTAGAAATGAAACACAAGCAACCAAAATTCCTTAAATGGTGATAGGATGGAGGAGAATTGAAAAGCATTTCATAAGGACTCTTATTACCTAAAGCTTTTGAAGGAATTCTATTGATGAGATGTACAGCAGTCAAGATGCAGTCACCCCAAAAACATAAAGGAATGTGTGACTGAAATTTCAAAGCTCTTGCAACATTGAGGATGTGCTGATGCTTCCTTTCAGCAATACCATTCTACTGAGGAGTATCAACACAGGAAAGTTGATGCAAAATGGCATTAGAATGGAAAAATTCTTTCAAGAAAAATTCAGTGCCATTGTCACTTCTAATGGTTTTGATCTTGCTATCAAATTGAGTTGAAACCATTGATGCAAATTTAGGAAACAAAATTTAAGTTTCAGATTTATGTTTAAGTAAGTAAACCCATGTGCACCTAGTAAAATCATCCATAATAGTCAAAAAATATTTGTAACCATCAATAGTACTAACAGAAAAGGGACCACATAGGTTACAATAGATCAATTCAAAAGGCTTAGTTGTTACATGAGAACTGGAAGGGAAAGAGAGCCTCTTTTGTTTTGAAAAATGGCATACATCATAGCAAGCAGCCTTATTTTGAACATCAATATCTACAAAATGCTTCAACAGTTGAAGTTTTGACAAAGAAAGGTGTCCTAATCTAGAATGCCACAAATTTGAAGAAGAAATGTGACTGACATTACTGGCAAGAGCTGCTGATCTTGATGGTGGAACAGAAGCTTGAAGCAAATATAGACCATTACTTTGCTCACCCAGACCAATCATGCTCCATTGAGCAAGGTCCTGGATGAAACACCAATTACCAAGAAATATAAGACAACAAAATTTATGCTTAGTGAGTTTGCTAACTGAAATGAGGTTGAAATTAAAAGATGGAACACACAATACATTTGTGAGTGTGAGTGTAGGTGAAATTTGCACAGTGCCAATGTGTGTAACTACAACCTTTTCCCCATTTGGCAAATAGACACAAGAATGGACAATAGAATTAATTGTGGTTAATTGTGACACTAAGTGCACCATGTGATCAGTAGCACCAATGTCAAGAATCCAAGAATTAGACTTAAAACAATGTCTATCAATAACTTGGGCTGGAAAGAGAGAATGAGACAAATTGGGGGCAATCCAAAAGGGATTACCTAAGAAATTGGACGAAAATGATAAAGCAGCTATAGGAGATGAAGTGGCTGTAGTAAAAGGAAGAGCAGGTGCCATCACTGAAGCAACCTGTGAAGCAATCTAAGTACCAATGCCGTTTGGAGCACCAAAACCAAAACTGGATGCATTATAAGCCTTTAGAAAATTGAGAAGTTGTTCACATTGAACCTGAGATATTGGACATTGAGGCTGAGTAGTCTGTTGGCAATTCTGAAGAACAAAATTACCAGGAAAACTTCCAAAATTTGGCTGTGGAACACCAAAAGAAGTCTTGTTCAAAGTTGGCTATTGAAGACCAATGTTAAACTGATTAGTATCATAGGGTTGAACATTAGGAGGACCATCAAACCCAAAACTTCCTGTGATTTGATTAGCCATAGCCTTATTTCCACCTTTTGGCTTATACCCTAGAGGGTATCCATGAAGTTTGTAACATTTATCTACTATGTAACCAGTGAAGCCACAGTAGGTGCAAACTGGTCTCTCCTTCTTGAAGTTACCTCCTTTACCTTCATTATTCCGAGCATTACCTTGAAATGACTTACCACCATTTACATACATAGTAACATGATCCAATTGCTGAACCACATTAACAGTGTTGCCTATGTTTTTCCTTTTCTCTTCTTGTAAAACCAATGAGCACACCTTGCTAAGAGGGGGAAAGGGCTCAATAAGCAAGATTTGCCAAATCAAGGTCCCATAGCAGTCATTCAAACCCATTAGAAAACGGAAAACATGCTCTTTATGCTGTGCATCTAGCTGAGATGACCTAGAACCACAAGCACAATTGCACACTATGAAGGGTTAATTATTCACAAACTCATCCCATAGAGTCTTGAACTTGATGAAGTAGGAGCTCACTGAAAGCGATCCTTGAACCAAATGTGAAATTTCCTTTTGAAGCTCAAACAGCCTTGGAGTGTTGTCCTGAGATAACCTATCCTTGAGATCAATCCACAAAATCCTTGCTGAATTGATATACATCACACTAGCCTTAAGATCAGGACTGAGTGAATTGGTCAGCCATGATAGGATCGTAGTGTTGCACCTATTCCAGGAATTGAACAACGGCGAGGTTGGATCTGGTTCTGAAACTGAACCATTGACAAACCCAAACTTATTTCTGGAGCTCAGAGCCAGAAACACAGATCTCGCCCAGGTCATGTAGTTCTCAGGACCATTGAGAAGCTGAGATGTAAGAATCAAACTAGGATTTTCATTCGCTGGTAAGAAAAAGGGGTTATTGGCATATTCATCCGCCATAGCTGCACTTCCAGTTGGTGTAGAGGAAGAAGAAGGTGCACTTGATGAGTCTGAAGCCATGAGAAAACAAGAAAATGACGAAAATCAAGAGTAAATTTCTGTTTGGCAAGAAAGAAAATGAGGGAAAACGAGCTCTGATACCATGTAAAATAACAGAGAATAGAGAGAAATTGTAATTCTCATTAACAAAATGATTGATACAAAATGAATCAAGTAAGTTACATTTACCAACTAAGCTATATATATATATATATATATACAATCCTAAAACAGAGCATTACTCCAGGTGTTGAAACTAACTAACTGATTTTCAACTAATCCACTAATTACAACTTGACAGCTGGCTTGCTCTTTAACTAAATTCTGTGCTCTTCCACATGTGCTGCCTGTGTGACTTCATTAATCAAAACGCTTCGTTTCAAGTCTTTTCTTTTCTCTGTCGTTTCAGACTTCAACCTTCCTTTCCTTCTGTCGTTTTTAATGCTATTACTTATGCCGTTTGTAATGCTTTTGTCTTCAACATGCTTGTAGAGACATTTTCAATATTTCAAGTTTGGACGATAGAATCTGCATTGGGGAGATCAGCAGACCGAGGCTCAGGGAACCTTAGGGAAGTAGCTTCCTCCAAAGCCTCTAAAGTGCCCAAAAACTTGCAGATTTCCATAATATTATTCGAAGAAGAAGAAGAAAATGTCATTCAACCTTATGTTTATACATAACCATAGGAATAATTGGTTGGTTGGATTTGGTTTCATTTTTTAGGGGGTAGGGAGAGGGAGGAGGAAAAATAGAGAGGATTTGAAAGTTTCATTATACTATTTTAATTTTTCATTAGAAATTTGAGAATTAAAATCTTGAATACCAATTTAATGTACTTAACAACCATTTTCCTAAAACTTAGAAAATGGTATTTAATACTTTACTTAAAAAAAAAAAAAAAACTATTTTTGATTTATAAAATTGTGAGTCTATTCTATTCACACTTCAAATTTTGTTTTTAAATGTTCATGGTAAAAAATGTTAATGGTTGAGAGTCTCCCTTATGCCTATCTCACCAAAAGATGGACCCAAGTTGTTGCCTCCTATTTGATTATATTTGCAACTAATGCTGCCAATCTGTTTGTCAATTACTCTAATCAAATAAAAAACTCTCATGACTTTAGCTAGTCGTCTTTAAATCAAAAATTGGAAGCTCATGCAAACACCTTGTTGGACCAAATATAATATATATATTTCAAGCCTACATTATGTGATTAGACTGCAATAGAAATTTAAACACATAATAGATCAGCCCTCCCCAGAGGACGGCTGCATTAGTCCTACAACAAGATAACTTGATTCAAAGATAAATAGATATATATATATATATATATATTTATGCTTAAAATAGTGAAGTAATTTCCTACTCAATTGCCACACGTACAAATTTTACCAATAGTTTTACTATTGGTTTTCCAAGTATATGTTTTGTTTTTATAACTTCATCTCCTTTTTTTTATTCAATTTCATCTAAAGAGAAATTAATATAATACATTTTTTTTCTTTTCTTTTTTTATGCTCAAACTAGAAAATTATCATCATTGTCATAAAATATTATACATATAATTTGCATTTATCATATGAAAGATATTTCAATTCCATAATCACTTCTTATTAAGCTGTATGTTTATACATAATATATAACCATAATTAATGTTTATTGGATTAGTATGAGATTGTGCTTAATGATTTGAAATAGATAATTAATTGGAGAAAATAGTTATAGTTTTTATTATAAATCCTGATAGAATTTATATTCTAATAAATAACAACTAGTTATAAATTTTTTATAAATATCTATCAATATAACTAATGAATTATATATAAAAAAATTCTGATTTTTGTAAACAAGCTTGTATGTGTGTGTGTGTATATATATATATATATATATATGTAAAAATTAGGTTTAGATCGAAGTTATGGTTGCACTAAATTGTAACAAGTGCTCAGAAGTAAACGCCAATCGATTTTTGATGTAATCAATGATTGAACCTTAGATCTCTTATTCAACTATCAGAGACTTTACCAGAAGTCTTGATTAGCTAAATGACTCACCAAATTGCAGTAATTTTTTAACAATTGATTTTTGAGAAGAACCAACAATTGATTGATCGTTACTTATATAAATAAAAGACCATTTATTGAAAATAATAATAATAATAATAATAATAATATAATTCATTAAAATTCAATAGATTAAGAAGTTATCTTCTTATTTAACTAGTATCCTATTTTATCTAGGAACAACATATTTCAAGAACAAAAAGAAAAAAGAAAACGTAAGCCAAAGAACTACATCCCTCACCAAAATTTAACGCAATATATTAGTGATCTCAAAAACTCAAAGACGTAAACCAAAGAACTACCCTCCCTTCTCTCTCTCCGTGCATGCATCGCCTCTTCCGTTTCAAAAAATGTCCACAACGAAAGAAACACGACCACAACCACAGATCCTCCAACGGCAGAAGAAGCATCTCCCAGTCCCAGAAGATGTCGTGTTTGAAATACTGGTAACGCTACCCGTGAAATCTCTACTAAGATTTAGATGCGTTTGCAAATCCTGGCACTCATACATCACCAACCCCAATTTCATCTCCACCCGGTACCTGAATAACTTGTGCTGCAATAATGGTTATGTCATACACGTGCCCAAGAACAAGACTAGGGCTCTTGACAGTCAAGTTTGTACAGTCTCTTGTGACCGCACTTTGAAAAAGATATCTGAGTTTAGAATTCCCTTCACTTTTGAGTCTGGGTATGCCTATTTAGTGGGTTCATGCAACGGCCTTTTGTGTCTCACTGATTCTTGGAGGTACTCTTTGGGTAATAATGCTATATACTTGTGGAACTCTAGTATTAGAAAATATAAGAGGCTGCCTGGCACTTGTTTAAGCTACTCAGATTGTTTTGAACTTGGATTTGCGTATGATTTCCAAAATAATGACTATAAGGTTGTGAGGATTTCACAGCCTTCTTCCAAAGGTATGCCTCCCCTTCAGTTTGAGGTCTACACATTAAGATTGGATTCATGGAAAAGAATTGGACTTGGAATCTTGTGGAGACCCAATGTTTTGTCTTACAACTTTAAGTGTTATTTTTCATGCTCATTTGTTAGTCAACATTTGCATTGGATGCTAGATATTTTTGAAGAAATGGCAGGACAGCCAAAGCCTAGTGAAATGATATTGTCATTCGATGTTGTTAGGTTCTAAGGTCTTAGGATTTTATGTATTTAGAACTTAATTTGTAAGTTGGCAAACCATGATCAAAACAATGTATTTAGTCTTGTTTAGGCTTGCTCAAAGTTGGTTAAATTTTGTAAAGTTGGAATCGAGAGACTGCAGAAGCATTGGGGCTTCTCGGCCTGGCTCGATCGATCGAAGGATAGGCTCGATCGATCGAAAATAGCACAGGTTGTTTTTTCTGCAGAATTTCCAACTCAGCCCAAACTCTTTTAAAACGTTTAAGGTTTTCTGTTTTTGCCCTAGGTATATAAGGCAAAACCCTAGCCAAGTTTTCAGAGTTGCACAAGTTATATTGTTGCTCATAGATTGCGGTTTTGTGTAAATCTCTTGTGAGATCTAGAGGAACTTTCCTTTACACAAAGCTTAGGGTTTTCAAGATTGAGATTCTTCTACATCTTGATGATCAACTTGGTTGCTGCCTTTGAAGCTTAAAGATAAACAAGCGGGGAGCTTGTAGCTGATTGAAGGAAGACAAAGAAAGAAGTAGTCCGTGGACTCGGAGCCTGCGCATGATCGTGTCAGGAAGTTTTACTGGTGGGTAGCATTAGGAAGTCAAGCGAGGAGCTTGTAAGTCCTTTTGTAAGAACTTCAATTCTTTCTTAGTGGATTCCGTTTTGCCTTGAGGATCGGTGGGTAAAATCCTCCCCAGGTTTTTCTGTGTGGTTTCCTGAGTGATCATATCTTGTGTTCTTTTATTATTCCGCTGCTTTATATGTTTTACTTGCATGATATGATTATTTGATTGTTTTAACCTAGAATTGTTAATTTGACTAAGTAACAACTTGGCTAATTAATCTAGGCTACGCAATCTGATTGTGTTTTAAGGGGTCTAAATTTCCATCAAGTGGTATCAGAGCGGGTTGCTCTTGTGTTTGAGATTTTCATCTCTAAGCTGATCCTTGACCCCGGTCGTCATGGAGCATGGACACTCTCTGTTTGTTCCTCCTCACTTTGATGGGAACAACTATGCATACTGGAAAGTAATGATGAAAGCATTCCTGAAATCCATCGATGAGAGAATTTGGAACTCTGTTGAATATGGTTGGGAGAAGCCCACTACTCCTGTGAGTGAGTGGCAAACTTCTGAAAAAGAAGCAGCAGGCTTCAATAGCAAAGCTATGAATGCCATCTTCAATGCTGTTTCAATGGAGGAATTTAAGAGGATCTCTAATGTTGAGGTTGCTCATACTGCTTGGAAAATCCTCCAAACTGTGCATGAAGGCACAAAGGCTGTTAAGATAAATAAATTGCCACAATTAACTTCTAGGTTTGAAAACATTAGAATGTCTGATGATGAAACATTTGATGAGTTTTATGCGAAACTCAATGATATTGTTAATTCTGCTTATAATTTGGGTGAAGTCTATGATCAACCTAAGATTGTTAGGAAGATACTTAGATCCTTAACTGAAGACTTTAGACCCAAAGTGACAGCCATTACTGAGAGTAAGGATGTTGACTCCATCCCTGTGGATGAGCTTGTAAGATCTCTTCAGTCCTATGAGTCTGACCTACCCAAGACTGTCAAATCCAAATCAATGGCTCTTAAGTCTGTTGATGATGTTGAAACTGGTGGATTTGATGATGAGCTCTCTCCCACGGAGATAGCTTACCTTGCCAAGAACTTTAGAAATTTCCTTAGAAACACAAATAGGAAGGCAAGGAATACCAACACTGCTGAACCTAGAAACTTTAGGAAGAATGATCCCACTAAGGTTAATAATTTTGAAAAACCTAGAGAACAAGTAGGTCAATCTTCTAATAACTCTTTGGGTCCTCAGTGTTTTGGTTGTCAAGGGTATGGTCATGTCAAATCTGAATGTCCTACTTTCTTGAGGAATAAGGGTAAAGCTATGGCTGTAACCCTTAGTGATAATGAGGTTTCCGATGATGAGTCCGGTTGTGACGAAGATGGAAACTTCATTGCTTTCACTGCTACTGCTGTAGTCAATGAAAGCATATCTGCTGAGGAGAACCCTGCTGATGGGGAACTCTCTGAAGATGCAGATCTTCAAGAGGCCTACAACAAATTTTGCAAAATTGCTGCAAAGGATGCTATGAAAGTTGATCTTGGCCTGAAGAAAATTGATGCTCTTGAGCTTGAAAAGAAGAACTTGCTTGTCAAATTGTTTGATGCTAATGAGCTTTTGAATAATGTTAAAACTAAAAACATGCTGTTGCTTGATAAAGTTAGAACTTTGGAACATGATTTACCTGTTGCTAGATCTGCTAGTTCTAAACTTGATCACATGCTGAATGTTCAAAAGTGTTCTTCTGATAAATGTGGGATAGGATATGTTGAAAGCATCCTTGATTCTACACCCCATTCCACTGTCTTTGTTCCTGCTTCTTCTTCTGTACCTTCTGTGAGTGAGGTTATGAGTGAAACTGCTAAACCCCCTGTGAGTGAGGTTGTTAAACCGGTAGAAGTTTCACCACCTAAGAAGATTAGGGTAGACTTAAGGGAATCCAAACCTAAGGAGCCTACCAAATCCAAGGACAAGATGCATGGTAAACCTGCTTGGGTGTGTCATTATTGTGGTAAGTCTGGACATATCCGTCCTAACTGTTACAAGCTTCAAGCTGATAAAAGAGCAAAGAAACCAAAAGTGTCTGTGCCTCAAGCACAAGACCCTATGGCACTAATTGGTGAATTGGTAAAGGCGTTAAACCTTTATTCCAATCCTGGAGTTGGGATTCACTCTAAAGTGAATAAGAACTCCAATGCTCATGGTGCATCTAAAAAATTTTGGATGCAAAAGACTTGAAATAAGTGAGTCTTTCTGACATGGTCCTTGTGCTTCATAGCTCTATCCTTTGTGACCATTGTTTCTTTTTTTTTTTTTGTGTCTTTTTGTTCTAGGACTTGCATTGCATTACATTCATGCATTTCATTCTAGGATTTATTTGTTTTCTCTTTCAATAAAAAAAAAAAAAAAAAAGGGAGAAAGCAAAAATTATGTTTAACACTATTTTTCTTGATTTCTGAAAACAAGGTTGGTCAATCTTTTTACACATGTCATGTCTTGTGTACTTTGTTTAACTTGGATGAACTTATATATTGCACTTGTCTAGTTGAAACTTTGTAGTGCATGTTGTGTGGAAAAGATGTGTGTGGTTCTTAATCACTTTGCCTTAATCATGAAGTCACTTGTTTTTTACTGATGGACTTGATCCTTTTGAGAAAGGCATAAATAACCATCTCACCACTGTTCTCTAACCAATCATGAACACCTTAGTGCATATCATAAGATTTTGTGCTCGAGAAAGTGTAGCACATGCACAAAAAGAACATAAGGTGTAGCCTCAACTAAAATTAAAACTGGTGTGTACTATTAGGCTTGATGCCAATTCACTTAATTCAAACCGGTGTGTACTATTAGGCTGAATGCCATTTCACATAAATAAGAGGCAAAAATGAAAGAAATTTACATGATTGCAAGCTTTTGATCTAGGAGATGTGGGAGTTATGGGATGTAACTCTTTAGGTGATAGTCTCTTTTAAATTCTATGTGATGAATTGTGTAGATTTTGTGTTTAATTGCCATTCACATATCACCTCACATGTATCTCAAGTTTTTGCTAGTTTCACACACTACACAAGTTACTCTTTGTTAAACACTGTACATGTTAGTGTGTGTGTCTTTGGTCTGACCAACCAAGTTTGAAAATATCTTGAGATTTGTGCACAACATAATTTGGCTTGAGAAAATTAAATGGGAGGTTAATTGAATCTTGTTTTTGATGAAATTGGGTTTGAAAATTTGGGTTTTTGAAAAAGCATATCATTTCATACTCATACATTTTGTTTTCATTGATCAAATGCTTTAAGGAGTTGTTTTTAAAATTGGATTTGCATTTTTCAAAATTGTGTTGTTGCCTAAAATTTCTGTGAGTTTCTGCCCATTTCGATCGATCGAATGTATTTTTCGATCAATCGAAAAAATGGCCTGGATTGTTCTAAAATGACTGGAACATTCGATCGATCGAATGTATTTTTTGATCGATCGAATATCGTGGAGAAGCTTTTTTAAAAGAGGAACTCTGACTTTTTCAAACTACTTTTTCAAACTTTTTCAAATCTCTTTTCTCTCTCCGACAAGGCATAGACTAAAAAGATCCAATTTTTGTCGTTTTCTTTCGGATTTTTTTGTAAAGAATCCCTTTCCTCAAGCCAGTATGTCTATTTTGCCCTTCCTTTTCATTTTATTTTCATGATTTCATGCATTTTTCATGCATTTTAGAGGGTAATTTTCGGAACTTTTCTTTTTGGGATTTTTGTTGATTCGGACCTAATCATGTGGAATTGATCAATGGGTTTTGTTGGGGACACTCTATAAACATGTTCTTAATAGTTTAATTTGATCAATTTTGAGTTTTGTGAAAAATTGAAATTTCTAGGGTTTATATTTGATCCGAATTGGGGCTTTTTGTGAAATTGAGGTTAATTAATGAAATTGGCTTATGTAATTGATGCAATTGGTTATTATAAACTGTTTTCAATGGTGTGTAATGATTGATTCATCAATTTGTTGCAAAATTTATCAAGTGGTTTTCAAATTTTTAAGGTTTTTGTTAAGAAACTCTATGATTCAAGCCAATTTTGTGTAATTGAACTTAATTTGAATAGTGTTTACTGCATTAGTACATGCATCATGGCATTGATATTGTTCATGCATCATATAGATTTTTCACTCTATTGTTTTTGTGCTAACTTGCAGTCTGCCCTTGGTTTTGTTGTTTTTGTTCTTTTGGTTTTGTCCTTGTGTCCTTGTCCTTTCCTTAGCACCATGCCTAGGAAGACTAGAGCTCGTAGGACCATTCCCTCTCGTTCTCCTTCCCCCCTTCCTTTGACCGTGAGAGGTTTCCGAGCGAGAAAAACTAAGAGACCTATGAGAAGCTCAATCTTCAGAGGAAGATTTGGGCTGAGCGATCTGTCATTCTAGATGAGCTAGATTCTGCCATTAGGGCAAATTTTGAGCATAGAGGTTGGTTGCCCTTGTTAGCTGTGTCTGACCCTTCACCTCCGGCTACCTTGATTAGAGAGTTCTACTCGAACATCTCTATCCGCGTCTATGATTCCAACACTCTTGTTAGGAGTCGGATACGAGGCGTAGAGTACTCCATTACTCCTCAGGTAGTGGCTGATGCTCTAGGGGTACCTTTGGTTAGGGATCCTATCTATCCCTATGATGAGTCACCCGAGTTGAGTGATGTCATGTCTTACATCACTAGATCATCTATCCAGTGGGGTTCTGATCCTAGGATCACCACCGCTGAGCTTCCTGAGACTACCTATCTCTTCTTTAGGATAGCCTGTCACTCACTCTGGCCTATTTCTCATATGCACACCATTCCTCTTGAGAGGTGTGTCTTCTTATACGCTCTTGTCACTAATGCTCCTATTAGTTTTCCCCATCTTTTTCTTCGTTCTTTGAACGAAGTTTATAGGAGTTCATCTACTGTACATGCCCTTGTCCATCCTATTTTCATTCATAGGATTTTACTTTATCTAGGTTTAGAGGATTTCCCTGCTTCTGAGCCTGTTCATGTTATAGGTCCTATAGGTGCGTCTTTTCTTAGACAGAGGGCCGCTCATCTTCGAGCTGGTTCTAAACACCCTAGGTCTGAGCTATCTTCTAGCGCTCCTCCTCCTCCTTCATCTTCTACAGGTCCTGCTGGTGAGGATATTCCTGATCCAGTTGGTGATGATGCTGATGCTGCTGCTGCTGCTGTTTCTCCACCTCCTTCAACTGACTTCGATGTTCGTCGTACTTTGGAGACTGTCATGACCGTTCAGGCGGCTCATGGTCAGATTTTAATGGATTTGTTCGATGAGGTTCGAGCTTTGCGGGCAGATTTGGCGCGACTTCATTCACCTTCATCACCACCTTTTAATGGCGACTCTTGATTGCCCTTTGGCATTCCGTCACAAAAAGGGGGAGTGGATATACTGACTGTAGAGGAGTTTTGACTTTTTGAGGAGTTTTTGTAGTTAGGGGGAGATATTTTTTTTAGCATGAGATTTTGTTCTGTGGAGTTTATTAGATTGTATCTAGGTGCTTCACTTTGTATATCATTTTTGGGGATATTCATGTTAGGGGGAGTAACATTGATATATTGATATACATGTTTATTTGATTCTTGTTGTCTCATGATTCACTGCTTATTGATTTATATTTATGAGTTGATTCATTGATATATTTCTTTATTTTGTGTTGTGTGAATCTTACAAGAATATTGTACCTGTTTATATACTATTTCCTGCCACACATGCGTTTATGTGTTTGTTGAGTATTTCAGGAATATACAGGTTGATTCAACAAAGCTGCTGTCTACACTTGCAACCGATGGATAGTAGTTAGGGTTGAATTTTTGGTTTATGAGCATTATTTTGTAAAGGGCTTTTTACTTGTAAACTTTGAGCTTTTATTTTGTGTTTTGTCACGGATTGCCAAATGGGGAGTTTGTTAGGTTCTAAGGTCTTAGGATTTTATGTATTTAGAACCTAATTTGTAATGTTGGCAAACCATGATCAAAACAATGTATTTAGTCTTGTTTAGGCTTGCTCAAAGTTGGTTAAATTTTGTAAAGTTGGAATCGAGAGACTGCAGAAGCATTGGGGCTTCTCAGCCTGGCTCGATCGATCGAAGGATAGGCTCGATCGATCGAAAATCGCACAGGTTGTTTTTTCTGCAGAATTTCCAACTCAGCCCAAACTCTTTTAAAACGTTTAGGGTTTTCTGTTTTTGCCCTAGGTATATAAAGCAAAACCCTAGCCACGTTTTCAGAGTTGCACAAGTTGTATTGTTGCTCATAGATTGCGGTTTTGTGTAAATCTCTTGTGAGATCTAGAGGAGCTTTCCTTTACACAAAGCTTAGGGTTTTCAAGATTGAGATTCTTCTACATCTTGATGATCAACTTGGTTGCTGCCTTTGAAGCTTAAAGATAAACAAGCGGGGAGCTTGTAGCTGATTGAAGGAAGACAAAGAAAGAAGTAGTCCGTGGACTCGGAGCCTGCGTGTGGTCGTGTCAAGAAGTTTTACTGGTGGGTAGCATTAAGAAGTCAAGCGGGGAGCTTGTAAGTCCTTTTGTAAGAACTTTAATTCTTTCTTAGTGGATTCCGTTTTGCCTTGAGGATCGGTGGGTAAAATCCTCCCTAGGTTTTTCCGTGTGGTTTCCTGGGTGATCATATCTTGTGTTCTTTTATTATTCCGCTGCTTTATATGTTTTACTTGCATGATATGATTATTTGATTGTTTTAACCTAGAATTGTTAATTTGACTAAGTAACAACTTGGCTAATTAACGCAATCTGATTGTGTTTTAAGGGGTCTAAATTTCCATCAGATGTCAATAGTGAGAAATTCAAAGAGCTACCACTCCCCAAAGACGATTCATTCATACGAGGCGGTTTTGAGACATGTCTTACGATGTTCAAGGGGAAACTAGCTTTGATTCAATTTGGACTTGTACAACAATATGGTCCACATGTCATGCAATGTTGGCTGATGAGGGAGTATGGTCTGCCTGAATCTTGGAATAAATTTTGTGTCGTTCTAGTTGAAAGTCCTACCAATTTCGTTGGTTTCACCAAGTATGGTTCACTTATATTTCAAACCAAGAGTGAACCAAAGAAGGAAGATAAGTTTGTTTTAGTTGACCCCAAAACTCAATACAAAAAGGATAATATTCACCTTAAATATCCTTTAGAGGAAACTCTTTTAAATTTAGCTATTTACATGGAGAACATTACCTTACTTGATGAAGCAAACGTAGTATCTTACTAAGAAGATGGTGGTAGGTGTATAAAAAGTAGAAGTTATATCATTGCGGTATGGATGAATTGAAACCTTTGTCTTGGAATTTTTAAAGGTGTATTTTTACCTTGATTTTTAAAATCCTTTCATGGTTCTGGCTAAGAGCCTTGTAACTATTCAGGGTTGTTACTATCAAATTTTATTATCCTTTCTTGGTTTCTGGCCATTATATAATAATATTTTATATATGTGGATGGTTGTTGTGCATGCACCAAGATTCATTACTTATTTCGTGAGCATATTATCATTCCAAAGCCATGTTTTTACTTCCCTGTTCTAGCTATATGGTCTTTGCTGGTTTCTACATTACATCTAATCTTTGTATTGATTACAAGAATCTAATTCTTAAGACAAAGAAACCGTTCTGCAAAATAGACGATCTTGCCATAGCAGATCCCTATATCTCTATCCTTTAAGAGATATACCTAGATATGCAATGCTATTATATCTTTCTTAGGTAGGTTCAATCCCATGTTTATAGTCAGTGGATGTGGATCACAAAGTAGGTTTAGCTACTTAAACATTGTGATTTTATTGGTACTTTTGTGCTTTTTATCCTAAAGAAACATGCTATAGTTTATACTACCATGGAATATATAATATTTTGTTTGGTTGAAGTGGAAGAATTTAAGGCGTGCATGTTTGATATCTATTAGGTTTTCAAAGTGCATTGGTTTTTTTTCCTCAACATTAATGGTATTTTACTGATCCAATTTGTTCATGAGAAAACTTGGTTGATGCATCCATATACCATTTTAGTTGTATGTCAATCTAAGAATATATTTGGATTTGACTTCTTACTATGGACATCAACTAGTTAGTACAAACTTGCTAATTCTCAATCTAGAGTAATGTTCTAGAAAACCAACTTACACTTCAAAACCAATCAAAACAAAATGATCTCATTCAGATCCACTCTTTTTTAATAGCACATATATTCAGATCGGAACAAATTGTTGATCATCTAGCAAATTGCGAAAAACAGTGGTGAAGATGACAAACAAATATGAACTACTTGAATGACTTGGTGTGATTGGAAAGAATACGAAAACTAGAAATGATAAACAAAAGGTTCCTCCAAGTACATCTCTCTCTCTCTCTCTCTCTCTCTCTCTCTCTCTCTCCCCCTCCCCCATTAGGCAGATATCAAGTCCTAACCCCCTTTCCCTTTAGTTTTTTGCTTTTCTCTTGCTCCATTTTTTGGCTTTTGGGTTTATTTATTTCATTCATTGAAAACATAATAAAAAATTTTCCCCTTTTTCAATATGCTATACGGTTTTGATCTATGGCTTTGTATGTGTGTTTTGGGGCAAAGAAGATGGTATTGTTGGGCTAAGGATTTCTAACTGTTCATAGTTTTTATTTTTGTTGGTGGGAAGTAATGGATTTGATGCTGATTTTATAATTGGGTGTGTTTGTGTGTGAATTATCTAAAGAATTGTATTGAAAATTATAGTTGGTCAAAATGAAAATTAGGTGAACGTCCCAGTGCTTTCATTGGTTTCACTAAGTATGCTTCACTTCTATTTTCGAACCAAGAGTAAATCAGAGAGGGAAGATTAGTTTGTTTTAAATTTTTAATTGACCCCAAAACTCTGCTTGAGAAGAATATTAATACTCAACTAAAATATCCTTTAGACATAACTATGTTAATATAGCTAATTACATGGAGAATCTTGCTTTACTTGACGAAGCAAATGTGGCATCTTACTAAGAAGATGGTGGTAGGTGTATAAAAAGTTGAAGTTTTAAGTTAACTAGTCGCAGACCCACGCGATGCGTGGGAATAAATAAATATTTTGTAATTGTAGTCTAATGTATAAATTGTTATTTAAATTTTGTGGAAGATAATTTGTTCTTCCTATAAATTAAACAATTTCTAAAATTATTTTTCATCTATCCATTTTTACAAATATATCATTTTAATATTTTTGGTATGTTTGATTGATATTATTCTTTTTTGAGGTGGTTTATATGTTTCTAAATTATATTATGGTAGTATTCAAAAAAAAAAAAATTATATTATGGTATAAATTTTTCTTTTTACAACTAAACTCTTTAAGTTTCAAATATATTATTCAATTTTCTCATTCTTTTAAAGGAGATTATCATGATAATCAAAATTTATCCCAAAATTATACCTGATATTACTCAAATAATTAATAGACACATTCAAATACATAGCAAGATTGTATTTTGATATAAATTCAAATTCTAACTTTCAAAATAACTAAGTATTATGGCAAACCAAAAAAAAAAAAAAAGGGGGCTACAAAAGAAAGAGAGAGTTTGTGATTAACTCAAAATAGTGTTATAAGAATATTCATCAACAGTGGCATGATCTAAAAAAAAGGAAGATTTAAGTAAAGTTTGATTTGATTTTAAAAAAAGAGTAATGCTACAGCCACAAACTATTTTACAATATTTTTACAAATTATTGTTGTGGGCAACTTTTTTATTAGTTTTCATCTAGGCCTACCACTAATATCACTTTTTTATTTACCAATAACTACTCATCATATTAGCAATTTGTAAATTGTTTTTTTAATAAAAAAGTTTGTCTCTAGCATTACTTTTAAAAAAAAGCGTAATTCTATATATGACCACAAACTATTTTACAACATTTTTACAAAATGATGATATGGCCAACGTCTTATTGGTTTTCATCTAGATCCACCATTAATAACACTTTTTTATTTATCAATAACCACTCACTATATCTGCAATTTGTAAAAACTTTTGTAAAAAAAAAATTTGTATCTCTAGCATTACTCTAAAAAAAATGTATAGGTAAAGAAAAGAAAAGTGCTACATTGTGGGAGGCAAACAAATCATTCCTATTTCTCCCACCATTTTAATAATTATTCACTATATTAAGCTCCTTTAATTACTTCATAAATATTTTTATTCATATTTTCCAACAATTTTTTCCCATAGTAACCTAAAAGGCGTGTTATGAAAAATGAATATTTATTAACATAAAAGGCATGATCTAAAAAAATGAAGTTAAATAAAGTTTTATTTAATTTTTAAAAAAACGTATAGGTGAAGAAGAAAAAAAAATAAAAGTGCTATATTGTGGGGAGACAAACAAATGATTCCTATTTCTTAGTAGAAACTGCAATGGATATTTGTGTTTCGATCTGGCTTGATATCATGCTCTAATAATAAATAATATAGTAATATATTTTAGGTGAGCACAAACTGGCATTGACCCCAACTTAATATATATGTGAAAATTAAAAAAAGAAAAAAGAAAAGGACTTTGCTCTCTTCCGCGATACCCAATAGCCTCCAAAAGACATAAAAGAAACTCAAATTGTGGTTTAATTATGACTAAACATTCAATAATTTCATAATTGATTCATGTAACGCCTATTGGGTTGTCTTATTGGATTGTCCTATGAACTTCTGATGGCTCTTGATCTCCTTCAACAACAAAAACAACATCAATCTTACTTTAGGTTTGTTCTAGAGGGTTTGGGGGAGGAAGGGGTGTTTTGGAATGTTTTTTGAGCATGCTGGAATAGAGGACCCTATTAATCTAACATCTTGGACCACATAGTGAGAAACACTTCCAGCATATGCAGGCCCTTTGGTCCATTTTGTTCCACCTTGAGGAAAAGTGAACCTCAAAAAAGGCACCCTTGTATTCAAATTTATTATATTTACATTTACTATGCTGTCACTGAATAGTATTCTCCAGCCAAAAAAAAAAAAAAAACATAAAGGTGTATGTGCCTCCATTTACACTTTCAGTGCCCATACAATTCTAATCCATATTAAACGCAATAAACTAATGAAAGTTCCACTAACACTATCAAATTTGAGCAATATATATATATATAGATAATTGAAATTAACGATCCCTTCATGTAAGTGAGAAAATAAAAAGATAAAAGTAGAAAGATGATGTGATTATAGTCACACCAAATTATTCAAGTCATGCTATATAATAGAATAAAATTATATTGTTATATATTATATTTATAATTCAATATGAAACATTTAACAATAAAAAAAAAAAATAACAACTTAAAAAAACAAAACCAAATTGCATCATCCCAAAGTAGAATTCTAAAGAACACAAAATTTCATCAACATAAAGTAGAGGTATAAAAAATAAAAAATCTACAAAATAAACATGAGAGAGAGAGAGAGAGATGGGGAGAGAGTAATAACCTTTTTTTGTATGGGAAAATATGTGTAGAATGAGAGAATTGGAAATTTATAGTAAGAGG
Source organism: Quercus gilva (assembly GCA_023621385.1). NCBI lineage: Eukaryota > Viridiplantae > Streptophyta > Magnoliopsida > Fagales > Fagaceae > Quercus > Quercus gilva. The sequence continues at coordinate 65,419,774 of CM042477.1, forward strand.
ATGGGGATAAGAAGAGGCAAAATAAAAGGAAGATGAAAGGATAAAGGAAGAGTTACATTAAGGTTATGAGTAGTGGGGGAAATGAAAACGTAAAAGGGAGAGGTAAAGGTTGGAGAAAATGTAACAGTAAAGTAAAAAAATTAATAAGAAGAAGAAGAGTCAAAAAATAAAAAATAAAAATGGTTGGAAATAAGTAGGTGATGTGGCCGCTGATGTGGCTCAACTGGAGCATAGCAACAATAAATACTACGCTTCAACTTTTAGATATATATAGATGGTATGAAAATTGAAACCTTAGTCCTGATTTTACCTAATGTAGTAATCAAGTTAGTATATTCAAAAACATACTGTAATTTTTACCTCAAATTTATATATCCTTTCATGATTTTAGTCAAAAGCTTTATAACTCAACTGGTTGGCATTCCCTGATATTTCCAATAGAAACATTTAGGTGTTAAACTCTCATCCTCTGTTTTAACTATCAAACTATCCTTTCATTCCAAGGCCATGTTTGGACCCAAGCCTTCAAGCAATTGAGGTGTTTGCTTGCTTTTTTTAAAATTTTATTTTACTCCTCAGGTGGACCTCACTTTGTTCCTGAAATTGGAGTCAATTTCTTGGATGAACAATCAATCTTAGATTTGGTTAAATGTACGTGATGAATTGTAAGTATTTACATCTGAATTGGCTATGGGTTGCTCATAAAAGTTCTGCTAGTTTTCGTAGAATAAGTATAAAACTTCGTTTTTTTTTTTTTTTTTTTTTTTTTTTTGGTTATTTAATCAGCTTTATTAATTTGTAAGAAACAAAATCTACTGATCTAATATAGTTTTTTCAATACCATTTTGTATTGGCCTATAAATCATAGTGTAAATGTGCCTCATTCCATTTTGCTTGCAAAATTCATCTAAAGCCTCAATACTGACTACCTCTATTATTATTCAAGTTTTTAATGGGCCTACCAACTTCGTGCTATATACCTTTAACCTATTCTTTGAATTTTTCTATAAATTCATAATCATGTTTGAAGAGTTTGATATGCACATATCCTAAATGTCGATATGAGACTCTGGATTGACATCATGGTAATGTCAGCTTGGAGGCAAGTAGAGTCTCCATCATTATAGGATTTTCTAGGATTAAGAGCGAGTGTGAGGTCTCCAATTCTAAATTAGGCAATACACTATCTACGAAACATTGAATTATATTTAATGGCTCACTTGTATCTGGAAAAAGTGTTAGACACTTGTTTGCATCCATTTAATTAGCAACAATTACATATTTTCTTTAAGAGTACGAATTTGGTAAGGATGGAGTGTAAAACTCATGTTCTACACCATTCAATAAGAAATTGTCACATCAGTTTTTTACTTAAAACTCAGTACATCCTACCACACATGATAACATGTCAATAAACTCACAGTTAAGTTAGATTTTCAAATGGGTATTAGAATTGATTGAGTGTGGTTATATCTATTCTTTAATATGTAATATGATGATATGGTATGTTGGGATTGGAGGGGTAAAATTTGGGTTTTACACCGTATCCTTATAAAATTTAATCTCTTTTATTATTTCTTAGTTTTAATAATTCATGAAAGAAGTTTTGGATAATTGTAAATAATGATATGTGTGGACGACTAAATTTCTCGGTTCGAAATAAAGTCAAACAAGTAAAATAGTTTCACAAGTGCGAATTTGTATTGATGATTGTGGTATAATTCTCTGTGTTTACAAAAGAGTAATCCTCTGATTCGATCTCCTTGAAAGACTTGTTGATTGGAATTTTAATAATGTAATTTTGATTTGAACACAAAATATCCTTCAATTTGGTTGATGGATGGATCGAAGATTGTTGAAACAGAATTACAATGAATCTCTGGCTATAAGCTTGTTAGAAATCCTTTGTTCTTCACGTTCTTCGCGTTCTTGGTGTGTTCTTCGTGTTCTTGGTGTGTTCTTCGTCTTTGAAGATTTGTGGTGGAAATTCTTCGGGGCTTTAGGGGCTTGAATCCGTTGAACTTCACTGATTTGTGGTTTGTGAGGTTTCTGGAGGCTTTTGAGCTTGATTCCAGTGAACTTTGATATGTAGGAATATGATTTGGATGATTCCTCTTTGAATGTTCTTCGTATTTGAAGGTTTTGTGGTGGAAGTTCTTCGGTGCTTTAGAGGCTTGAATCCGTTGAGCTTCACCAATTTGTGGTTTGTTGAGGTTTCTGGAGGCTTTCGAGCTTGATTCTAGTGAACTTTGGATCTAGGCAGATGATTTGGATGATTCTGCTTCAAATGTTCTTCGATTTTGAAGTTGAAGTTCTTGAAGTTGCTAGAGGCTTTAGAGCTTGGTTCCGGCAGAGCTTCAGTACTTCTGAATCTTCTCTGATGCTGCTTGTGCTTCAGATGGCTTGGTGTCCTCCTAAATGTCTCAGGAAGGCTTCTATTTATAGGAGTTTTGGGGTGGATGAGCGACACGTGGCGGAGTCTGACTGGTGACACATGTCATAATCTAATTGGTTCGCTTGTGTCATTGCTTACACGTGCGAGGTTGCTTGAGTCATCGCTTACACGTGCGAGGTTGCTTGAGTCATCGCTTACACGTGCGAGGTTGCTTGAGTCATCGCTTACACAAGCCGATGCATGATTAGTTCTTACATGACACTTGGCAAATTTCTGTTGGCTTCTGAACAGCAATAGTAAACCCTAGCAGCAATACGTGACACTTTGTAATTGACTGTATTTTGTGGACTTGGTAGTGTGACGTGTCAGCTTGTAATAGGTCGGGAATTTTCCCTCTCTACAATATGATAAAATATGATGACATTAGTTATTTTGCTACATCATTATCTTATTATTTTGTTGGTTGGATTATGCAGGAGAACCATACGGCGGTCCAAAGTTTAGAGGCCCCCAAGGCTTGCCATTTTTTGTCTGTTATAGTTTGAAAAAATGTTGTAATGTTCATACCTGAGAGGAGTGTGGTCTATATTTGGGTTTGTGCCTACCTTTGAGAGATGGGGTGCTCCAATTCTTGGTTATGCATCTGCCAAGCTCAGATACTTTTGGGAATCTCCCTGTTTGATTTGCTTTGCCAAGCCCTAAGGATTTTTCTCAAAACTCCTAGAGAGTTTTGGAACTTGTCTAGGACTGTTTGAGAATGGTGGGAGCTATAAAGTTTAAAGGCTTCTTTTATGTAACTTTTGAGAGAAAAAAAAATGAGTAGGGAAAGGTATATTTATAGGTTTCCAAACCTTGGTTGTTGCACATATTGTGTATAGATTTGCGTGGTTGGACCATATTTTGCTTATTTGGACTTTAATCCACATTTTTTGTGGCTGTGCATATAGTGATGCACAGAAAGCATATCATTTTCATGTGTTCTTAATCTTTATGTTGAAAAGAGGGATGAAGCCTTATATAGTTATAAGACAAGCATTGGTAGCGTAATACGTTATTTGCAAGGCAAGTTTCACATTTTCCATGTGTTCTTGGTTCTTGTGTCAAAACAGGCGATGAATCCTTGGAGGGTGTTTGGCTTTTCCTTATATGTTTTTTGCTTTTTTGCTTTTAGTATCATTTTTTTTTCTTTTGGTAAAAATCTAATTTTAGTTGAAAATAAGCTAATTTTTAGCTTTTTGATAAACAATGTCTTCTGATATGCACTATGCAAATAAACACTACTATATCTTTTTTTTTTCTTTATATATATATATATATATATATCTTTTCATAAAGCATAAAAGTTGTCTTTATCCTTTAATACAAGGTTCGTATATATATCAAAGTCATTAGTGCTCCATTCATTTCAATAGAAAACTTTATGTAAATATAGCTTCCACATTTCTTGTGTTTGGTAGTATTAGGAAAAAAAAATGAGTTAAAGAAAAATTATTTCTTAACTTCCTCTATTTAGTTTGACATGGAATAGAGTTGTTTTCCTCTATAATTTTCTGAAAAAACAACTCTAATCTCATGTGAAACTATATAAAGGAAGTCAAGATATAATTTTTCAACTTATTTTAAGATCACTACTAAACATAGGACAATAAAGTAGTTTTCTAAAAAACACATTTTGGAATATATTTCATTTTCCAGAAAATGTTAATGTTGAAACAAAAAGAGTATAGGATTGACTTATGGTAATAAATGTCATATGTAGCAGTCAATATTTACAATTATTTGTTGTACCCTAATGTTAGTTTTGAATAGAAAAATTTATTTATCAAGGTGAAGAAGAACAAAAACATTTATTTATATTTTTGCTGAGTAACATAAAAGTTTTTTTAGAACTTGGTGTATAAAAGTGATGGGTAATCACATTATATATGGTGCACTCTCACTTATGTAATAACCCCTACTTGATGGATGATATCGCTTCACCAGTCTACAATAAATACTAGGAGTCATTCATTTTGTACATTAGATTTTATCTCTCTATTGTTTTGTTAGTGATTTTCATCTTAACGGGATTACCATACACTTCTTGTTTCTTGATCCTGGAAACAGCTCACATACACTACAAACTAAAACTATAAATTCTAAGTTCTTTTTAACACAGTATCGGAACACAATTGAATAGAAATCATGAATGAATCTCAAGGTATGCATGCAGTGAAATTTGCAAAATTTTGAAAGGCATACGTCGTCGTTTTCTGTATTCTTAAAGGTGTCGTTTTCTGTATTCTTAAAGGCGATAAATATATATATATATATATATATATATATATATTTATAGTTTTGAGCCTTCTGTTAAGATGTCAAGCTATCATAACCAAATTGTACTTCCATAATTAACAAAAGAAAATTTATAGTAAGTTGATTGAAAGATTTTCATTAAGTAGTTGCTTCATTCGTACTTTTTCTTGTAAGTTTAAGCTTAAAGATCTCTGCACTGTTTCATACAGGCATACAGCTCAAGGCCTGACCAGCTTTATTTATTTATTTTTTTTTATTTTGGGGACTAGATTACAAAATCGCACCCTTTAACTTTACTTAAAATACAATTTTTTTTTTTTTTTTTTTGAGAAACAAACATACATATACACATAAGGGAGAGGAAAATGAGTTATAGCATAAAGATACACTACAACTCGACTCAAAAGTTATAATAACTTAAAATACAATTTAGTGTCAAATAAATAATACAATTTTGTGGGGTTGAAGAAAAAGATCCGAATACATGTTTTATTATTTTCAATAATTCATATGTATAGCAATGAAATCCTATTGTTCTTACCCTGAGTGAAGTGATAAATGAATGATTGCAAATATTTATGATCTATAATACTATTTCTTCTCTACAAAGGGCTAGAGATGCCTTGCTTATGTATCCAAAGCCTTCACAGCAACAGCAAGATTGCTAAAAAAATATAGTTTTTAACAACTCAAAATACTACTTTATCTATTGTAACACCTCACTTTATAATATACTCAAAATCAAAGGTTTTATTTTAACATATAACACGTTAAAATAATATAGATAACATAATAAAATAACATATCAAACATAATAAATAACAATCACAACTATTAGTACATTAAAATACTATTTTATTTAACACCACACGGCACACATTAAAAAATTAGTTTTTGCTGTAGAACACATTTTTAGGGTATCGTTTCCATTCTAGTTTGATTTTAAAAAATCACTATTTTCAAGTTGAGTATTTTGTGGCCAAGTAATTTTTTAGCATTTGGTCTTTGTTGTCTTCAAGTTTTATTTACACCGTTCGCCACCGCTAGCACTGATGGTGGCTTATAAAGTTACCCCTTCCTCCAACACTGTTCGCCATAGCAAGATTAAGAAGAAGAAAACTGTTCAATTTTTTGAGCTGTTTGGTTTGTAAGAAAGCAAGTGAGAAAAGAAAAAGATAATAAATTTTTGGTTAATTCTACGGCTTTTCATCATGTGGGATTGAAGGAAATGGATTTAAGAGGAAGAAAATGTGGGAAAAGTAAGTTATTTTTTCTCACCGAATATTCTATATATTGGCTTTCGTTTAGAAATTTGTACGGTGTTTTTTTTTTTTTTTTTTTTTTTTTTTTCGGAGAAGAAATTTGATAATTGGAGTGGTGTAGAACTAGACAAACAAAAAAAAAAAAAAAAAAGTAAGGTTGTATTTTTTACATATTTTTAATTAATAAACTAAAAAAAATTCAAAATTAGTTGTTTGGGTCAAGAAATGAATATTTGGTAAAGTGAAATGGTGTAAAGTTTTGGTCAATGATAATGTTACTCACTTACTCATGCTTATATTTAACGTAAATGGTCAAACAAAGTCTTAATTATTGAGTTAGTGTTTTAGAAAATTCTTTTACTCACAAGTCATCAAATTAGTAGCCTTCGTTAAGATCAAAGGTTCTAGGTCGTCCTTTCAAGTCTAAACTTCTTCTCAATCTTTTTTTTTTTTTTTTTGAGAAAGAACTTCTTCTCAATCTTAAACATGGGAAAAATATTTACATGAAATGAATGAATCTATATGTCTTACATGTTACAACAATTAATGTGTAGACCATTTCATTATTATGTTAATATTTTATTCATAACTTCATCATTTTAGTCAAAATTCATAAACTTCATGACTCCAAATAAAAGTTCAAAATTAAACATATTTTTAAACATATAGAATTATATACATGTTCGTAAATATATAAGCAACAATATTTAATTTATGTAAACACTATTTGCATACAAATTTTGATTCAAACTTCACCCATCTGATCAGATGGTAGATCCAAAGTCATAAGAATTAGAGCTAAGAGAGAAAACCAAAATCATAAGAAGTAGAGTTAAGATAGAAAAAATTTAGAGTTAAAATAGGGATTTGCCCTTAAAAGAGTATGTTAAAAATATTTCCACACATATATGTAATACTAACTGTGGGGTCCGTAACCCGAAAAATTGAGGGAGTCTATCAAAGGTGGGCTCGCGGCCCAACGGCCCAGACCGAGGACACTCACCATTCCGAGAACACTCATTCGGCCGAGAACACTCATTCGTCCGAGGATGCTCCCTTGTCCGAGGATAAAATTCATTCTTCAAATCAGCCTATGATGTCAACGTAACTATTTTAGTTATCGACGATCTTTATAGGGTTACGTGCAAACCAAACTAATGAATATTAGTCAAAGGATGAACCGGAAAAATATCCCCTAAAAGCTGCTGCCCCCGCATTAAATGCTTCCCACCTAACTCTCTGGCCGCATTAATGTGGAGGTGATACCTGAACAGTAATAAAACAGCTTTGTATCCATTATGCGGAGGATCCAGGGAGGTCGGATGGGACAAGAAGAAAATCTTCGGAAAGTAGTGTACACGTGTACGGTAAAAACAAGATGGAGAAACTAGTATATAAGGCAAAAAAATCAGAATACAAAGGGGGAGGGAAAAAAGAAGAAAGAAGAAAGGAGAAGTATTCCATCGAACGGGCCAGAACTATGTCTTTTTCTACTGACCGGAGCTAGGTCTTACACCCACGTCTCTACAAATTTTTATTGTGAAGGGTTCATTACAAAACTAGCCCTTACAGTTATTTTTTCTAATCAATAAAATAACATTCAATAGCTATATTATTATTGTAAAATTCTAAAGTTTATAAAGTGGAACTCTTGGTGAAATTTATAGCATTCAAAGATTGGTTAATGATAATTTACTCTAATGGAAACTGTAGTTTACTACTATGTACACAGTTTAGATTGGCTTCAAATTTGTAATTGGGTTGTTAATTTTTTTTCTCTTTCCTCTTTTCTATTAAATCTATTTGATAAATTAAAACGTATTATTAATTTTTTTTAAATTCAAATTTAACCAAAAATATTTTTTAAATCATTGTTTTATTTAAAGTAAATATATATATATATATATATATATACACAATATATTAAAAGAAGGTTAAAGCATATATATACAAAAAAAAAAAAAAAAAAAAAGTATGATTAGTTATCTTTGCGTGACTTTTTGGAGAATTTCAGAGCCCGTTATCTTTGAATTTTATATGCATGAAAAGCTCTAGATGTCTAGTTTCTAATGGTCCTAGCCTTATTTGATTTGGAGCTATGGTCGTTGAGATATTGCGCTTAGAAGAGAGGTGACGCAAAATAGAGAAATCCTGAACGTCTTTTCTTGAATAATTCATATCTTTGGTGAGACTTATCTAGGACCTTGTTCTTCAAGATAGTCCAGCCCGCTCATTCCAATTCTTGCCCAATTGGTACAATTTATTGTGCGAAGTCAAGCAAAAAATTGCCAGTTTTCCTAAAAATATAGTGAAGATTTTATTAGGGTTTTGGTATTTTTGTGATATCTCATTTTTTTTAACTCCGATTTTGGCTCGTAAACTATCGTTTTGAAAGGAAAAATATGCCCTATGAGATGTTCCAAAATTCAACATGATCCAACAGTTGACTTTTTTACCAACCCCAATTAGGGTTTTGGTCATTTTTTTGTAAAATGGCTTTTTCAAATTTTATGATTTTTTTATTCACTGTTCAAACATGTTGTACTTATTTTTACCCATTTTGGCTTTGAAATTCATGATTTTGCACCTTTTTAAATTTTTTTTTTTTTTTGTCTTTATTTTGACGCATGAATCGGGGCCGAACAAAATACGGTATCGACAGTTGTAAAGAATATGAAAACTAGAAATGATGAACAAAAGGTTCCTCCAAGTACATGTATCTCTCTTCCACCACCCCCCCCCCCCCCCTCCTTGGGCCCTCACACCCCCTTATTAGGCATTTATCAAGTCCTAACCCTCTCTTCCTCTAGTTTTTTGCTTTCTCTTGCTCCATTTTTGTTTTTGTGCTTTTGGGTTTATTTATCTTTCTTTCGTTCATTGAAACATAATAAACTTTTTCCCCTTTTTCAATATGCTATACGGTTATGATCTATGGCTTTGTATGTATGTTTTGGGGGAAAGAAGATGATAATGTTCGACTAAGGATTTCTAACTGTTCTTAGTTTTTATTTTTGTTGGTGGGAAGTAATGGATTTGATGCTCATTTCCTAATTGGGTGTGTTTGTGTGTGAATTATTTGTGTTAGGATATATGTGAATCATGTTAGGAACATATGTCAATATAGAATTAGCTAATCCTTTGACAAAATGCACTTTACATGTAATTCGGTAGATCTATGATGTGTTTAATGCTTCAAGGAACAAGGTTTCAAGTTCAAGTGTTAAAGCCATGCAAGTCTGTCCAAGAATCAAGTGAAGAAGTGCTGGATTTTAAAGCTCGACAGCTATCTCGACAGCTAATATCGAGATTTAAAAGGCTGTTTAAACCCGATGCTTGACAGCTGCTTGATAGATAAGGTATCTATCGAGAGTTATGAAAATCAGTTTTTCAGATCTGATTTCACTCCAATCCGTGTCTAGATGTTTAGGCTTTCTTTTCTCACAACCCTAAACACATATAAGGATTGTTTTAAGGGTCGTCACAGCTGATGCACCTCAATGCAAAAGTTTTTCATGAGCATATTGTGAACTGAAGACATATGCACTAGTTTATCTTTTTATTCAAGAAGCTGCTGTGTTTGTATATCGTAGGATTTTATAACCAAGGAGCTTCATGATCTTCATGATCTTCATCGTGTGGTTAGACTGAAGAGTTTTGCAGCTAACATCTTTTTCAAGTTGGTGTGTAAGCCGCATACTGGGATCCGCGCATCGATTGGTTAGTCACATACTAGGAGTCGTGCATTGAAAAGAAGAGACTGTCACTACAGAATAAGTTCAATTGGTTATTGGGGTAAGGATTCAACTATAGGTTGGTATAAGGTACTAGGATTTCTTTACTTGTAACTGCTTGTTATAATAGTGAATTCTCGGGAGTGGTGACCTTAAAATCATCCAATGGAGTTATTGCCGTGTAAGTTTTTCCTATTCGTAAACAAATCACCATGTCAATTTATTTTTCACTACATATTAACTTAGTTGGTGATTTGTTTGTGCTACCACGCTTATTGCATGCAAATTGAATTTATTAATTAACTTGGATAATTAATTGTTTAATTCATCACAAGGGGTTAATGCATTCTTGGCCTAGCAATCTGAACAATTGTATTGAAAATGATAGTTGGTCAAATGGAAATTAGTAGTAGGATGCAGTGAACATCCTACTGCTTTCATTGGTTTCACTAAGTATGCTTCATTTCTATTTCGAAACAAGAGTGAATCAGAGAGGGAAGATTTGTTTGTTTTATTAATTAACCCCAAAACTCTACATGAGAAGGATATTAATACTCAACTAAAATATCCTTAAGAGGTGATTACTTTAATATAGCTAATTACATGGAGAACCTTGCTTTACTACTTGATGAAGTGAATGTGGCATCTTAATTACTAAGAAGATGGTGGTAGGTGTATAAAAAGTAGAATTTTTATCGTTAATGGTCTGAATAAATTGAAACCTTAGTCATGATTTTACCTGATGTAGTAAGCAAGTTGGTATATTTAACAACATACTTTAATTTTTACCTCATATTTATATAATCCTTCCATGGTTCTAGCCAAAAGCCTTGTAACTTGTTGGTATCTCTTAATGTTTCCAATTAAAACATCTAGGTTTCAAATTCCTCTAACCCTGTTGTAACTTTCAAACTAGAATATCATTTCATTCCAAGGCCATATTTGGACCCAAAGCCTTCGAGAAATGGAGGTGTTTGATTGATTTTTATTTTTTATTTTTATTTTGTTCATCAGGTAGACCTCACTTTTGTCATGAAATTGGAGTCAATTTCTTGGACGAACAATCAATACTAGATTTGGTTAAATTCACGTAATGAATTGAAAGTATTTACATCTGGCTATGTGTTGCCCATAAAAGTTCAACTAATTTTCGTTGAATAAAAAAATAAAATAAAAAACTCTTTGCATATATATTTTTTGTTATTTAATCGGCTCTACTAATTTGTAAGAAACAAAATCTACTGATCTAATATAGTCGAGTTTCTTCTTTCTTCAATATCATTTTGTAGTGGCCTATAAATCATTGGTGGGGTTTGGATCCGCGTTTGTTGCGTCCACATTTGCTGCAATGCGCGTTTCAGCTTTTCTTTTTTTTTCTTTTTTTTTTTTCTTTTTTATTTGCTCTCAACTGCAAAGGTTGACTTTTCAAATATCATTTTTCAGCAACTTTTACATTAAAAATGGGTCTCACGATACTATTTACACATTTAAAAATTATTTTGTTACAGTGTTTTCAGTTTTTAGTTTCAACAAAATAAGTTCTATCCAAACAGACCTTTATTCTTAAAGTCCGTTTGGATAGAACTTATTTTGCTGAAACTAAAAACTGAAAACTGAAAACACTGTAGTAAAATAATTTTTAAATGTGTGAATAGTATCGTGAGACCCATTTTTAATGTAAAATTTACTAAAAAGTGATATTTGTGGGTCCGTGAATAGTGCACGGGATAAAAAAAAAAACGCACATTGCAGCAAACACGGATCCAAACCCCACCTAGTGTAAATGTACCTCATTCCATTTTGCTTGCACAATTCATCTAAAGCCTCATATTGACTACCTCTATTATTATTCAAGTTCTTAATGGGCCTACCTAATTGCGGTCTATACCTTTTACCTATTTTTTGAATTTCTCTATAAACTAGTATTATACCCGTGCGATGCACGACTAAATCAAGAATCATATGTAAATTAATGAAAAAGAAAAACTATGTTAATTAAAATTAAATAGATAATGAAAATAAAGTAATCTTTTACTCTATTTTTTAAAACAAAGTAACATTTTACTTTAAGTTATATAATGAATGCATTTTGTGTAAAATTAAGTTTTTACAAATAAATAAAATCATATATAAGTCTAAAATTAATTGAATGGAATATGGTAGATAACTATGCAACTAATATAAAAGGAGATGCCTAAAAAAATATAAAGAGAGTTTGCATAATTAAATTTCAAGTGCATATTTAAATGAAAAACCTTGAATTCAATAATTAAAAAATAATAATTGAAAGCATATTTAAGTGGTAACCTTAATGTAATAGTTAAGAATTATGAACAACCCAAATTACTAAACATTAAAAAAATAAAAGTAGATAAACTTACATAATAATTGAATTGCTTATCAAAAAAAAAACATAATAATTGAATTTTTGTCTTTTTTTTTTATTTTTTTTTATTTTTATACAAGATAGAAATTCTACTATAATCTAATCTAAATGTATATAGGTATAAAGCTTACTCCTAGAAACTTAAATCCCGGTCTTTGCTCCCCTCCCCCCCACATCCCACTATACTTGTGGAGTGATCATCACGTCAAGGATGTGCGGTGGTGAAAAAGATAGGAAGCACCAAATTTCACCTTATCAAAACAAAATGTGTAAGTACATACTTCAAGAAATGTTTTTGAGAAAAACTCAATACCAAGAGTATTGTTTGATCGAGTGTTTCAAAACCTTAAGGAAACTCCCTAAAAAAACATAAATAATAAAAAAAATAACAAAATTAAACAAATAACCCTAAAAAATGATAGATACTTGGACGTTCAAAATATTAATAAAAAAATCATGAATCTGGCCTTATTATTTATAGTGTCATGAAAATATAAAGATGAGAGTCATTGTATAATAAAACTATAACCACAATTATTCCTATATTTATCCAACAAACAAAATTTCAACCATGGTAAACTTCAACCAAAAAACAAAAGTTGATAACAAGTTGTTTCTATTTAAAAATAATTTTAAGTTGTAAAGAAGTTGATATAAGCAAAAAAAAAAAATTAAAATTAAAATTCAATACCATAAAATCAAGTTGTTAACGTTAATTACAAATTTTTATTTTCTGTTATACCATAAAAACCATGTTGTTAATTAGGGGTGTCAATTCGGGTTAGCGTGTCGGGTTCGTGTCGTGTCGAGGTACGGGTATTCGACTAAATGGCTCAACCCTAACCCGACCCATTTAATAATCGTATCATGATCCTTCAACCCTAACCTGACCTATTAGTAAGGCGGGTTGACCCGACCCAACCCATTTGACACACTTAATAAATGAGTTGTATTGAGTTGATACGAATATAACACGACCTATTTCAACCTGCATAATATTAAATATAACATCCATCTATAAATAATTTTTTTTACATCCCAAAAGTAATGAATATACTTCAAGTTTTTATCCCACATTCTTGTAATCTTTAAAAGCAATACCTATCAGATCTAGTTTATAAACTATCTCAATAAAATCACTTGCTAGATATGCAGACAATGTCCAACACTAATACAAACACACACACAAAAAAACAAAAAAAAACAAAAAACAGACGGCACAAGACAAAAGCTACAACCGTGGCCTTAATCAACAATTAATATATCTCATATATTAATAATGGCACATGGGTTCAAAGTTTATAAAAACAAAAAACATTATGCAGAAAAAATAAACACATATAAGAGAGAGAGAGAGAAAGAGCAATAACCGGTTTGAGATTTTGAGTTTGAGAATTGGGCGTGAAACTATAAAATAGAAGAGTGAGTAGTACGGTTGAAATTTTAAAAAAAAAAAAAAAAAAAAAGTGATATTTATAAGAAGGTTTAGAGATGTAGGGTTTTCAGAGTTTAGAGATCTCGGTTTTGTAAAGTTTCAATTTCTAATTATATTCCTTGTAAGTTTTTGTAATTACTCACTTTTCTTTTTTAATTTAAAATATATGTTGGATATAAAAGGTATTCGATAAATCTAAAATAAAATAAATATTTATTTGTTATACAAATTAAACAAGTTATATTAAGTGGGTCATTTTGGGTTGACACAAATAAATTGGCGTGTCAAACATGTCTATTACGGGTTACGCGGGTTGACACGCTTATGACTCGTTTCTTATCGTGTCACTTTCAGGTCGACCCGTTTATGACCCAAACCCGCTAAGGCCCAACCTTAACTCAGAAAAACCCGCGTTGGGTTCGTGTCGTGTTCGCGGGTTGGGTCGAGCATTGACAGCCCTATTGTTAATTAACGTTATTGGCTTTTTATTTGTGTTATCCAAAAATTTAATATTTATCCAAAAAAATTAAATTAAAAAAATATTAGAAAAAACGTAGATAACAAATTTATTATCAATAACTCCCCTTGTGTATATCCTCCCAATGTAAGTTGTGATGAAGTTGATATATATAAGCTAAAAAAGGAGGAGTTTATTTAAAATAAAATACCATAAAAATCAAGTTGATAACGTTAATTACAATTTTTTTTTTTTTTTTTTATGTTATACCGTAACAATCATGTTGTTATTAGTTTTATTTTTTAATCCAAAAATTTGATATTTATCCAAAAAAATAAATTTTTAAAAAATATATATTTGAAAAAAAAATAGAAAACGAATTTATATCCTCCCAATGAAAGTGGTTATATATATATATATATATATAAATGTTTTCTTTTTACGTGCAATGTAGTAATTAAAAAAAAATTGATACTTTTTTATAATACACTATACATAAAATAATAATAATAATAATAATAAAATAAGGATTAGATGAAGAATTTGGATTATAATATACTACACTTAAAAAACAAGGGTTAAATGGATTAAACAAAGAATTTGGATTATAATCAAATTAAAAATTTTATCAACTTAGAAATTATAGGAGAAGAAAAATTATATATATTTTTGAAAAATCTAAAAAAATTTCTACAATTTGGTGAAGACACTTGGGGCAACCACGGCTTCTAAGTCCAACTTTTATTATATAGTATATGATATGATATGATTTATAATCATGTTTGAAGAGTTTGACATGCACATTTCCTAAATGTCGATATGAGATTCTGGATTGACATTTTGGTAATGTCAACTTGGAGGCAAGTAGAGTCTCCATCAATTATAGGATTTTCTAGTAATGATTGACCACCTAATGTGTAATCGATATTATTACCAACTTAGGGTTAAGAGTATGTGAAGTCTCCAGCCCTAAATTAAGCAGTACACTATTTACAAACCATTGAAATATATTTGATGGCTCATTTGTATATGGGAAAGGTGTTAGACACACTTGTTTGTATTCATTTAACCACAGTTACATATTTTAATTATTTCTTAGCTTTTTTGCTCTCCCTGCCGTGGAGTTCTCTCTCTCATGAGGCACGAGGTTTTCTCTCCCTTGACCTAGGTCTAAGGGTATTCTTTTTCTTTTTTTACCTTGTCTGTACGTGAGCATGGCGGATGAGGTTATTGATGGCTTGGGGAATATGAAGTTAACGTTTAAGGAGGAGGAAATTATTCCTATCTCTGATGAAGGACGACTGGAGGCCATAGAAAGCTGTAGTTTGAGTCTTATCGAGAAATTCCTCACATGCAAACCATTCAATAAAAGAACGGCTAAGATTACTTTGAAAAAAGCATGGGGTTTGGAGGACAGGATGCACATAACTGAGGTAGGGCCAAACCTATTCCAATTCAAGTTCCAATTAGAGTTTGATATGTCTAAAGTTCTTAGTGGGGTCCTTGGCCGTTTGATAATTAGCTTTTGTTGCTCCAACAGTGGCAGAGAGGGATAACAGTGGGAAACATTAAAATTGAATACGCTTCTCTTTGGGTTCAGATTTGGGGTGCACCACTTGACATGATCTCTCCTCAAATGGCGAAGGAAGTTGGGAGTTGAATTAGATTGGTGGAAAAGGTAGAAAGGAAGCAGCGTCAGGGTGATCTTAATTTTTTTATGAAAGTCAGAGCTGCATTGTCGATAGCGAAACTGATTCGAAGGAGTGCTTCTATTGCTGGTTCAGATGGAGTCCGTACCTGGGTTAAATTTAAGTATGAAAGATTATCCATGTTTTGCCATTACTGTGACATGCTCGGTCATGATGTCAAGCATTGTGCCTCACACTTTGCAGTAGTCAAGAATGGTGGAGAAGTAGACTATCAGTATGGAGATTTCTTACGTGCAATGGGGGGTCAGCCACGCTTCTCACCAAATAAAAACGCAAGTCCAAGTGTTGAATGGGATCAGATTTCAGGGGATTTGAAGAATGATCGGACTAGTCCAATAGGAAAGCTGCATGGTGAAATGGCAGCAAAAGGATGAGGGATGAAAACCCTAGTATGATGGATGAGGGAGAATCCAAGAATTTAGGGTTTCAGCCTAAATTTTAGTAACTTGATAATGCTGATAGTGCAAGTGCAAGATACGTGGATAAGGGAAATTATGAGAGCATGCCAACAAGGCAGAAATTTCAAGAGTCCAATTCAGTGCAAAGGGAAGATATTACCACAAGGACAGCTGGACTACAAACAGAGGTGGATGAGGGGCTGAAAGACACGTTGTATGGAGAAAATTTCGGTCTAGAAACTGGTACTATGGACCAGAAATCGGGTTTGCATGATTTTAGACTCACAAAGCCCAAATCCCCTTAGACCAAAATTAACCGAATGGATTTTGGGCTTAGTGAGATTTCTAAGGCCTTTAAGTTGCCTACACTTGGGAAAAGAAATTTAAAGCCTGATGTAGGAGAGGGGACAGAGGCAGATTTTGAAACAAGGGTGGTGAAGCGTGGAAAAAGGGGACAACATGATAATGATTTTGATGATATATAAGCGGGGTGGAGATCCACCCTTGCTGGGAGCAATGAAGATCTTAAGTTGGAACTGCCAAAGGCTTGGGAACCCTTGGACAGGTCTTAGCCTTCACAAATTGGTGAGAGAACAAGCTCCCACTTTGTGTTTTCTTATGGAGACATGCTTGGATAAGGAGGGATTTGATAAACTTTATAGTAACTTACAGTACCAGAATAAAGTAATAGTCAAATATCTGGACTCGAGTGGTGGATTAGCTTTTTTATGGAAGAATGATATCAATATGGAAGTTGTTAATTACACTGCCAATCATGTTTTGGCAAAGCTAACAGAAGAAGATGGTTTTGTGTGGTACTTGACCGGGTTTTATGGGTGGATGGATGCATAACCAAAATTTAAATCATGGAAGTTACTGGCACACTTGAAGAATTTTGTGGATGGTCCATGGTTATGTGTAGGGGATTTTAATGCTATTTTGAATGCTTCAGAGAAGTTAAGCATAAGGCAACCACAATCAAGTCAAATTAATGAATTTCGAGAAGCTCTTGATTTTTGTCAATTGGAGGATTTGGGTTATAGAGGTTATCTGTTTACTTGGACAAACAAGAGGCCTGGAGATGCAAATACAATGTTGCGGCTTGATAGAGCTATTGCCTCAAAGGAATGGAGGGAGAAATTCCAAATGAGTACCGCGGTACACCTCCCTTCTCGTGCTTTGGATCACTTACTTATTACTGTTCAGGTTCAAACATTCAGTCGCCAATAGAGGAGGTTTGATAGGTGCTTCAAGTTTGAGGAAAATTGGCTACTTTGGGATGATTGTGAGGAGGTTATCCAAGGGGCATGGAATAAGTCAGGTTGTAGGGAGATCGGTCTGGTAGCAATTAAGGAAAAAATTAGGGCATGTAGGGTGGATTTAAAAGCATGGGGAGCATCTAAGGCTGAACCAGAAGTGGAGGCAATTAAGCAGCTACAAAACCGGCTTGATAGATTGAGTAAGCCTAATTGTACTGATGCAAGTCAGGCTGAGTACTTGGAGGTGAGCAAAAAATTGGATGATCTTTTGATAAAGCAGGAGATTCATTGGGCACAACGATCAAGAGTGGATTGGCTTAAGCATAGGGATAAAAATACGAAGTTCTTTCTTTCAAAAGCAACACAAAGGCATAGAAGAAACCATATCAAAGGGATTAAGAATTCATAGGAACATTGGGTGGAAGAGGTAAAGGATATTGCAAAGGTAGCAATTGATTACTTTGATAATCTATTTAGTGTAGGCTCATGTGATCAGATGGAGGAGTGTCTAGAATCTATTTCGGTAAAGGTAACATCTGAGATGCAAAATTTTCTATCTTGTGATTTTGCTGTTGAGGAGATTAAAATAGCGGTGTTCTAGATGGGACCCACGAAAGCACTTGGCCCTGATGGTATGAATGCTTTATTTTATAAAAAATTTTGGCATGTTGTGGGTGATGTTGTTGTTAATGCTGTTTTAGAATTTTTGAATGATGGGATTATGTTGCCTGCTTTAAACCATACTAATATTGTACTTATACCTAAAGTTAAAAATCTGGAAAAGATATTAGATTTTAGACCAATAAGTCTTTGTAATGTTATCTATAAGATTATCTCCAAAGTTGTTGCAAACAAGCTAAAACAAGTGCTTCCTGAAATTATATCCCCTACTCAGAGTGCTTTTGTACCAAGTTGCCTAATTATAGATAATGTTCTGGTGGCTTATGAGGCTCTGCATACTATGCATTCCAAGAAGAAGGGTAAGACAGGTTCTTTGGCTTTGAAGTTAGATGTCAGCAAAGCATATGACCGAGTGAAAAGGCCTTTTTTATAGAGTATTATGCAAAGATTGGGCTTTCCTGAAAAATGAATTGATAGAGTGATGAGTTGTGTTACTACTTCATCATTCTCTATTTTAATTAATGGGAAACCCTATGGTAATTTGCTTCCTTCTAGAGGAATTCGACAAGGAGATCCTATTTCACCATTTTTTTTTTTTAGAGGGCTTTACTTCTTTACTGACAAAGGCAAAAAATGAAGCAAGAATCCATGGAGTATTCTTTTGCAGAGGGGTACCCAAAGTTTCTAATTTATTATTTGCATATGATTCATTATTGTTTTACAGGGCTACAATAAATGAAGTGGAGACCATTTTAGAGATCCTTTAGACATATACAAATGCATCGGTGCAGTGCATCAACTTGGAGAAATCCTTAGTCTATTTCAGTAGCAACACATCTGCTAATCAGAAGCAAGATATACAGAGAATATTTGGGGTGTAGGAGGTGAGTAGATTTGATTCATCTCTGGGGCTGCTAACTTTGATAGGGCGAACTAAATACCATACCTTCTCGTACTTAAAGGATAGAATCTGGAAAAAGTTATAGGGCTGGAAGGGAATGATGTTATCTAAGGTGGGTAAAGAGGTGCTTATTAAGGCAGTGACTCAGTCTATTCCCACCTATACCATGAGTGTATTTCAACTCCCTATGAAACTTTGTGATGAATTTGGTGTGATGTGTTCTAAGTTTTGGTGGGGTCAGGTTAGGAATGCAAGGAAAATTCATTAGAAAAGTTGGGAAAAGTTGACGTTCTCGAAGAAAGATGGTGGAATGGGTTTTCGGGATCTAAAGGCCATGCCTACTTTAAAATCGGGTTGTTGTTGGAAGGTAAGAAGTGGGCATTCAATTTGGGTTTTGAGGGATAAATGGACTCCTAATCATCCTACAAACTCTATTATTCATTTGGCCAAGGAGGATGTCAAGGATGCTTTAGTTTCGAACCTAATAAACCAAGAGCTACATTTGTGGAGGACTAATTGGATTATAGAGATGTTTGACAAGGAAGATGTTGAAGTCATATGTAGAATTCCTTTAAGTAGACAGTATGTGGATGATTCTATACTCTGGCTGCCTAATAAGAAGGGATTGTTCACTGTCAAATCTACTTACAAGGTTGCTAGGGACTAATGCGAAGAGAGAATGTGGCCAAGAGCTCTGGTGGTTGTGCTGGGAAGAAGATTTGGGCTGTTCTATGGAAACTTAAAATCCCTGACAGAGTGAAGGTGTTTGCCTAGAGAAATTGCAATGATATTCTACCAATGTAGATGAATCTTGTTAATCGAAGGATTATCGCTGGTGCTGCTTGTTTGATTTGTACTAGGTTTCCAGAGACAACTATGCATATGCTTTGGGATTGTGATGCTACTCAGGATGTGTGGGCAAGTAGCTTAAAATTGTTGCAGAAAGGAAAACATGGGCTGCTTAATATGTTCCAACTGATAAAGTATTTAATGGAGCAGTTGGCATGGGAAGATTTAGAGTTGATGGTAGTTTAGGTATGGCTAATTTGGACTCAGTGGAATAGAGTGATACACGGTGGGAGATTTCATGATCTAGGTTGGCTAAACAAAAGAGCAATGGAATATTTAGAGGACTATTGGGCTATACAAAATCAGTTCGATGTAGACCAGGTGTAGTAGCCAAGTCGGGATTCATGAAAGCCTCCTCCATCTTTGGTTTATAAATTAAATTTTGATGTCATTGTGTTCCTTGGTTTGGATAGGACTGGGTTTAGAGTAGTGGTTAGAAATGACAAAGGGGAAGTTATGTCTGCAATGTCAGCCAAGGGTCCACCAATTTTTTGCAATGAAGAAGCGGAGTTCCTTGCATGTCGAAATGCAATTGAATTTGCCACGGATGCTGGTTTTTCTAAATTCATTGTTGAAGGTGATAATAGTTCAGTCATGCAAGCTATTTCCTCTCCGAATGAAGATGAATCGTTGATGGGTAATGTGGTAGGTGACATCCAGCAGATGCTAAGAGGACTGCATTGGGTGAATGTGGAGTTTACAAGAAGAGGAGGAAACAAAGTGGCTCATGTGTTAGCTCAATATGCAAAAAATATAATAGATGATATGCATTGGAAGGAAGATTTACCTCCTTTAGCTAGGGAAGCTTTGTATCATGATGCAAACATTATTGGTTAATTGAATGCATATTTTTCTTTCAAAAAAAATAATTCATGAAAGAATTTTTGGATAATTGTAAATAATGATATGCTCAAAAAATGATGACATTAGTTATTTTGCAACATCATTATCTTATTATTTTGTTTTTTTGGATTATGCAGGAGACCCATACGATGGTCTAAAGTTTAGGGGCCTCCAAGGCTTGCCATTTTGACTTTTACTTTTTTTTTTTTTTTTTTTTTTTTTTTTGTGCTTTATCTCAATTTTTTTGGGTAAATAATCTAAATTTTAGTTGAAAATATGCTATATTTTATTTATTTATTTTTTTTATTTTTTCTATAAACAATGTCTTCTGATAAACACTATGCAAAAGTTGTCATTTTGATAAATATAAAAGTTGTCATTTTCATTTGATACATGATTCATATATATCAGAGTCATTAGTGTTCCGTTTGTTTCAATAGAAAACTTTATGTTAACATAGCTTTCACATTTTCTTGTATTTTGTAGTATTACAAAAAAAAAAAAAAAAAAAAAAAGGATAAAATGAAAACTACCTTTTATCTTCCATTATTTAGCTTGGCATAAGATAGAATTGTTTTCCACTAAAATTTTCTAGAAAAAATAACTCTAATCTCATGTGAAACTAAATAAGGAAAGTTAAGATATAGTTTTTAAATTTATTTTAAGGTTGTTATCAAACATAAGAAAATAAAATAGTTTTTCTAAAAAACACTTTTTGAAAAATATTTCATTTTTTAGAAAATGATAATGTTAAAACAAAAAGATATCGTAGGATTGAGATGTTTCATTGCTATACATTACTTTTTTTTTTTTTTTTTTTTACTGAAAAGATAGAAAGGGGAGTTTTAAATAGAAAATTTTATTTATCGAGGTGAAGAAAAACAAAATTATTTATTTATTTTTTCCTGAGTAATACAAAAGTTTATTAAAACTAATCCATTTGGGAACGATTTATTTAGCTGAAACAAAATACTTTTTGTTGAAAACGTAGAAAAAAAAATTAAAAACTAACTGAATAGTACGATGGAACTCATGAATAGTATCAAAAAATGCAATAAAATTCATGAATAGTACAAAAAAAAGCTAATGCAATAACCCCCACTTGGTGGATGGTATTGCTTCACCAATTTGCAATAAATAATAGGACTCATTCATTTTGTAAATTAGATTTTCTCTCTCTATTGTTGTGTTGGTAATTCTCATCCTAATGGGATTACCATGCACTTCTTGTTTCTAGATCTTGGAAACAGCTCACAAGCACTACAAACTAAAACTATCAATCCTAAGTTTTGCTTAACACAATCTCCGAAAATGTTTGTTTAGAAATCATGAATGAATCTCAAGGTATTCGTGCAGCGAAATTTGCAAAATTTTGAAAGGTATACGTTGTTTTCTATATTCTCAAGGCTAATTTGTAGTTTTGTCATTTGTGCCTTCTGTTACGATGTCAAGCTATCATAACCAAATTGTACTCCTAAAATTAACAAAAGAAAATTTATAGTAAGTGGTTGCTTCATTCATACTTTTTCTTGCAAGTTTAAGCTCTAAGATACTACTCTGTACTGTTTCAAACTACTCAAGGTCAGACCTACTTTTTTTTTTTTTTTTGTTTGCCAAAATTATAAATTGTACTCTTTAACTTTACTTAAAATTCAATTTAGCAATTTAATTATCAACTTATTTATTTATGTCCTTCCATTAGTATCTGTTAGAATTGCACCGGTAATAACTACCAAAACCACATAGTTTTGATTTGTTTTAGTTTCTTCAATAAAAATAATATGAAATTTAATTAAAAATAATAATTTTTCTGAAAGAAATAAAATTAATTTTCTACTTGCAAATAAAACTCATTAAAGCAGGGGATGTCAATAGGGGATAATTAGTTGCTTCTCTGCCATAAAAAAAAGATTTAGTTAATAGGTATGCATCTGTATTTGACTTTGGCCTTTGGTTGTTTGTTTCTATGTACGTGATTGATTTTCATGCTTAGATGTTTCATGTATAGTCGCTTTTTCTTCTTGAGAAAATGTACACTATTTTCTGTTTTTTGCTGGTTTGTTTGTTTGTGGTAATATTGTGCCCCTTTTTCACTCAGTTTGACAATAATAATAAAAATCTCTGTTTTCAAGCTGGGTATTTTGTGGCCAAGAAATTTTTAGCATATGGGGTCTTTGTTTGTCCAAGTATTATTTACACCAATTCGCCACCACCAGCATTGACGGTGGCTTATAAAGTTACCCCACCTGCTGTTCGCAATAACAAGATTAAGAAGAAGAAAAATGTTCACTTCCCAAGTTGTTTGGTTCGTGAGAAAGCGAGTAGGAAAAGAAAATGAAAATGAATTTTTCTTTAATTCTACAGCTTTTTGTCATATGAGTTTGAAAGAAAATGAATTTAAGAAGAAGAGATAAGATTTTTTTTTCCCAAATATTCTATTGACATTTGACATTGGTTTAGAAATTTGTGTGGTTTTTTTTTTTTTTTTTTTTTGGAAAAAAAAATGATAAGCAGACTAGACAAACTAAAAAAACAAGTGTTTTTTTTCTAATTTATTTTTTAATTTTCATATTTTTAATTAATAAACTAAAAATAAAAACTATGTTGTTTTGGGTCAATGAAATGAATTTTTAATTAATAAACTAAAAATAAAAACTATGTTGCTAAACTATGTTGTAATTTAGCCTTAAACTTTTTAAGAATATGCTCGTAAATTGAGTCATCGACATGATTGATCGATGTCCAATTGCCCTACTAGTATTGGCAAGTGACTAAATATTAACTCAAAAACAAAGTTTCTCTCCAAACTAGTTTGGAGAGAAACTCTTCAAACTTCTCATATATATATATATATATATATATATATTGTGAATTTTGAAAATTAAACCGTTTAATTTCATGTTCCCTATATTCTTAACATGCAAATCAAATTTCGCTCAAATCGGATATTATTTACTATTTGATCAATTAACTTATTTTTTATATACAATTTTAGATTACAAAAACTTGAAATTATAATATTTATTTAATGACATAGCAATTGATCTTTGATTTTCTTGAAATTTTGTAAGCATTAAGGATGTAATAAGAACATGCAATCCAACAGTTAAATTTTCAAAATTCATACTTAATATAAATATATATGATAAGTTTGTAGGGTTTCTTTTCAAACTAGTTTGAAGAGAAATTTTATTCTAAACTCAATCAACTAGTGTTTAAGAATTCTGGTTTCAATGATAATGTTACTCATGCATATATTTTAACGAAAATGGTCTGACAAAGTCTTAATTTATTGATTCAGTTTTTTTTTTTTTTTTTTGAGCAAAAAAAAAAAAAAAAAAAAGTCATCAAATTAGTAGCCTTTGTTAAGATTAAAGGTTCTCAATGATCCTTTCAAGTCCAAACTTCTTTTCAATCTTCAACATGGGAAAAATCTTTACATGAATTGAATGAATCTATCTGTTTTACAACCATTAATGTGTAGACCATTTCATTATTCATTCAATGTTTATTCCTAACTTCCTCATTTTAGTTTTTAATTTTATTATATATATATATATATATAGATTAAAATTTTTTTCTCCTCATTTTAGTTGACATCCATAAACTTCGTGACTCGAAATAAAATTTCAAAACTAAACATATTTTTAAACATATAAATCCTAAATATGTTCATAAATATATAAGCAACAATATTTAATTCATGTAAACTCTATTTGCATACAAATTTGATTCAAACTCCACTCGTATGGTAGATCCAAAATTATAAGTAGAGTTAAGAGGAAAAAAAAATTAGAGCTAAAATAGGAATTTTCCCACTTCAAAGAATATCTTAAAAATATTTTCGCACATATATGCAACAGTAATAAGTACAAATATAAAAAATTGTCTTTGATCTCTAATAGGCCTCCAATATCGTAAAACTTCTTTCAAATTAGAATATGATTCTTTCTAATATTATTTTGAACATATATTTAAATATAAGTACATAACAATGATCAAAATCTTTTCCATGACAAAAATTAACATTCTCTTGTTATATACACTTTTTTCCTTTAATTATATCTAACTCTCGATGTAATAAACATTTCTATGGGGTTACAAGATATATGATAATTTAATATCTTGTTTTTGCAATTTTTATTTGAAAATACTTTGCAAGCCATTTTATTTTATTTCATTTTCCTGTTATAATATCCTTCAACATTTTCTGTTACTGTAGTTAAGCATATTTTTCAGTGCATAATCAACAATAATTGCCTTATGCCATAGGAATTAATTGGAGTATATAAGGGAGGTCAATGCAGTTTGCTCTCACGCTCCCCATAAATAAATCATAAGTATAAATGATGTTATTTGCTATATCTTGGTAAATGAATCCTTGTTACATAAAAAACTGCTATAAATTTAACTTCTATAGAAATTTATCATTAATGTTATATCTCATACTATCATCTCTCAATCAAATAATCAAATCAATTAATTCCTTCCTAGTAAAAGAAAACTATTATTTTCCAACCAAGTTAATATTATACAACATATAATTCCGAGCATTTTATATCACTCCTAATAATGTGATAAGTAGATAAATGATACTATCTTTTATTATTGTTGATATCTAATACAGGGCACCCTTTCTAAAAGCCTTGGAAATATAATCACAAATTGTGGATATCTTTTTATATTCATTAGATAATTCCAATATTTTTCACACAAAAAAACCCTTAAACATATTTATAAACATATAAACCCTAAACATGTTCATAAACATATAAACAAAAATATTTATTTTAACTAAATAAATATCAAGCTTTGCTAATATTTTTAATATAAATTTCATTAAGTTTAAATGTATTAAAAAATAATTATATTAACAAAAATAGATGCTAGTAGTATATTTAATGTAATAATTTAGTATTAAATCTTTTATAATTTTCATTCAAAAATGGTGGGGAAAAATTATCACACTTTAACCCCACCCTTTTGATATAAATTTATAGTTCCAACCCTCCTAATGACATTCATTGTGTCGTTAGCAAGTCTTTGTAGTAAAATTTATAATAACTTTAATATTATCAATTCAGAAAATATTTGTAGGCCCATTTATAATAAAAGAATATAAAACAATAAAGGTAGAATATTGAGATCATCTATTCTTTCTAGCTGAGCTTTATACATGGTTTGTTTGGGGCAATTTTTCTCCCCTGTATTTTTCAATGTTTGATGTGTTTCATGGTTTGTGGGTCCATTAATTGTATAGACACCATCACCATTACCATCTTCAGAACAACCATTGTTGCCATCACTTTCACCTCTTCCTTCATCACCACCACTGCAAGTCTACAACCGACATGATCGCTGTACTTCCACCACTATCAGTGCTCACTACAACCACCAAATCAACATCATCAATCCCATTGTCAGCATCACACACTAGCTTCATCGTTGCCATTACCATGATCTCTGTCACTACTACTCTTACATGAAATATGAATCATCTTTAGTTCGAGTCAAAATGGCACAAAAAGTTTTGGAAAGGGGGATTATGTGAATCGGTAAAAAAAAAACATATTATTTTTTTATGAACATTTTTTTGTTGAAGTAAACGAAGCCAAGTATTTCTTTCTACCATATCACAAGGAGAAAAAGAAATCAATACCTAACAAAAATTATAATTGGAAGCTGATTTGAGCCAATTTTATTATATACATACTAAAAAAAATTTTGTTTTGGATGGGAGGGACATATATATTTTTTTTATTTTTTGGCCGAAGGGTAGGACATAGTAAAGTGTTATTAGCAACAGAAATCATTATTGAGATCATCTCAGGATAATGGTCATAACTGATTGCAGGATACATAAAAGTTGGTCTCTTTTGTGGCGATTACCACAAAAACTTAATTGAAAAAAAATATATATATATATACCAATCACAAAGTGACACTTAAACATGTTATGAGCTTGGGTGTGCCCCTAACATATTTTGATATTTTCAATTATGGAGACACGATATGCTGAAAAAATAAATGGCAAACTCAAAATACCGTCCAGCCATTTCCCATTGAGCCCTTTTCCCATTGAGTCCTTTGATTGGATAAATATTAAAAAATAAACCAGGTTCTTTCATGTTTTCTTTGGTCAGAAGCTAAACAAAGACAAGACTCAACAAGAGTACCAAAATTGATGGTTAAACTCACAATGATCAAAGCATAACCAATTTTATATAACATCATCACCTAATCCATGAATGAAGTCTTTTTTTATTAAGATGAATAAAAAAAAAAAAAAAGAAGTCTTTATTACGATACGTTTTGCTCATTCAATTTTTATAACATTGGAAAAGGTCAAACAAGCAAGTACGACCTAAAGCCAAAACCGAATTCCCCAATCATAACACACCGAACAGTAATAAAAACAAATAGTCATATTTTCTATTCAAAAAAAAAAAATAGTCATATTTTATTTTCTAAGTATGTAGCAAATAGTCATATTTTCAAGGTATCTACAAAATATTCCATTTTGAAACTCGATATTACTAATGTTAAGTTCTACCTGAAATTCAACATTTAATATCGAGTTTAAAAAATAATGATATTTTTACTAGATAATTTTTTTTTAAAATAACAGTTAAACAAAATAGTTTTAAAATATAGGGTATATATATATATATATATATATACACTTTACAACTCCTAATTAATGAGGTTTTTGCAAAAGTGATAATAGCCAATAACAACACGACACTTAAAAAATTTGTGGCAAAAGTCCTGAGTTAGTTTGTGGTATTAAATTGCTCCAACAAAAATGGAAATAAATAATTTAAACTCAAAACTGAGTGAGTCAATAAATAGAGTAAAAAATTTGGTAGTATTAAGATAGATATGACAGAAAACAAAAGCACAACCATAATCGTACCCACCTCAACAGCTATGTAATCAACAACCGCTAAGCAAGCGCAGAGCAGAGAGAAAGAAAGAAAGAGAGAGTGTGTGAGAGAGACGTACCCTCCGACATTTTCTCTATTCTTTAAGCGAAAGCCTTTCTTTCTTCTTCTTTTTCTTCTACTCAGATCTCTCTCTCTCTCTCTAATCTCTAGCTGTTAGGTTTTCTCTCTCTCCCTCTATATCTCTCTCGTTTTTCATATATACGCTCCGATGTTCTAGAGAGCTAATCAAAGTCAACACGCTCTCTTTTCTACGCCTAAGCCTCACAGGTACTTTTTCTACACGATCTGCGATTTCAATTTTTCTGATTCATCGTTTTTTGTGGTTTACAGTTTTTTGTTTCAATTTTTTTTTTCCTGCAGTTTAGAACCGATTTTGCGCCACCGGAAAAATGGCGGTTTCGGCGCCAATTACGCCGGGGCAGGTACGGTTATCTGAATTCCATTGCTTCCTTTTGACTTTGCTTCGTTGGATTGAATAGTGAATATGTACTTTGTGCTGAAAGATCTGTGTAGTAGCTTGTGTTGTGATTTCATTCAAACGTGGAAATTTTGAGGGTGAGCATTTTATCTAATCAGGATTGTATTTCTCATGTGATGTCGATGACGCGTATTTCTGTAATGTGGAGATGATATGTTGTTGGTTTTTTTTTTTTTTTTTTTTGGTGTAGATTCGTGTATTGGATTTTTTTAAAGTAATGCATTTGCTGCAAAGTCTGAAGTAATATTCATGAATCTCGGTCTTTCTATTTATGACTAGAATTTCTCATGGTTCATATTCTTCTGTTATTACTCTCTGTGTTTTTTCCCAGCACATATAGAGTACTTGAATCTCCTAAAGATGAATTACTGGGTGTAAATCAAATGCAGACCATTACTCGGAATCAATAAGATCTTGTAGGTTGGGTGTAAATCATTTGAAATGACTTATTTCATGTATCAAAATTTTCTTACTGGCTCAAGTTACTTTCCCCAAAATTTACTACTCTCCTCAATTAAAGTGGCTGAAGAAACTTATGTTCCCCATTGATATGTGGACTCGATAGCATAAGTACTCTTTAAAAGATCCGCATTTCTATTGGACACCATTCCGTACACAATTTTTTTTTCCTACCTGGACACCTTTGACCAACCCCAAATGCCTAACATGCTGTGTACTTGCATCTAACAGACAGTGGATGACATAACTATCTTATCTTATAATAGGAAATTATGTAATTCAATAAAAATTTTAAGACGGTGTATACTAAATTGCTCTGAAAATTATCTTAACATAAAATCATCCTTCTCTCTTTTTTTTTTTTTTTTTAATGTCCCTGTGTCCCTCCTCTGTGGTGAAAAAGACCGCGCCGGGGGGGGGGGGGGGGGGGGGGTGGGGGAGGGGGTGTTGTCCTATTAACTTGTTCTGCCATACAAAAATTAGTTCATCAGCTTAGTCTTACTTGATTGTTAGAACCAAGAGTATCACTAAATATGATGGAATCCCTTTTTTTTTAAATTATTTTATTTATTTTTTCAATTTAAAATAGTGATCTCCCTGTGTTGTGCCAAAATCACATCAAAATGTCCTAGTCCTTTGTAACTACTTTGGAGCACCAAACGTTTTTTTCTTTTTGGATACTAGTATAATATATGTTAATATGTGAAATCATTGACAACTCAATTTGGGCTTCATAACTTGGGATTTTTCTTTTCTTTGGTGAATATACCAATACTCCTTTTTTATTTTATTTTTTTGCTTTGTTTTTTTTTTTTTTTGTTGGTTTTTTTTTTTAGTTTTCTCCCTGAGATAACACCTATTAAGATTTGAATTTTTTTTTCATTATTATATGTTGGAGTTGATTGAGGAACTACATTCTCTTGTACAATGTCAAGTTAAATGGCAATCAATATGGAGCTACATCTTCTGTATTTCTTTTCTTGTTCTGTTTGCTCATTACTGCTTAGTTCTTTTTCCTTTGACTAATTTGCCTGATACTAAATGAAGCTTCCCTATATATGTCCCAGGTGTCCTTTTTGCTTGGAATTATCCCAATTTTCGTCTCATGGATATATGCAGAGTTTCTAGAATATAAGAAATCTTCACATCCTTCTAAAGTGTAAGTTTCTTTTGTCAACATGGAGAGCTACAAACTTGATGAATTGAGCTTTCTAATCTCTGCTGCTATTGTTTGAAATACACTTGCTTTTATATTATGTTTTCTAACCAATAATTAATATGCATCTGCTTCCTTTATTTTGCCCATAAATATTTGCTGAGCTTATTCTTTTTTAAACTTTTGTTATATGAGTATTCAAGAATGTGGGGCTTGCCTATATTAAGTTTTTTCCTCGTAAATGGTGGAAACAATATATGAATTATTTAAGATATTTTAAGGACAGAAGTGTTAGCTAGATTTTATTTTTTAAAAAATATTTTTTTAATTGTATGTAACCCCTTGAGCCTCTTTAAGAGTCAATTGACATAGGACTTCATGGCCCTGTACTATTGTACTGAGAGAATTAATTCTGATACTCTGTTTGGTGTCTGTGCAAAACCCTCTGCTTTTTAAGAGCGTTTGTGAGAGAGAGAGAGAGAGAGAGAGAGAGAGAGTTTGCTTGGTAGGTTTCTTGGTCTGTTGAGCAAAGTGTCTGATGGATCTAAATTGTGAGCAAAAGGCCCAACATCTTATTTTGAGGTATCGGTTTTTGTCTGGCAAGCCATTTACTGAAGAAATAATATGGTAGATAATTGTGATTAGTCCCTCTGCTTGGTAGTAAATTTTGTTATTCCATATGATAAACTTTTTTGATGTTAAATTTCCTTTGGCTTAATGTCAGATGGAGGAATCAAACCCTGGAACTAACTCCACAAAGGGGATAGAATGCCATTAAACCATAAGGCAGCCATTGATTTTAATCTTAATTATGAATTTTCATCGTAAAGTATTAAATAGAAAATAAGTGTCTGCTTATACATAGAAAAGAAATTTGAAGTGATTTTTATAGAAAACCTTTAATTTGATAAGAAATGTGATTTAATTAGTTTAGCTATTAAGATCTTCAAGCTTAGTTTGTGTACTTTGTTTAAAAGTTTGAGGCAAACTCTAGCTTATGACCAAGATCAATTTCTGTATTCAAACATGGTTTTACTTATCCAAAAAAAGAAAACGAATTTTGAAGTGATAAAACCCTACCCTAACTTGTCTTATTTAGAATTGGGGAGACTTGGTTCTAATCCTTCCTGCATTATTATGTTCCCTTAACATGAGTTTAGTGGCACCCAAACAGAAAAGTACCATTTTCAGTCACAGCATCCAGTTGAGACAAAGCAATTGTGAGAAAAAAAATATTGAAATTCTTATTTTCTATTCCTATAATCCTTGAAGAAATCTAAAAAAGAATTAAAGGATTTAGGAAGGGGAAGTGGCTTGGGGGGAGAGAGAGAATGAACATGGCTTTTATCTCTACTCTTTTATCTATCAAAAAAAAAAACAAAAAAAAGAATGAACATGGTTGAAAAAAAAAAAAAAAAAGCATCAAACTACACCAATTGAGGAATTATGACTGAGGCAATGCTTGATGAAAATGGGGGCTGCATTGGGGCTTTATGTGGTCAAAGATAATTTGAAGAATATAAAGGTGGGGAGGGTCACTTATTAGTATTACTACTATTTTTTGGCCATTGGTAGGGTATTCATTCCCGGGAATTGGCATCTTTAAAAAAATTGTGGGTAAGACTACCTACCAATCATCTCTTTTAAACCCCTGCAGAAGTGAGGGCTTTGTGCACTGGATATGACCTTTTTTTTATAGGGTATTTATTAGGAAAAACTACTTGGGGGTAGGATTTAGAACCTTACCTCTTGATTCCAAAACTTATTCCAAACCTGGTCCGTTAATGATTGTCTACACTCTACACACAAACCCAAATATTCAAATCCCATATGCATGCTCCCTAACCTGCCCTATGAGGGTTAAAAGTGGTGTTGTTGCCATCCCGAAGGAAGGAGCATATAGTATAATAATGCTGAAGAAAAAAAAGAGAAAGAGAGGAAACAGAGATAGGATATGAGAATGAGTTGATGGAAGCAAAGAGGAGAGGGGGACAAAATCACATACATTGACTATGATTTTGAAGATGATAAAACTCTATGTTAGATCTGTCATTTAAAGACTTAATATGAGAAAATGAGGAGTAGAGGAAAGAGTTAGAGAAGAAATTCATGAAATGATACTTTTAGGTAACGAAGACCATCAGAGTAACCTCTTACTTTGATTATATGTACTTTATGCAATTGGTTTACACAAATATTTTTATGATCCAATGATTTTATGGTAGGAAGTTTTATATTAATTAATAATAGTAAGCATGCAGTTGTTATTACTAGAACTTCATTAATGTCTATCAAACACTAGAAACTATTGATTCTACTAATTTTATCATTTAAATTGTTTTAAGAACATGTGATCTCCATGTGTGTAGCGGTTTCTTAAATTATAATCCCTTTGTTTGACATTGTTTTTCTACTCTTCCATTTTAGGACATACCAAAATATTGTCCACTTTGAAAAGTTAATAAACACAATTATTATAACTTTTCTAGCTAACCATGTACTTTATTTGGGAAGTCAATACTTCTTTTCCATTTGCTTTATTTGAGTTTAAATAACAAAGAGTAATTTTGGAAATTAGTAACTTTTTACTAATGCATTAAATGACGTTCGCTTAAAAAGTTGGTTTTCTTAAAAGACAGTTTGGCTACAACTTTCTTTAAAAAAATTAACATTGCTACATATGTTGAAAATCTAATCATTGGATTGCATGTTCTTTATGCTCTTAACACATGTATCAAATTTTCTGCCAATCATATATTATTTACTATAAGATTCATAAACTTATTTTTTATGCATAATTTTAAACTAAAAAAATTTGCAATTTAAATGGTTGATGACATATCTATTGATCCTTGATCTTCTAGAAAATTTTCAAACATGGAAGATATAAGAAGAAAATGTAAATCAATGGTGGATTTGTCAAAATTCACATTTAATAAAAAAAATATTGAGTGAAGTTGTAGCCTTAAACTACAACCAAGTTTGTAGCCAAACTTTATCATTTCTTAAATTGGACAAACTATTTAGGATGAGGGAGTATTTATTTAGTTTACAAATATTTAATATGATTTTAAATCAAATGGGTCATCCTTTTGGGCTCTGATACACTTAAGTCTCCAAGATTCTGTTTAATGAATATATTCAAAATAGAGAAGATTTTTATTTATAAAAATGGAAGGAAGAAATAATGTACGACTTTTCATTCTAATTTTTCTTGATGCAAAATACTTTCTGGGTTGCAGTCATTCAGACGTTAATCTAGATGAATTGGGAAAGGAGACAATCAAAGAAGATGATCGGGCTGTTTTGCTGGAAGGAGGCCTCCCAAGATCAGCATCTGCAAAGTTTCATAGTACATCCATTAAAATGAACCTAATTAGGTAACTTGCTATTATGTATTCTTTTGGAGTTCTGCTTTGATTATCTTTGGGTGTTCTTACCTTCTGCTTCTCATGTTTCTAGGTTTCTGACAATGGATGACTCTTTCTTGCTAGAAAATAGAGCAACTTTGAGAGCAATGTAAGTCATTATCATTTTTTTTTTAAAAACAAAACTTAGCATTCTTTCTATCTTCATATCATAACTGCATGCTGTAGGTCTGAGTTGGGGGCAATTCTGGTCTATTTCTACATATGTGATCGAACAAAATTACTGGGAGAATCTACAAAGGTGCATTTCTCCTGCTCATAGAACATATTTCTTTAATACCATATATATAGTTAATTGACGCCTTTGCACTCAGATGCTTCCCTAAGATGTTGTGTTGCATAGTTTCATACTTATCACACAAGGCAGTGAAGCACTTGTTTTCTATTTAATTCTGGACTCTTGTTCTTTTCTTCCTCATTACAGTGTTTCCTTATATCTGTTCATGCCCCAGCCCCAAAAAGAAAAATAAAATAAAATCATTTTTGTTATTATTATTATTTATGTGGATTTGAGTACCTTCCATTGGGCCTGACCAGCTTCATCTATATAAAGATACGGGATTAAGTTGTAACCTATGAACTTCTTTCAGGTTAGGAAAATAGAAATTTTCTTTCTTCCTTCCTTGTTCCCCCCTTTTTCAACATGCCAATGAGCTCTAGCTCAAACAACGCCTTCTCTCATAAGAAAAGGTGAAGATAAGGTCATTGCCAATAATAAAGAACTCTCTCTATTCAACACTTGGTGGAAAGCCTCATAAGATGATAGCCTAAAACTCTTTGCTTTTATTTATTTATTTATTATTTAGCTGGGCTAGAAATTCAAATTTTTATGCTACAGTTTATTTGTAGCCAAAATGTACTATTCTATTAAGTTATTAGTACAAGAGAATAGAATAATAACCATGCTAATCTATGTGACGCATTTTTTTTTATGACCTTGTTTTCCCAACAGTCTATTTCTAGCTAACAGGTGATGATGTTAGAGTCATGCTTTAAATTCACATGTTGGTAAACACAACTGGCTGCAATTTATTATTGACATTTTGATCAATTTTTGGTGGCTTTTTTGGGCAGAATTACAATCGGGATCTTTTCCTCTTTCTCAACATTCTGCTGATCATAGTTTCAGCATTTACTTCTTTGAAAAAACATAGTGATATGTCAGCATTCTCTGGAAAATCCCTACTTTACCTTAATCGGCATCAAACTGAGGAGTGGAAAGGATGGATGCAGGCAAGTATATATATATATATATATATTTTTTAAAGCTCATAACTTGTACTTAGTTGCATTGCTGTAGCTTTTTACTTGGGAAAACATATGTAATGAATTTAACTTCTCTCAAACTTATGCCTGCTACTTCATGCTTTATTTATTTTGGATAATTGTATTCTGGCACTACTTTGTGTTCATATGGTGACAAACTAGCTTAATTTACATTAGTTGTCATTCATTTGTTCCAGACGTTATTAAAATTTGGCTCACATGCTTTCTCGTTTGTTAGTTTAGCCATGCATTATGCTTTTGATAATAGATGCTGCAGAGAAACCGTGAACCTATTTGATGGATTGATATGATTTTGGTTTTTAATTATTGAATGATAACAGATTCGAGACTGTAACATTCTTTGCTAATATATCGCTAATCAAAAACATTCTTTTCTGATGTATCGAATCTCACATATTAATTTAATATCTAAAACTGCTTGTGTGCACAGTATGCTACATTTATCAATTTATTGTTACACTCATCTTTTATATAATTAGCTTTAACAAGTTTTTTTACCTGGGTTAGTGAATTTGCTTTACAAGTTGTCATTGACTGCATTCAAATTTTCTTTTATGTTTTGGCAGGTCCTATTTTTACTGTACCATTACTTTGCTGCAACAGAAATATACAATGCAATACGCGTCTTTATTGCTGCATATGTTTTTTTGACTGGATTTGGCAACTTTTCCTATTATTATATTAGAAAGGATTTTAGTGTTGCACGTTTTACTCAGGTAACCTTTTAATTCACTGAATATAAAATGTGTAATCATTTATTATTTGACTTATTATCTCTCTTTCTTTTTTTCTTTTTTCTTCTTTCTGTATATATTTTTAATCTATGATCTTCTAAATCCTTACGATATGAAACAGATGATGTGGCGGTTAAATTTCTTTGTGGCATTTTGCTGCATTGTTCTGAACAATGACTATATGCTGTACTATATCTGCCCTATGCACACGCTTTTCACTGTAATGGTGTATGGAGCCCTTGGGATTTTTAACAAGTATAATGAGATAAGATCAGTGATGGCTGTGAAGTTTCTTGCAAGCTTTCTTGTGGTTATCTTGATATGGGAAATCCCGGGATTTTTTGAAATATTCTGGCGTCCTCTAGCATTCCTTTTAGGTTAGTAACCTATCTTCTGTCTTTTGGTTTTAATTTTCTGCTACATTTATTATTGATCTGGGAGTTAGCAAGTCATTTCATAGCTCAGCGATTAAGCTTGCTTGATTTAACTCTAAGTGAACTTAGCAGAAATGTGACAGCAATCAATTGTACTATAGCTTAAAGATGACATTTTTTTGGGGCTTTAGGTTGGGATGTGTTTTGGTGTCGGGTCTCATACTTTGTGGTCCGTTTCCTTTTCCTTTATTTTTTCCCAAAAGAATTTTAATAAAAAGGAAGAGTGTGAAGCCCTACATGGGAGAATACAAGAGCAACACCAAAGATCTAACATCTAACATTATAAAAAGCTAAAAACTCCCTAAAAGAATTACAAGCTAAATCCATAATATCCCTTAACCATTCAAACAAAGATCTAAAGAGTAAAAGTCTCAAGTGAAGCTAGGAGTACATAAGACCATCAAACAGTTTAGCATTTCACTCCCTCCAAATGCACTGGATCAATTACAATGGAATAGCATTCCACACATCTAAACATTGATTGCTCAGTGCTAGCTCTCCGACATGCTAAAAGATCGTGTACCGAGTTCGGCATTACATTTCCCAAGCTACTCCAAATGAAGCAAAATCCAACAAACAAAGCTCCCTGGGGACAATGCAAGAAAAGATTTCAGTTGTCTCTGTCATTGCTTTGCACATGCAACACCAATCAACAATGACTATGTTTTGCCTACAAAGATTATCTGCCTTCAGAATTTGACCATGAGCTTCTGTCCTAGGGGGGAAAAAAACTACCTTATGATATTTTTTTCCATTTTTTAATCTAAGGCAACCCAACCGGCCATCCCAAATAAGTCATGGGTGAGGCACCCACTTTACAACCAAAAAGCTAAGCTAAATTATCCACATCCTGAACTGGTCCAACATGGACAATCTCACTCTTGCCCAAAATTTTCTTGAGTCCTTAGACTTGCCTCTAAACACAGAAGAATACACCAAAGAGAGAGAATCTCCTCCAAGTTTACCTTACAATAAATGAATGTGTCAGTCACAAACAAAGAATGAGAAATAAGAAACTCTCCATTATCCTGGTTCCCCACATGAAATCCTGATAAATAACCACCCTCAACTTTCAAGGTGATTTTTTTATTCTTAATTCATGTGTACTTACTTTGTGCACTGGGTATGACCTTTTAATTCAAGTGGACTTACTGGCTTATGCATATACATAACAGTCACTTTTTATGACAGGGTATACCGATCCTGCAAAACCAGATCTCCCTCGATTACATGAATGGCATTTCAGATCTGGACTTGATCGCTATATTTGGATCATTGGAATGATATATGCATACTACCACCCCAATGTAATCCCTTGAAAGTTTGGTTGTATGGTAGATCTTGCTTTCTTGTTGCACCAACTGCCAACTACTAAAATTTTCAAATATTTTCATGTTAAGGTTGAGAAATGGATGGAGAGATTGGAGGAATGTGAAACCAAGAGGAGAGTCTCAATCAAAGCAAGCATTGTTGCAGTTTCTGCGTTTGTGAGTTGCTTGATTTTGTTACCATGTTGTTTGTATTATCTTCTTATAGATTATTGATGATTTATTATTGAGTTTTCTAATTTATTGGTTTTATTTCTTTATTTAAATTTTTTCCAGGTTGGTTATTTGTGGTATGAATGTATTTACAAGCTGGACAAGGTTACATACAACAAATACCATCCATACACATCATGGATTCCTATAACGTGCGTATTGAGTAGTTGTTTTATTGGTCCTATTTGGGAATCATATTATGGCATTACATGCAAAATGTTTAATCAGTTATTTCCTTTTTCATTTTCCAGCATCTTATTTTCGCCTTCTTTATGATTTCAGTGTTTATATTTGCTTGCGGAATTTCACTCAGCAGTTTCGGAGTTTCTCTTTAGCTCTTCTTTCGTACGTTTTCTATCTCTATCATGAAACCATTCTGCCCTTCAACCACCCCCTCAACCTGTGTGTATTCTGCTACCATATTTTGAGATTTCTTAATTCTCTACTTGGTATTATTAGGTGGCTTGGCAAGATAACTTTGGAGACCTATATTTCACAATTCCATATCTGGTTGAGGTGTGTAAACTAATTCATATTTTCATTTATTTTTCCCTAATTTTCCTAGTGATGTTTTATATAGCCATTATAAAATATGTTTGTTTAGTTTGAGCACATCTTTATGCATAAGCATTGTGGCTTTCATTTTTATTTCTCTTCTGTTGCTTTATATGAGTTTATAATCTTGTGTAACCCTTCCTAGAATTGAATTGATACCATGATGTGAAAAGCATGTCCATCTTTATACTTGGTGGATGAGGTATTTAAGCTTTCATAAGATTTCTAAAAGAGCGTTGAAATTTTTTTCCCTCTTCTAAGTTAATGTTAAAGTAAAGGTAGTCCCTTCTCTTCCTCCTACAGTTCATAAAAAGATAATATTGAAAGGTTTAATAAAATGCAAATGTATAGAGAGAAATTGATAAAAATAAGAAGTATAAGACTATAAGAAAAACAGCACCCAAAAAGAGAAGACTATGCTGACGATTAACTCAAGTGCATTTCTAATTTCCATATATGTTTCTGCAGATCAAATGTGCCCAATGGACAGCCTAAGTGGCTCCTTTCTCTTATTCCAGAATATCCCATGCTTAACTTCATGCTCACTTCTGCAATTTATGTCATAGTAAGCATATTTCTTCTTTACCCTCTGATTTTGTGAAAGCCACTCAGTACTAACATGTTGCTCTCTGAATTTGCTTATGCAGATATCTCATCGCCTTTTTGAATTAACCAATACACTGAAGACAGTTTTTATACCCACAAAAGACAACCGACGGTTGTTTTCTAATTTTGTTGCTGGGGCAGCCATTTGTGTGTGTGTGTATTTCATCGCATTTATTCTCGTTCAGATCCCTCATTAACCGGTAAGTGCCTTTCTGCCACTTAATTGTTATTGGGAGTGAACTTTCATAGTTTGGATTAATGAAGAGCTTTGATTCTAATATATTATATATGCACACACATGTTAAGAGAGGATAAAAAAAAGGGGATCTCTGAGCCCTTTTTTTTTTTTCTTTGTTTACTTACCTGTATATGATGATTAGCAATTCAATTTACTATTACAGGCCTGACAAATCATGACTTGAAAAGAGTTACATAGATATTTCTTGTTGGATGCACAAAACATATAGGCGGGAGTAAAATAAGGGGAATTTGGAAGATGTTGCTTGCAAATTTAGCCTTTAAAGCAAATGTTCCAATAGTGCCGAGGAAAGTCGCCCTCATTGCTGCATCACAGTAGAAAATCGGAGTTGGGCATGCATTGAGAGTTGGGCATGCACATGACACCAAAGAAATTTTTTTGTAGTATTGCAGATTGTCACATATCAAAATTTCTCCATTTTGTTCAGTCATTAAAAAGAAAATATAGGTTCCTGTGATATAGATTCATTGTCTGGCATCAAAGAAATTCAATATTCATTAGTAATGCAACATTGTCAATTTGTCTCATTACATGAGTGGAGGATTCACGAACTTGGTGTATGTATTCAAATGGAAAATTTAATTGTGAGCGATTCTTTCGTATATTCTTGCAACACAATCCTTTTATTTATTTCGAGTTTGTGTCGTTAGTTTCATATTTTTTTGATTTTTAGTCCAGTAGGAAATTAAGAAAGCTGGGAAGTTTGTTTTCCTTGGGGACCAAAAGCACGGCAGGTTGATGCTTCACACTATTAATGCCGCTTGTGAGCATTTTTGGTTTTGGTTTACTTATTAGCACCGTGAGCATATTATCAAACCCTAAATAGGTTGCCAAAAGTTGTAGCAAAGTAGTCAAATCATGGATTAGGATTTGGTGCAATACCCTTCATTCATCTCCTCTCATGAACTTTTTTCGCTTTTTACCTTTTTAACTTTCACTTTTTACCTTTCTTAATTTTTTTTCTTAACTTTTTTGAATTAATTGTTGAGATTAAAAGTTGTTTTTTGCAACTATCAATCTCAACCATTCATAAGAACTAGTAAGTTGCCCGCACGGATAATTTTGTAATATTTTATATAAGATGGCTTTTGATAATGTTGTACATATATTAAAAAAAAAAAAAAAAAAAAAAAAAAAAAAAAAAAAAAAAGGTAAACTAAATTATAGTTAAGAAACATATACATTTTGAGATATTAAAAATTAATTTAGTAGTTTCACTGCATATTTATAGTCTTTTCAAGGTAAGATTTTCTTTTTTTTTTTAATCATGAAACAAAAAATAAATGCAAAAAAGTAACGGTACTATGAAAATCAACTAATTTGTGTTATGTTCACATATTTAATACTATGAAATAAAGTATGTCTTCTACTATGTCCAACTCTCTCATTATTTTCCACTCATTGATAGTGCAACATTAAAACATGACGTGGGCAAGTGTGTATGCATGTGTCTTATAGATGATTTAAAGCCATGGTAGAATATGACTTTACATTGCATACCAAGTATTCTCTCTACTTATATACCTAAAACAAAAATTATCCAACCAAATGACTCAAACCTAAATCATATTTAATCCCCTAATTTAAAAAGAAAAAAATATATATTTATAAGGGTTTCGGCGTCTTGATGGTGGTGGGAGGCCAATATGATGAAGGCAGCAACCCCTTAGATTTCTCTCTCTCTCTCTCTCTTTCAAATGTTTTATTAGTCTCAAGTCTTTTATTTTGGTAATATGTAGTGAAACAATGCGTTTTATTTAACAATCCACAACATTTTTTTGTCTCTTTATCTCTCTCTAAAACCTTATTTGGTTAATTATTACTATTAGTCCTTAATTATTATTATTATTTTAAATATTAAAAATGTGGGTATGCTAAAAGACATGAAAAGAGAAAGAAAAGTGTGATGTAAGCTTAGGGAATAAATGAGAGATTAGTGAGATAACAGTAAAATAAGTTAATGTAAACTTTTGAATAATAGTTTAAAAAAAAAAAAAACTTTAATAAAAGTGGTAAAAAAAAATGCTAAACGCAAAATTAGAGCGTCACTTGGCAAGACTTCATTTACTCTCGCATGAGATCTCTGTTTATATATATATATATATATATGTCTCAAAAAACTTTGTGATAGGACTTTATCATATGTAAAAAATAAGCATAGATTTTTTTTAGCTTTATTTATTTTTTTTAAAAAAAAGGATATTGCTATTGTGTTCATCCTTATAAGAATTTAAGCACAGATTAAATTTTCATTATTTTTGACAATTTTTCTTTGATTCCTTTATAATTTATATATTGTGTTGGTTTAAATGAATTTTTTTTCAAGCATTCAAATGATGAACTTTAGATAAAATGTTCAACTTTTATACACCAAGCATTGATTGTAAGTCTTGTACATGGAACAAATTGAGATAAGAAATTAAGAATATGGTCCATTTTGGTCGGCCTTAGTTTGATTTGTCTAGACATCAATTTTCTCTCTTGCCAAAAGTTCAACTTATTTTAAGCAGAAGTTTCCTTGATTGTTACTTGTATACAAAATTTCAGGATCATTAAAATGGAATAGGTCCCTTACTGGCTTAACCAATTGGAATAGGATGAAATTTCTTTCCATCCACAATAAACGTTTTGTACACTCCAAATTTTTTCTACATCTCATAATGATACGTTATGGAAAGGTGTCATCTAAGTCCAACATGATTGAGAGTTGTAGTTGAGACTATGGCCTAGAAGCTTTACTATTCAATACTTTGCGAGAAAAAATAAACACTCATTTGATGTAACAGGAGACTATGGAATTTGACACTGTATACACTGGGGTTTGTTCTTAATGTTGTAAAATTGCTGTAGGTATTAAAAACTCTAGTTTTATTAGTTGGCAAGTCATGTTCTTTAAGCGTGAAAAGTCTATAATGGAAAACTTTTATGTTCCTACAATAAATGTTTTGGAAAGAAAATTGTTAGCCCCCCATCCTATTGGGATCCCCTCCTATTTATACAAAGGAAAAAAGGTCCAATACTCTTGAGTATGACTTAGTTAGATGGAATTTTTGTGCAATTGTGCCTAGATTTCTTTTAAAAATTTAATTATAATTTAAACTCTAATTTGGTGATTTTTATATGATTTTTTGTGGTTTGATTTTGATTTAACTTCTTATGAGTGCTAAATGCAAGAGGTAAAAAAAAAAAAAAAACTTAATGAAAGAGGTAAAAGAATGTTAAATGTAAAATTAAAGAGCCAATTGGCAAGACCTCATACACTTCCATATGAAGTCTCTACTTTTATATATATATATATATATTGATATTGATTGCATTAGGTGTAACACTCTAAGTATTGCAATACCCTAGACATTGCACCTGATCTCAATCCTCAAAACACGACAATATTTATATCTTTTTATAAATGAAAATGACTAAAAGGAGCAACCAACTTGGAAAACTCATCTAGGTTGCCAATATTATTAAACCCTAAATAGGTTGCCAAAAGTTGTAGCAAAGTAGTCAAAACACGAACTAGGATCTGGTGCAATACCCTTCATTCATCTCTTCTCACAAATTTTTTTCACTTTTCACATTTTTAAATTTCACTTTTTACCCTTCTTAATTTTTTTTCTTAACTCTTTTGAATTAATGGTTGAAATTGAAAGTTGTTTTATGAAACTATCAATCTCAACCATTCATAAGAATTGTATCAACTGCAATACTTTAGGTATTGTAATACCTTAAGCTTTACACCTAATCTCAATTCTCAAAAAACGACAATATTTATGTCTTTTTATAAATGGAAATGACTAAAAGTAGCAACCAGAAACTCAACTCAGAAATTTCTTATACCTACCGAAGTTGTGGGACCCATCCATGTGAAGATCCAAAGGCAGCACTCCCTCAAAGTGGTTCAAAATTCTAAATAGGTCCTAATCCACACTAATTAGATCCTAATCACTGGACCTAAAACCATTGAATATGTATTGGTAGTGTGAGTGTGTGACAACTCAGTTCTCTTAATTTGTGGTCAATATGGGCAATTATTAACACCAGTGGAGTGAGTGAGTGAGTGGCGATGTGACCATTAATTTCATGAAATGAGCGTTGAACTGTTGAAGTGTCAACTGAACTTAAATCAAGGGGTTAAAAAAATAACTTTGAAAGGAAATGAGTTGTCTTTATCTTTTTGGCTATTGTTGGAAGGCATATAATTGCTAAAACACATGAGGTAAAAATTGTACACATCATCCAGTTTCTCCTCGAGGAAACGGCTTGATGATGAGGCCAAGCTAACCTCAAAGTCTCAAACTGGGTCGCTTGAGCCTAGATTCTGCACTTTGTCTTTGACTCAAATCTTCTTTGGCCTTTCTCGTTTTGTTTTGTTTCCAAGCAATGCTGCTTCTTCTACTTCTCTTTTTGATGGCATTTTTTTTTCTCAACTTGGGAGGACATATTAGTATATCACTGAGGGCTTCTCTTTGGTTCAATTAGAGTCGTTTTTACTATCAATTTCACCACTGAAATTTTATTCCTGAGAAAGTGTCTTGGGTAAATAGAGCTCTGATTCATGATACTTTCCACTCTTATTTCCCTACATTTCTTGATTTCTTTAATTCATCACCAAGTTGTTCAATAAACCGAACAAATTGTCACAACATTTTCATAATAACTTAGGTATTAATACTACTTCAACTGAAAATAAGAGATGTGAAAATATTGAAACATTTTTTTGTGTTTCTAGATTTTTTTTTCATGGTTAAATTCTACTTTTGCGTGCCTTATTAATAGAGTTTTGAAGTTTTCAATATACTAACCCAAAAAAAAAAAAAAAAAAAAAGTAAAGAAAAAAGAAAAAGCATGTAGGAATTTTGTGCGTGACATTTAGGGAATGAAAAAGCTGTCATAGGTTTTGTTTTGTTAGTAGCACTATATGTAGGCATGGTCCGCATGGATATATTTGCACTTTGAGATCACATTATGCACATAAATCCACTTACAAACCCTGCACATTCATGAAATTAAGAACTGAATTCTCTTCGTCTATTAAGAGAAACAGGCACAAGAAAAGAAAGAAGAACAGCTGATGATATTTCGATAATCAAGTGCCACTCCAGCACCAGAGTTTCGACAGCAATTGTCAAAACTCAAAACCCTAAATGATTGGATGCAACTGTAGCTGGCAGCTGATATATATCCCTCTAGCCAATATACTCTGAAAATCCATACAACCACCTTGACGTGGAACCCACCAGACAACGCAAAATGATTGGATGCAACTGTAGCTGACAGCTGATATATATACCTCTAGCCAATATACTCTGAAAATCCATACAGCTACCTTGACGTACAACCCACCAGACAACACATATATAATATATATATACTAAATTTTTGGCACCACCAATACTGATGCTCTCATCAACGTGAAAAAGTGAAGGTTATTAATTAGTTTATATTAAATCTCTTCTTTTTCATCTCTCTTTTAATCACTTTCCATAAGGTGATAATTAACAAGTTATTCCCCTAATAGGACAAACAAGAAGAAGCAACAAACAAACAATTAAAAATCATTACAGCCTTAAATAGGACAACTTAATATTGATTTTTACAGGAAATTGATAGCCATACAAACATTTAGTGGGGTTATGGCAACTCAATTTGACATCAACCAAAAATAATAATAATAATAATATTTTCATATATATTCTCACCGTTTTGCTCCAATGATTTGCATGCACTTGGCTCTCCCTTGAATATTTGTCAAATGATAAGAAGAAACGGTGACCATAATGCGACAAAATTGTTTATTGGATTGCGACACCCATTTACGGCCAGAATACCAGATAAACGTACATTATTCACTTATTGTGTACACACTCTCTCTCCATCTCTATTTCTCTGAAACATCTTTGAACTCATTCAACTTTGACATGAAAGAAGCTCAAGAACTTCAGCTCCATATCATGAGTAAGTCATATTTTCATAAATTTATTACCAAAGAGCAAGAAGTTTATTTTTTGTAGTCTTTCATAAGTTTTTTTATTTTTATTTTTTAAAGATAGTTACAAAATGCTGTTAATTCTACAGCTTCAACTCTTTTCCCTCTAAATCACGAATTACTTTGTGCATGGAGAGGTGCTAATTAAACTACAAAGCTCTTGACTTTTCAATAGTCAAAGTTACAAGAGATAGAGAGAGATTTAATTTGATTTTGGTAGAGAAGTTTGTTTCTGTAATTCTGAACTTACTTCTGCTATGATAGTAACTAATAGATATTTTAACAACTATCCAGCAGTAAAATAGTTGAACTTGAACATGATACATCACCTT
Organism: Quercus gilva; assembly: GCA_023621385.1. NCBI lineage: Eukaryota > Viridiplantae > Streptophyta > Magnoliopsida > Fagales > Fagaceae > Quercus > Quercus gilva. Next base: position 65,464,517 of record CM042477.1, read on the forward strand.
TGAAGAAATCTTGAAGAAATCCTTATGTCTTAAAGAACAATATATGGTTATTTTTCTTATATTGATGGAATTCTATCAGGAAAAATCGCATTCCTGTAATAGAATATCTCTAGGATGTAATTATAGGTATATATATACTATGCATGCCTATAATCTATATTCATAGCGATGAAGGTGCCACCTATGCTAAGTGAAGATGCATCATAGGCAGGTAAAGAAGTATATTGAGGCCAAGGGGATCATGGCCCTGGCCCCAAGGATTTTTTTTTTTTTTTTGAACAATTTATATAGTTAAATTATTTTATAGTATATATAATTAAAACTTGAAGTTTAGCCTTTCCAAAAATGATACCTAATTCTCTCTTAAAAATTAAGTTGGCCCATAGAAAACCCAAAAATGCAAATTACCAAATATCTTACACTCAGGGCCCTATCATAAAATACCTTTTTGATTTTTTAATTTTTTTTTGGACAGGTTAAAACTTAAAAGACCTTTTTAGTTAATAGATACCTAAATATATGTGGTGCTACAATATTGAAGCCTTCAATTAGCTTAATTAAGTGTTGTTAACTTGTTTATCAAAAAAAAAAAAAGTGTTGTTAACTTGTTAATAGACTACCAGTCCTCTAGGTCTTTCAATCTACCTGCGATACTGATTGAGACAAGGGCTCTCACCATGTCTTCTCTCTTTCTCTCCGAAATTAATTTTAAAAAGAAAATTTTATTTGGATCACTATTATGAATAATTTTTTTTCTTGACTACAAAATGCTAAAACTTTGGGTTTGAAAATACATATATTGTTTTCTGTTTTTTTTCCTAGTTGAATTACTAAATTTAGTTATAAGAATAAAAATTATAACTATATATGTTTGTATATGCTAACTATATATGTTTGTATATTTGGATCTTGATATTATAAAGAGAACAGATAACAGATTATAATTTGAAAATTATCTGGTGAGTAAAATATAATATTAAGTATTTTCGATAAAGCCAAATTGAATGCACTATTTTTGTATCAAAATGATTGGTTTTTGCATTTTCTCAAAGAAATAATATTTTTCTCTTGTCATATATAGTCATCAATTTATCATTTTTTTTTTATTCTCAAAGTTATATATATATATATATATGTATATATATATTGGGTTTTCAAATTCTTTTTCCCTAACATTTTATGTTTTTTATATTTGGAATTAAGTGCCATATAGGATATGATAACGTAATATTATTTGTTTAACTTTCATTATTAAACGTTGAAAAAAATAATCGTACTCTAGGCCCACAAAGATGATATATTGGTTCCATAACTGCTATGGGCAATTGGGCATCCATGGCTTGAAACTTATTATATGCATATAAGACCTCTACTCTCTAACCATTATTAAGAAAAAAAAAATTTAGAAAGGGAAATCAAGAACCGTATGTCATTTCTTTTCTGGTTAGAAAAAACAAAGTGTGTTATTAAAGCTTGAATGAAAGACCTTTTCAAGAACCAGATCATACACAAAATTGTAAAATTAGATACACTACATTAGATTCTCCAATTAAATTCAAACATTTAGTTATTTTGACCAATAAGACATAAATAGTGTTATATTTTTTAGGAGTATTAAATTATATATATATATATATATAACCAAGTGTTTAAATTCAATTAGAAAACTTAGTGTACTATACTTAAGATATTTTGTATATGAGTTTTACCCCGCTCAAAATTAATTGAAAAATATAAGAACATCTTGATATTATGCCAATTAATTTGTGCATTGGGATCGTTTTGGAGATTATTTATCTATTGCAATACTCTAGAAAAATAAAAAAGATATCACGTAATTTCCATTTCACATAATGGTGGATCTCACCTTTAGGTGAGAGGGCATTCTTGTACGCATAATTCCATATGCTAATCTTTTAGAAGAGGGGATCAATTTTATTTTATTTTTTTTTTATTTTTTTTTTATGTGGCTTACCAAAACTAAAAATAAATAATAATAAAAAAGATAACTTTTTTTAACACTTGCTAAACTCACAAAGATAGCTTTTTCCAACCATAATTGTCCTTTCAATGTGATCTTAGCAGCTCCGCTTGAAGCGAAAGAAGCAAACTCAACAACAGAGCATATAAATGTCACCAGCCAATCAACAATCACTCAGCCTATAAATTATGGATGGTGGCTCCGAATAAGCATGTACACACTCTTTCTCCTCTCTGGCCAGTCAATATCATTAGTCTTGGGAAGATTATATTATGATAAAGGTGGAAATAGCAAATGGTTGGGAACGGTTGTGCAACTCATAGGCTTCCCTGTCCTTCTTCCCTACTATTTCATCCCATCACTCAAAAATCTCAAAACAAACAGTACTGCCACCACTATCCACTCTAAACCACCATCCACCTTGGTACATGTATCAGTTTATGTATCACTTGGTCTACTTCTTGTTGCAGATTGCTTCTTGTATTCAACTGGACTAATGTACCTTCCTGTGTCTACTTACTCTCTCATTTGTGCATCACAGTTGGCCTTCAATGCTTTTTTCTCCTTCTTCCTTAACTCACAAAAGTTCACTCCTTTGATAGTCAATTCTCTAGTCCTTCTCACTATATCCTCCATCCTCCTAGTTTTTGAAACAGACCCTTCTTCAGACTCCTCCAAAGTTTCTAAAGAAAAGTATGTAATTGGCTTCATATGCACTATTGGTGCATCTGCGGGATATGGTTTGGTGCTTTCACTTACACAGGTTGCCTTCAAAAAGGTTTTTAAAAAGGAGACATTTACAGCGGTCATGGACATGATAATCTATCAGTCTCTGGTTGCAACCTTAGGTGCTTTGGTGGGACTTTTTGCTAGTGGAGAGTGGAAAGGTTTAAAAACAGAGATGGAGGAGTTTGAACTAGGAAAAGTATCCTATATCACGACTTTGGTTTGGACAGCTTTAATGTGGGATGTTTTTACTATAGGCTGTGTAGGTTTGATTTTTGAGGTGTCTTCCTTATTCTCCAATGCCATAAGTGTTTTGGGTTTGCCTATTGTTCCGGTTCTAGCTGTGATCTTTTTCCATGACAAATTTGGTGGAATAAAGGTGATCTCCATGGTTTTGGCTATTTGGGGTTTTGTTTCGTATGTCTATCAGCAGTACCTTGATGATCTCAAGTCCAAGCAGCATGAAGATAGAAATGCAAATGAAGCTTCCAATGCCTCCTCACTACAAGAGGTTAATGGATCATGAATAAGGTTTGCCTAGACTACAATAATGGATGCATAAGATAGGCTTAGATCAATGTAAGGCTAATTTTCTACAAAAGAAGACTTTCGAATCTTTCTACTTGTATGGAATGGCTAATTAAGTAGTATTAGTCAAGCAGATAAACTAGTAAGACTTATCTCTACCATATCTCTCAATCTTCTTCCTTATTTATTGTGTAATTATTCACTTTGTAGTTTAGTGGTATTATCTAATCCGATTTATTAATAAGGAGAATTAGGATACAAATTCCCCTACCCACTTATTGTAACTATTATTAAAAAATAAATAAATAAAGGCTAACATGATTCAAATGATATGGTGACACCATTCATATGATATAACATTTCAAATATTATTAGAAAGAAAATGTTTTAAATGTGCAATAAGGTGTTAGTTATGGAATAGGACTACACATTATACTATTATAGGCACTGGAAACCCATCACCCACCATCCATGTTGCATGCAATCCATGTACCTGCTAAGTTTTCAAGTGTAAAAACTCTCTCACTCTCTCTCTCTCTCTCAAATTTCGTTTCCCACATTTAAAAAGCTTAAGATCTTCAACAACACGTGCCTATCTAAATAGATCTTGGGTAAATTAATTCTCATATAGTCCTGTAATTGAAGCGTATATTTAATTGAAGCAAATCAAGCAAACTATGAATTTTTAAGTGAAATTGGCAATTGCATTGATGATTTACATACAAAAAAGTTACTGCAAAATGGTATAATTTTGCCAAAATCCCAACATAGTTTAATGATATTCGTCATACTACCTACAAAAAGTAAAATAAAATGAAATCCATACAACTTAAAAACTCATACCAAGAAATATAAATCATCGAATTAAACCACATCTATCATGATATTGGATCACGATTGTGATTGAACCCATATTATTTTGCAATTGTTGAGAAGCTATAAATGTTTAAAATGATACACTGGAGTTGGACAAGCATTACAGCCATAAATTGCATGCAGTTCAAGTACATGCCTCAATTTATTTGTGCATAAAGGCTCTCTCTCTCTCTCTCTCTCTCTCTCTCTCTCTCTCTCAACATGGGGCAAGCTCAAAATCTGCGACTCCAAGTCACAGGTAAGTCAAATTTCTATTTCCAAAGATTAGAGAAGAAAAGCAGCTAACCTGTATATTCTTCTTTTCTTTTTTGTTCTTTTTGCTAAATATTCCAGTCCATCTGTATATTCTTTCCTTTTTCCCTTCTGTTTTTGTTCCCCTTCAAATTATAAGGAAGAAATATTAAAATCATTTTAGTACAAAAGCTTTTCGTAGATCTCTCTTAGTTTGAAATAGGAAGTATAGCTGTTGATGGATATGAATGAAAACTGTATAGCAGTATAGCATTGTAACACATTAATCAACCCACAATGTTAGTAACGGTAAATTCTGTTGCACACAGCTTATCACACACTGCCATAGACACTCCATTGAGATCGTGAAATGTAAAATACAATTTTTAAATTTTTAAACACAATTTCAGCCCTTGTTACATGGTATATACGTACACACCGTGTATGGTAGTCATTACCCGTTAAGAAATAATATATACAGGAAGTGCAAACTCTCTAGTCTCAACAGTAGGAAAGGCATTAGTAAGTGTCCTCTATGTGATGAGCTGATGACACAATCCTGCTGTCATAGCTAATCTGGGGCGTTCTGAATTAATTCCTAGAAACACAATGCTTACTAGGACGGTCTCACAATCATATTGGCATTCTAGATACAAATTGTCAAAGTTTTAAGTAACATAATGACGTAGGACAACCACAAAAACAATAGAATAAAAGATAAAACCCTAGGAGTCAGCACCTAAGGGTTGCTTGGAGTCAGCACCAAGCAAAACTGGAGTCGGCACCAGTGAAAGAAAACACACGTTTTTTTAATAATCATCAAAACTGTCTTACAATAATCCCAAAAAGTGTTTAAATAGCTAACATAAAGAAACCCTAAAGAAACCCTAATTATTAAATGTTTGAGCTTGCTGAAACTCAAGCCCAATGACTAATAGGCCCTAGCCATAAGGCCACAGGTTGGGCCATCTTCTTTCTCCTATACGTGCGTGTAATTGGGGGCTTGTATCTCGTGTCCGCACCAACTCCCCCCGGGTGAGAAGAACTCGACCCCGTCGAGTGGAAATCTGAAGACCTCTGATAAAACTCCAACAAGTCAGGATCCAGTCGCTGTAGCTCATCTCGAATAATCCAAGTGCAATCAGAATCTGGTCGCCCTCGCCATCGGACTAGGAAACGGTGAACTCCTCCATCCCTGGTAAAAACAATCTGCTCATCTAAAATAGTATCAATAGATTCTTTATGTGCATAAGGTAAATTTAAGGGTAGAGGGGTGGGAATAGTGGCATCAATAGGATTAGGCAAAGATTCATCAAAAGGGGCATCAGGAATAGCTGTAGGGCTTTTATAAGCAACTAGATCCTCAATATTAAAGGAGGAGCTAATACCATAATCATGAGGTAGGTCAATGACATATGCATTTGGGCCCATTCGTTTCAATACCTTGAATGGTCCGGCACTACGAGCCTGCAATTTTTTAACGGTCCCAGAGGGAAACCGTTCAGGTCGAATCCGAATCATGACATAATCCCCTACCTGAAATTCTGCATGACGCCGATGAGTGTCAGCATGAATTTTATATTGAGAATTACTTGCCTGAATTTTTTTGCGAATCTCATTATGCAAATCATGAATATGTCGTGCAAATGCCTCAGCAGACTCAGACACCCTAACATGTGGGGACATGGGCAAAAGATCTAAGGGCTTCCTAGGTGTATATCCATGCACAACCTCAAAAGGACTAGCGCCTATAGATCTATTGACAGAACTATTATATGCAAGTTGAGCTACAGGAAGAATTGAATCCCAATTTCTATTGGCTTCACCCACTAGATACCGAAGGAGATTGCCTAGACTACGATTAACCACTTCAGTTTGACCATCAGTTTGAGGATGAAATGCAGTGGAAAATTTCAATTTAGTGCCCACTAAATGCCACAAGGTCTTCCAAAAATAACTCATGAAGCGAACATCCCTATCAGACACTATGGTTTTGGGAAGACCATATAGTTTGACAATCTCATCAAAGTAGAGCTTTGCGATCTTAGAAGCATCAGAGGTCTTTGAACAGGGTAGGAAATGAGCCATCTTAGAGAAGCGATCAACAACTACTAGGATGGAATCATGCTTCCTAAAGGTGCGGGGCAAACCTAACACAAAGTCCATACTCACATCCTGCCACGGGCGGTCTGGCACAGGCAGAGGTGTGTACAGGCCAGTGTTTTGCTTGCGATGTTTGGCCAGTTGACATGTACGACACTGACCAACTATCTTGGCAACACCCCTCTTAAGACCAGGCCAATAGAATTGACGTTCCACTTCCTCAATTGTTTTGTCTCGGCCAAAATGACCTGCAAGGCCTCCTGCATGTATCTCCCAAACTAGGAAATCTCGTACTGAAGATCGAGGGATACATAATTGGTTGGCTTTGAACAAGTAACCATCTCGAAGGGTATAATCATCCAAGATTGGTCGTGGGGCATTACTTAGGCTAACGTAGAGCTCCCCAAAATCTGGGCATGACTCATATTCATCCTTAAGTCGCTCAAACCCAGTAACCTTAACACTCATGATAGATAGCAAAGACACCCTTCGACTTAGTGCATCAGCGGCCTTATTCTCAACTCCCGCCCTATGTTTCACCACAAAGTAATAGCGTTGCAGAAACTCAACCCAACTACCATGCCTAAAATTCAGTTTCTTTTGAGAATGAAGATAGCGCAAAGCCTCATGGTCAGAGTAGATAACAAACTCTCGGGACAATAGGTAATGGCGCCAATGCCAAAGAGCTCGAATAATGGCATAAAACTCTTTGTCATATGTGGAGTACTTTTGCTTAGCGTCATTCAAATTCTCACTAAAATAAGCAATCGGGTGGCGCTCTTGACTAAGTACTCCTCCTATACCAATACCTGAGGCATCACATTCCACTTCAAAAGGCTTGGTAAAATCAGGGAGACGCATGACAGGTGCCTCAGTCATCTTTTGCTTTACCTCATGGAAAGCCTTAGTAGCAGCTTTAGTCCAAACAAACTCCCCTTGCTTCATGCAGTCAGTGATGGGGGACATAATGGTACTAAACCCCTTGATGAATCGGCGGTAAAAGGAAGCGAGCCCATGAAAACTTCGAATTTCATGGATATTCTTGGGCTCAGGCCACTCCACAATTGCTTGAACCTTTTGGGGGTCAGCAGAAACTCCCTCAGAAGATACTATGAAACCTAAGAAGACGACTTTATCGGTGAAGAAAGAGCACTTCTTGAGGTTGCCATATAAACTCTCCTTCCTAAGGGTAGTACAAACTTGAGTTAGGTGGTCTAAGTGTTGCTCCTTAGACTTACTATAGATAAGGATGTCATCAAAGTACACAACCAAGAATTTCCCCATAAAAGGCTTGAGCACTTGAGTCATCACTCTCATAAAGGTACTAGGAGCATTGGACAATCCAAAAGGCATGACCATCCACTCATATAAACCATCCTTCGTCTTGAAGGCAGTCTTCCACTCATCACCAGAACGAACCCTAATTTGATGATAGCCGCTTTTCAAGTCTATCTTAGAGAAGATCGTTGCTCCAGCCATCATATCCAACATGTCATCCAACCGAGGGATAGGAAAACGATATTTCACAGTGATCTTGTTGATGGCACGACTATCAACACACATCCTCCAAGTCCCATCTTTCTTTGGGGTCAAGAGTGCAGGGACTGCACAAGGGCTCATGCTTTCACGAACAAAACCCTTCCTAAGTAGTTCTTCTACTTGCCTTTGCAACTCGGCATGCTCTGCAGGGCTCATCCTATAGTGAGGCAAATTAGGTAGGGTCGCTCCAAGCACAAAATCTATGGCGTGTTGTATGTCACGCATGGGTGGTAAATGATCGGGGAGTTCCTCAGGGAAAACATCCTTAAATTCCTGGAGCACTAATTTCACTTCTTCAGGTTACTCCTCACAGGCCTCTCCATGAACTTCCCTAGCAACTAAGACAAATACAATAGATTCTTGAACTGCTACCTTTTCGAATGCCTTAGGGCTTATGATGTTCAGGTCTTTCGCCTTTGGAGCTTCTTTCTTCTTGCTCATGTCGATTGGCTTAGGTTTTAAAGGATTAAGCACAATCTTCTTACCTTCAAACATAAATGAGCAAGAATTGGATCGCCCATAGAGGGTGACATCCAAATCATAAAGCCAAGGTCTACCTAAGATGATATGCCCTACATCCATGGGAATTACATCACACCATATTTCAGCCTTATAGGTGAGGAATTGAAGTGGGACAACACATCTTTCTTTGATGGCTATAGAGGAAGTATCCACCCAAGAAACTTTATATGGGTTAGGGTGAGGAGTCAATTTCAAGCCTAGGCGGGAAACAACGTTAGAGGACACTGCATTAATGCAACTCCCACTATCTATAATAACCTTGCAAGTTTTGTCTCCACACTTAGTGTAAGTTTGGAAGATGGCACTTCTTCGCCAATCATCAGTGTCTCTCTGTTCTGTCAAAGCACACCTTACCACATTCAGCCTAGGGACAACAAGGTCCTTAAAGTCATCAACTTGGGGAGAAATGGCTCTAATGCATGCAAGGTAGCTAGGATCATCTTCCCATTCTGCCTCAACATCTTGGGTTCCTTCAACATTTGGGTCATACACTAGTTCCTCAATATCTTCAACCTTTTCATCACCTTCTTGAATGACAAGGGCCCTAGAGGGACACCTAGCTGCGATGTGTCCAACCCCATTGCATTTGAAGCATTGGAGGCGAGAGCCTAATCTTGAAGGCTCATTGACCACACCTTTTCCTTTATCCTCTTTTTCTATTGGGGTACTATTGGGGTTGACCTTAGGGGGTAAGGCAAGTCTAGGTCTACTACCAAAAGGTTGAGGGTTGGTGGGAACACTCCGGGGCTCAGAACGTCGCCAAAAGATAGATTTGGATGCTAACTCACAATTCCTAGCAAGCTCATATGCTTCTCCTAAGGTAGTGACTCCTCGGGTGATAATCTCTCCTAGTAGGCTAGCATTTAAACCTTTCTTGAACCTATTGAGTGTAACAACCTCTTCCTCGACTATTTGAATTCGTCTCTTGAACTCCTTGAACTTCTCTATATATTCAGCCACAGGAGTATTACCTTGCCTTAGGCGATCCCATTCCTCAAGAAGGGAGCTCCTATAAGTTGACGGAAGATAATTCTTCGAGAGTGCATTCTTCATCTCAAGCCAATCAGTAATGGGGGGCTCACGTCGTCGTCTAAGGGTTTCCTCAAAGTCTTCCCAAAAAAGGTCAGCTCTTCCAACTAACTTCATCCTAGCATACCTCACTTTCTTGTTTTCAGCCCAATGGTAATAGTCAAAGAATTTCTCCATTTGACGCAACCAATCAGTGAAAACCCATGGGTCTAGGCAGCCATCAAAGGTGGGTGCATCTATCTTGTCTTTAAACATCCTATCATCAAAATCCCTAGGGCCATTGTGATTATAGTGATCAGGTTCAAAGTTTGGAGCCCTATTAAAGTAACCGAAGTTATGTTGCCTAAGCATGTTATCTCCTTCATGGTGAATGGTCTCCCGTTGAGATGCTTCAATTTGTCCAACCCTATCCATTAAATTTTGGACATTTCTTGCTAGTTCATCTATGGTTTGCTCTAAGGAGGTCCTAGACTCAGAAGTGGATTGATGTTCAGAGTTTGACATGATGCGACCACTACGTAGATGCAGGCACACTATATTTATGACTGCAATTGAGATTCACAAAAGCTCAAGTAACCAATTCTCAATGTAAAATTAAGGTCAAGCAAGAGTGCATGTAGGGATTAGATCAATAAAGCACAGGAATAAATTGCAGTCAAGTAGTAACAGTATTCTCAATATTGAAAGATAGCCCAAATAAAAGTCAATTTCCAATAAGCTCTACAATTAATAATGAGAATCAGATATTTCAAAGAAATTGATTTTTTTTTTTTTTTTTTTTTTTTTTTTTTGAATTTAGAATGGGTACTGAAAAAGATCACAAACAATAAAATAGCTAACTGGAGCACAATGGGTAGGCCAGCGGGGTATGGTGGGACATGCACATAAAAAATATAAAGATATTATTCTTCAATGAGACAAAATTGAATCCACCAAAAAGAGTGAGAATTGTACCCCTATCAGTGGCCAAGTTCTGGATAGTCACGTGCTGGGCTCCTCAATTGACTGGTTCAAAGTGGACAAAGTGAATCTGTGAAGAGTAATATAAGGCCCATACTTAAATGGGCTGGTAGCAACACAATATCTTTCCTTCCTACTTTTCTTTTCTTTTTCTTTTTTTTTTATTTTTTTATTTTTTTTTTTTAAGAAATAAAAAAAAAAAAAAAAAAAAAAAACAGTACACGGACTTTAAAAGCTTGAAATAAGCTACGGACTGAAAAGGGACTATAGAAAGTTGAAACTAAAGAGAAAAAACACGGACTCAAACTGGAAAAGAAAAAAAAATTTCTCTGTGATGAGAAGTCTTCTGCCGGCGAAGGGGACTGACGCTTGGTGGCGGCGCGAAGGAGGCGCAGACAGCGGCGGGTGGCTGCTTGTCTCTGATCTCGGCAATGGCAGCAGCTCGTCGGTCTCAGCAACGGCAGCTGATCTTCGGTCTCAACAGCGGCGGGTCAACAATGGGTTTCGGCGGCTGGGTCTTGCGGCGGTGAGTGTTAATTTGTGGGTTCTAGCGGCTGGTGGCTAATGGGCTTGTTCAAAATCTCATGGGGCAAATACTTGAAAGGTAATGTCATCCTTGGCCGGTTTGCACTTTTGATGGTTTTGCTTTCAAGTGGTTGTCTACGGTTGTATTGAATGGATCGGAAGTTTGCTCTGATACCAAAACTGACGTAGGACAACCACAAAAACAATAGAATAAAAGATAAAACCCTAGGAGTCAGCACCTAAGGGTTGCTTGGAGTCAGCACCAAGCAAAACTGGAGTTGGCACCAGTGAAAGAAAACACACGTTTTTTTAATAATCATCAAAACTGTCTTACAATAATCCCAAAAAGTGTTTAAATAGCTAACATAAAGAAACCCTAAAGAAACCCTAATTATTAAATGTTTGGGCTTGCTGAAACTCAAGCCCAATGACTAATAGGCCCTAGCCATAAGGCCACAGGTTGGGCCATCTTCTTTCTCCTATACGTGCGTGTAATTGGAGGCTTGTATCTCGTGTCCGCACCACATAAACTATACCAAAAAATTAATAATAAAAAAGTAAATATAGTCATTGGGGAGTTGTAGATCAAGAGAAAAAAATCATCAGATAATTTTTTTCATAAAAGGTATTTACTAATGTGTTTCTTTACTAACGTAGAAATTTCAAAGTAATATTTAATCAATTTTAGTTTGAATAATCACTCTACGTATAGATGTAGACGCTTATTATTAGTAGTTTAGTAATTAGCACTCTATTGCTTCAAAATCAGCATTTCTTTCACAAGCCCTACTCATGGTTCATGCTTCTTAGTTAAAGCACATATAATTAGGGGGCTGTGCATGGGTGGGCTGGGTTTCGAGTATTTTTCAATCTAATTCTACTTTCTCAATTTGAGAAATATCTAATTCAACTCAACTCAAGACAACTCTAAAAGCCAAACAAATTTGACCATAGGGATTGAGTTGGGTTGGACTCATTTTGTTATACCTAATAAACAAACAAAAAAATGTTTTCATTGAATTATCTAAGACCATTATTATATAAATGATTTCAATTTACACAATTAGGAATAATATTTCAATTTTATCAAAACTAAGTCTCAAATACCAAAATAAATTCAACTAACATATATAAAATAAGTCCCAAAATCCAAATGAATTAAAAAAATAAACTTAAAATACAAATATGTTTTATAAACTATTAATTGCATGAGTTTTGCCAAGTTACTTGGGTCAAATATTTTGCCAAACCAAACCTGACCCAAACCAAGTTTTGAAAAAGTTTTAGAACACAACCCAATCTATCAACACATGAAAAAAAACCCACCCAAAGCATTGAGTCGAGTTGGTGCACATCCCTAACTAATAACTAGAGAGAGCAATAAAATGGGAACAGAGCAACATGAAATGTTATAAAATAGTTTATATTTTGTACATTATACATCACTAGTTTTGAATCTTTTGGTAAAGATCAGGGAGCTAGAAAAGTACAAAACATAAAGAGTTAACAAAGAAATCACAATACACTTCAGTGGAAGACCCTCAAATTTTCAGAATAAAAAGGACCCTATTAGTAGCATAGATTGAGTGTGTTTATTGATGCTGCTAAACAATAATGCTTGCTGACAAACTAATTAGTTAGAAAGCAATACACATCAAAATTAAAAAGGAATTTATAAGATAGCAAAGTTTCTCCTCTACTAATCCCTTTACATGTTCTTACCAGTTCAAGAAGCTGAAGAAGCAAACTCACCTGGTCATATCAATGCCACCGACCAATCAACAATCTCTCAACCCAGAACCTTTACGCAGTGGCTCCGAATGACCATCTTTACACTCTTTGTCCTCTCTGGCCAGTCAGCAGCTATACTCTTGGGAAGATTCTACTATGACAAAGGTGGAAAGAGCAAATGGACAGCAACACTAGTGCAAGTTGCAGGATTCCCAATCATCATTCCTTACTACTACATATCTCCACCCAAAAAGCCTACTACAAACAGTATCCACAGGAATGAGCCCTCCACCTTAATCCTTGCTTTGATATATGTCTCTTTAGGTGTACTTCAGGCAGCAAACAGCATGATGTATTCAGTTGGGCTCTTGCACCTTCCAGTATCTACTTTTGCACTTATTTGCGCATCCCAGTTGACCTTCAATGCTTTCTTCTCCTTCCTTATAAATTCCCAGAAATTTACTCCTTTTATAATCAATTCTCTAGTCCTTCTCACCATCTCCTCTGCCCTGCTGGTATTTCAAACCAATTCTACGAACCCCACCGGAAACTCTAATGTGAATTATGAAATTGGACTCTTTTGCACTGTTGGTGCATCTGCTGGATTCGGATTGATGCTTTCCCTTACAGAGCTCTCCTTCCATAAGATTTTAAGAAGGGAAACATTTACAGTGATTTTGGAAATGATAATCTATCAGTCACTGGTAGCAACTTGTGCTACTCTAGTGGGGCTCTTTGCTAGCGAAGAGTGGAAAGGTCTAAAGAGAGAGATGGACGAGTTTGAACTGGGGAAGTTTATTTATGCCAGTACTTTGATTTGGACAGCTATAGCTTGGCAGATTTTCAATATTGGCGCAGTAGGCTTGATACATGAAGTGTCTTCCCTGTTCTCCAATGTCATAAGTGTGTTGGGTTTGCCTGTTATTCCAGTTCTAGCCGTAATCTTCTTTCATGACAAAATGGATGGGGCAAAGGCGATTTCCATGGTGTTGGCTATTTGGGGCTTTATTTCATATTTCTATCAGCACTACCTTGATGATTCTGAGGCCAAGGCTGAAAAGAGAGATGTCAAGGAAGAAATTTCAATGCGTCCCCTGTTGAAAGAGGTTACTGACAAACAAGATGGGCTAAGGAATATTTATCGAAAAATTCCACTTTCCACAGAAACAAATTTTATGAGCACTGAAGCTATTCCTCTGTCTTGATTCGTAGAATGGTTTACAAACTCATATTTCCAAACTTGTAGGTAAACCCCATGCCATTTTTTCTCCACATGAAGTGTAAATCATGGTCTTGTTCATTCTATTTCCAACAATATTTTCAGATTCCAGTAACTATAATTGGGCCCTTTTTATTTTGTCTAAACTACTCATCCAATTTGGGTATCGCACTTGGTAGCAAGTCTTGTGCATATTGCCATGTTAGACCATCAATCTGGCAAATTAAAGGGGCCTAAACCCCTTCCCCACAAACCCCAACAGCAGAACCACCCCTTCTATACCCCCTTTACAGCAGGTGAACATGAACAATATCAAGGTGATGGGCAATAAAAATAAAGGGGGCAAGCTCAGGTGAAACAGCTGAGCTGTCCTGAGAACCCATGAATACAACATGAAAGAGAGGTTCTGTTCAGGGTCCTTCAAGGGCAAAAGGAAAGCCAGAACTGACAAATGAGATAGAACCAATGCAAAATATGTGGTGGCATATATGGCCAAAGGTAAAGCATAACACTAGAATATGACTTTTCAAGCCAAATTTAGGATAAAAATTTGTTGAATTCTTCATCAAAAATAATAACTACTACAACATATGGCTATCACTGTGTTACATGCATTTTATGTAAAAGTGAGTCTTCTTCCAAGGTTGGGACTTTCAAGACAAAAGCACCCAAAAAAAAAAAGAATGTTTGACACTGTTTTCCCCATTATTTTTTTTTTTTGATAAGTAAGATTGTTATATAAATGAAAGGCTACTCTATGCATGAATAACATAGAGCAAACCCAGAAAATACAAGAAGGAGAAAACAGAGAAAAAACAAAAAAGAAAACCAAACAACAAATTAATTACAAAGAGAAAGAGAGCTAAGGAAAGAAGGGAGAGAATCACTAGTTGTGAGTCCCCATGCCCGAAACCAATCAAAAAGAGTCCCACTAAAAGAAGCAAGCATCTGATCACTGGAACTATCCAAATCCTCAAAAGTCCGCCGATTCCGTTCCTTCCAAATACACCAAAGGATGCACAACGGAACTAAATTCCAAATCTGAGACAAGTACTTCCCCAACCAATTCCACCAGCCAAAGAGCAAATCTGGGATCGATCTAGGTACAACCCAAGACAAGCCAAAAGTTATAAAGACAAAGCTCCATAACTGATAAGCCATCTCACAATGAAGAAATAAGTGGTCTACTGTCTCTCCACAATGACGGCACATAATACACCAATCCACAAAAAACAAGCTCCTCAGTCTCAGGTTATCACCCGTTAGAATCTTATTCCAAGCTACACACCAAACAAAAAAAGATACTCGCCTAGGGGCCTTTACTTTCCATATAGCTTTTCAAGGAAAGACAATTGAGGAAGAATCCCTTAATTTGTTATAATAAGACCGGATATCAAAATCCCCATTAGGCTTCAATTTCCATCTTATCCGGTCTCCCACATCCATTGGAGGAGTATTAGCTCCCAATATACGGAGAAAAAGCAGCCCTTCATCCATCTCCCAATCATTAAATTCTCGAATAAAACGAATATTCCAAATTCTTCTATCCTCTGCCCCCTGCCTTGACAAAGAAGCCTCTACAGATACCTCCTTATCAATGGCAATACCATACAGCCTTGGGAAAGCCAATTGAAAAGGTTGATCCCCATACCACCCATCCTGCCAAAACCTCACTCTATTCCCCAACCCAACAACAAACTGACAATTTGTGCTAAATTCCTCCCATCCCATGCGAATACCTCTCCACAAACCACAACCATGAGCTCCCCTACCCAAAATTGAGGTCCATCCCCCCCATTCTTCTCCAAATTTTGAAGCTACCACCCTCCTCCATAACCGATTCTCTTCCTTCCCAAATCGCCACAACCATTTTCCCAATAAGGCCTTATTAAAAGTAGTAAGTTTCCTTATCCCCAAGCCACCATTTGCTATAGGCGCACAAACTTTATCCCATCTTACCAGATGAGTTTTGCTATCACCCCATAGAAAGTCCCTTTGCAACTTTTCAATTTTATTAGCCACATGAGTAGGAATTGTGAATAACGATAGAAAATAGGTAGGAAGACTAGATAGCGTACTCTTGAGTAACATCAACCGACCCCCCTTAGACAAATACAGCTTCTTCCACCCGGCTAATCTCCGCTCAAATTTTTCCAAAATAGGGTTCCAAGTTGAAGGGGAATTATGTGAAGCCCCCAACGGCATGCCAAGATAAGACATAGGCAACTTTCTAACTCTACAGCCCAAAATTTTAGCCAGGGCATGCACATCATCAACCTCTCCTATTGGAACCAATTCACTCTTATGCACATTAACCTTTAAACTTGTTACTGCCTGAAAACTAAGTAACAACAACCGAATATGAAGAATTTGCTCCACATCCGCATCACAAAAAAGGATAGTATCGTCTGCAAAAAGTAGATGTGTAACACATTCCCCACCACCCCTCCTACTCTCAACTTTAAAACCATGGATCAAGCCAGCTCCCTCCACTCTTCTCAACATCCTACTAAACACCTCCATCATAATCAAAAACAGCATAGGAGATAGCGGATCCCCTTGTCTTAAACCTCTCGAACTACCAAAAAAATCAGCTGGAGACCCATTAACCAAAACAGAAAACTGAACTGTGGATATACAAGTACGAATCCACTTACACCACTTTACTCCAAAGCCCATTCTATGCAACAAATTCAGCAAAGCCTCCCAATTCACATGATCGTAGGCTTTCTCAATATCAAGTTTACAAATGACTCCAGGAACCCTACTCTTCCCTCGACTATCCACACACTCGTTCGCAATAAGAACCGAGTCAAGAATTTGTCTCCCACCCACAAAGCTATTCTGAGTCTCAGAGATCAACTGATCTAAAACCACTCTCAATCGATTTGCCAAAACCTTAGCCAAGATTTGATACGCACTCCCCACCAAGCTAATAGGTCGAAAATCTCTAATATTAGAGGCATCATTCTTTTTAGGAATTAATGCAATGAAGGTAGCATTAAGAGATTTTTCAAACTTACAATGATGGAAAAACTCTTCAAAGACCGCTAAGACGTCTTTCTCCACTATTCTCCAACAAAGATGATAAAATGCCATAGTAAACCCATCCGGACCTGGAGCTTTATCTCCTTCCAAGTCACTTACAACTTGAAGTATCTCCTCTCTCTCTCAAACTTCCCCATTATTTAACAATCTCAAGACTTGTTATTAATATGTGAAGCCTGTTGGTAGCCAAAAAATTATAACCCAGTCAAAGAATTTTGAGGGGGAAATGTTTGAACTGTTTATTGCAATTATAGATACTCAAATTTTGGCAGAGAAGCAATTTGAATATAAAATGCTGATTATAACCACCAGCTAAAAAAAATACCCACAAATTTGTCAGGTTGATACAGAACTATGGTACGAAAAAAACAGCATTTTTAGATATCACAAGCCCACATATTGGATCTATGATACTGAACCACATTACAGTTAAATTGCTTACCCATGGTTTTAAATTAGCAATTTTTTCCCTATTGAGGTATCTTCCATTGTCAGGACATTAAAAAACGATATTGCCGATCAGTTCTCTCTCTCTCTCTAATACATGCTCAAATCAAAACCAACACAACAAATTTTACAAGCAAATGAAATGACCCATATGGTCTTAAAGAATTTAATGCCCTGTAAATACTCCTAAAAGCTCTCACAAGATGTCAAGATGTACATACATGCAAATAACAAATGTAACAGTAGCTTTAAGTGGTGAGGGTACTTACTGGAGGTCTTCCGTGAGCACAGTAATTGTAACTTTCGAACCCACTTTCTCCGTTGTTAGAACTGAGAAGGACTTGGGTTGTGGCGTAACTAACAATAATCCCGTAAAGATTGGGATTAGTTACATTGAATACACACGTGATTAATGTGCATTAACAAGAGAGGGAAATATCCAATAACAAAAAATATCTGTGGAGCGCGTAAGATCTCTTGGACATTAACACTGAAGACTGGAAGCTGAATAAGAAGACCAACAGCTTAAAACGATGTCGTTCAGTGTCAACTTAAAAGGATCCTCCAGTAGAACAAAACGTCACCGTTTAGACTCAAGTAAAGCGATGTCGTTTTGCAATACTAACTTGAGTATGTTTTTAGATCTTGATTTTTATGCTTTCGTTATGTTTTCTTTGTTTTTAACTGCAAAAGTATAGAGGTGAATTACTTTCTTTGTTTTTAACTGCAAAAGTATAGAGGTGAATTACAGAAACTTAATGGGATTGCTACGTTTACGCTGCCACCATTGTGATCAAAAGCAAAATACAAATTGATAATTTTGAACTCATGATTATTCGAATAATGATAATTCAAATTATATACCTTTTTGTTTTGAAAATTACAAATATAAAATTCAAAGACTTTGAACTTGTAAAGTCTTAAAAGAGAGTTTTGGAGATTAAGTTTTTTTTATTTATTTATCCGGAGTCTTTAGAGTCTCCTTTACGCTGTACAGAACTTTTCAATTTAGAAAATTGTTTTTTTTAGTACCTAATTTTCTACACCATTTTTTTTTTTTTTTTTAAGAACACTAAGATCACCTTTTGGAATGTATTAATTTTTCTTTTTAAATACTACACGGAGGGGGTGTCAGGGCAAGGTATGGTAAACTAGTTTCATAAATGTAGAGGATCTTTTCAATAATTAGGCAAAGCAGAGGTGGTGTCATGCAAAGCCCTAGGATTGTGCTACTTGTCCCAACATGTCTACCACACCAAACACCAAAAAACTGGGCCAAATTGTAACTATTACCAGTGAAAAGTCTCACTTTTCAATCGCAAGTGGTACTTATTAACAGGTCAGAATCATATTGTGTGAAGTTTTTAAGTTTTGCCTACTGACCAATGAAGCCAGAAAGACCCCAAATGAATTATCATAAAAAAAATGGGAAATGAAACGTGAATATGAGCAGAAAGATATCCTAATGTTGTTCACTGCAAATAGAACATCTGCCAATCACAAAAATTGGCCTATTGTGATTGTATTTGCATTAGCTGCTCAAGTAGTTCAACAAAATTTGCTTATCATAAAGCAATGTCTTGTTGCTGTAGGTGGAGCTTGCAAAACGCCTTGTGGCTTGTTCTTTCGCTGATCGTGTCTTTTTCTCAAACTCTGGGACAGAAGCTAACGAAGCTGCTATCAAATTTGCAAGAAAGTTTCAAAGATTTTCACATCCTGATGAGAAACAGCTAGCAACACAGTTCATTTCTTTTACAAACAGCTTCCATGGGAGAACTATGGGGGCAGTTGCTTTGACAAGCAAAGAGCATTACCGGTCACCCTTTGAGCCCGTCATGCCTGGAGTCACATTCTTGGAGCATGGTAATATCAAGCTGCAACGGAACTTATTCAGTGTGGAAATACTGCTGCTGTATTTGTAGAACCTATCCAGGGTGAAGGTGGCATATATAGTGCAACAAAGGAAGTCTTATATTCCTTGCGTAGAGCTTGTGATGATTTTGGTTCTCTCCTGGTTTTTGACGAGGTAAGCAGCTGTTCATTTTGGAAAGATACTCTATTATAGACAGATGCTAGTTTATGTGGTCCAAATCTGTTATTTGAAAACCCAAATTAGATCAACTGTCTCCTAAACATAACGGGGTTGCTACGCCTACACTGCTAACATTGTGATCAAAATCAAAATAAAAATTGAAAATTCTGAACTTATGATTGTTCAAATAATGATAATTCAATTTATATACCTTTTTGTTTTGAAAATTACAAATATAAAATCCAAAGACTTTGTACCTGTAAAGTCTTAAAAAGAGTTTTTTGGAGTTTTTTTTTTTTTTTTTTCAAGAGTCTTTGCAGTCTCTTTTACACTGTACAGAACTTTTTAATTTAGAAAAATTTTTTTTATAGAACCTAATTTTTCACACCATTTTTTTTATTTTTTTTCAATAACACTAACATCGCCTATTGGAATGTATCAATTTTTCTTTTTAAATAGCCTAAGCCTCACTGGTACTTATTCTACACGATCTGCGATTTCAATTTTTCTGATTCATCGTTTTTTGTGGTTTACAGTTTTTTGTTTCAAATTTTTTTTTTTTCTGCAGTTTAGAACCGATTTTGCACCACCGGAAAATGGCGGTTTCAGCGCCAATTACGCCGGGGCAGGTACGGTTATCTGAATTCAATTGAATAGTGAATATGTACTTTGTGCTGAAAGATCTGCGCAGTAGCCTGTGTTGTGATTTCATTCAACCGTGGGAATTGTATTTCCTTTTGTCTGGTTTGTTTGAAAATTTTGAGAGTGAGCACTTGATCTAATCAGGATTGTATTTCTCATGTGATGTCGATGACGCGTATTTGTGGTATGTGGAGATGATATGTTGTTGGTTTTTTTGTTAGTTCGCAAATTGGATTAGGCGTGTATTGGTTGTTTATCCAAATATGCTAAGTGTTTTTTTGTGTAGATTCGTGTATTGGATTTTTTTTGAAGTAATGCGTTTGCTGCAAAGTCTGAAGTAGTATTCATGAATCTCGGTCTTTCTATTTATGACTAGAATTTCTCATGGTTCATATTCTTCTGTTATTACTCTCTCTGTTTTTTCCCAGCACATATAGAGTACTTGAATCTCCTAAAGATGAATTACTGGGTGTAAATCAAATGCAGACCATTACTCGGAATCAATAAGATCTTGTAGGTTGGGTGTAAATCATTTGAAATGACTTATTTCATGTATCAAAACTTTCTTACTGGCTCAAGTTACTTTCCCCAAAATTTACTACTCTCCTCAATTAAAGTGGGTGAAGAAACTTATGTTCCCCATTGATATGAGGACTCGATAGCATAAGTACTCTTTAAAAGATCTGCGTTTCTATTGGACACCATTCCGTACACAATTTTTTTTCCTACCTGGACACCTTCGACCTACTCCAAATGCCTAACATGCTGTGTACTCCCATCTAACTGACAATGGATGACATAACTATCTTATCTTATAATAGGAAATTAGTAATTCAATAAAAATTTTAAGACGGTGTATACTAAATTGCTCCGAAAATTATCTTAACATAAAATCATCCTTCTCTCTCTTTTTTTTTTTTTTTTAATGTCCGTGTCCCTCCTCTGTGGTGAAAAGGACCCCGGGAAGGGGGGGGGAGGGGGAAAGGTGTCCTATTAACTTGTTCTGGCGTACAAAAATTAGTTCATCGGCTTAGTCTTACTTGATTGTTAGAACCAAGAGTATCACTAAATATGATGGAATCCTTTTTTTTAAATTATTTCATTTATTTTTTCAATTTAAAATAGCGATCTCCCTGTGTTGTACCAAAATCACATCAAAATGTCCTAGTCCTTTGTAACTACTTTGGAGCACCAAGCGGTTATTTTTTTTTTTTTAATATTTTTTTTTTTTAATACTAGTATAATATGTACGTAACTATCTAAAAGTTGAAACGTAGTATTTATTATTGCTAAACTCCAATTAACCCACATCAACGTCCACGTCATTATCCTTTTATTTTTTTTATTAATTTTTTTATAATTATTTTTAATATTCATTGTTGTTACACTTCAATAATTAAGGTTCTGTTTAACACTTATATAAATGTCATAC
Source organism: Quercus gilva (assembly GCA_023621385.1). Lineage (NCBI taxonomy): Eukaryota > Viridiplantae > Streptophyta > Magnoliopsida > Fagales > Fagaceae > Quercus > Quercus gilva. The sequence goes on from CM042477.1 coordinate 65,486,088, forward strand.
TGTGTTAATTTTCCCAAAGCAGATGGTTCGAAGAACCAGGCATAGTTAAGGTTCTGTTTAACGCTTATATAAATGATGGAAAATGTACAACAAATAATGTAACAGACCCAAATTGGGTTGAGGAAATTTTATTAATAGTAATACCTCCTAAGGTTGTTTACATTCCAGGGGTGGGACACAGCCCTCTCCTTTAGATCTACTAGATAATATGCACCTATTTCGGCCACTGATGTGATACAGTACGGCCCTTCCCAGTTGGGTCCTAACTTCCCCATGCTAGGTTCTTTACAGCTCCTAAAACCTTTCTCAAGACCAAGTCTCCAACTGCCAGTGGTCTTAGTTTCACGTTGGCATCGTACCCTTACTTTAGTTTATGTTGGTAATAGGTTAATTGTACCGTGGCGCTTTCTCTTCGTTCTTCAATTAGGTCTAAGCTCTTCTCCAACAGTTCATTGTTGCTGCTCGGCATGAAGGTAACTAAGGCTCTTTTTGAGCCTATAATCACACCTGCCGATTTAGAGTCTGTCCAAATCTCAGGGACATGGTCTAATCATGAGGGTAGTATTTTATCATGGTGTCGGATCCCAAGTTTTTATGGATTCCTTCTTTGTTACCGGGGTCGACCCCCATCGAGAAATAGAACTGACTAATCCTAACAAGGTAAGTACTCGATTCACGTTCTCTTTCTTCTGCTCCCCCCTGCCTCTCACCGGTACGAACCCGCCAATCCAATTCACGACTGCTTTCAGGTTACTACTATAAAGAGGTAGTTTGCTCTTAGCCATACTCAACTACCTTATACGTCTTCAATGTCACGGCGGGACGTAGCCATTGGCCCTTCCTGTAGAGGATTGCCTTTTCGGACAGGAAATCGTACAGGCCTAGAAGCTCATAGTCGCACACCAACCAAAGACTAAACTAAGGCAGCTATTGAGGAAGGGTGGTATCGATATCATCATTTTCGTATAGATATGGTTCATTTGGCAAAGTCACTTAATCTTCAACCAAGAAGAAAGCAAGAAGTTGTCAGGGCAAAGAGAGGTTTCGCCTGAAGAGAGTCGTCATTTTTCCTTCTCTTCATCAATTTCACATAACATAAAAAAAAAAATAAAAAATAAAATAAAAAAAAAAAAGCTTTTTTCATCATCAGAAACAATCTGATTTCCGAGACCTCTTGCATTGCATTACCATAAAGAAAATGAAAATGAATTAAAAAAAAAAAAAAAAATTGCTCTTGTGATTTTGAATGAACCTTTCTCGTTCTACTTAGGTGGAGCAATCCGAACTCTCGACAGAATATAAAAGAGGTTTTTATTCCTGTGTAGACACCGAACAAAGATCAACCTCAAATCTCCATGCTTCGCGAGTTGGTCAAAAGTCAGTCTTGTTTGGTAAGACGGAATTGGACAAAGAAAAGAGAGTGCTCGACCGGAACAACGGCCAACGTGGGAAATCCTGTCTCTAGAGGAATAACAGCCTCGGCCCCATCTGTCATGGAAAATGGGGTTTCTCCTATGGACCTACAAGGTGTAGTCCGATAAGTCCATAAGACATGCGACAGTTCTTCTACCCATTTCCCTTTCGCATCATCCAGCCTCTTTTTAAGTTCACTAACTATGACTTTATTGACAACTTCAACCTACCCATTCCCCTGTGGATATGCCAGGGTGGAATACATATTCTTTATTCCCAGATCACAGCAGTATCTCCTATTCTTTATTCCTAGATCACAGCAGTATCTCCTAAAGGGCTTACTATCAAATGGGAGTTCATTGTCCGAGATAAGTGTATATGGGATTCCAAACCTAATGACAATGTTTTTCCATATGAATCATTTAGCGTCCACATCCTTGATGTTTGCAAGTGCTTCAGCTTCAACCCACTTGGTGAAATAGTCTGTGCCGACCAACAAATACCTCTTATTCCTCGCTGCCTTAGGGAAAGGACCTACAATATCCAAGCCCCATTGTGCAAAAGGCCAAGGACTGGACAAAGGATTAAGGACTCCCCTAGGTTGGTGAATGTTTGAGGCAAACCTCTGGCACTGGTCATACCTTTTTGCATAATCCTGTGCTTCTTTCTGCATCCTCGGCCACCAGTAGCCTTGTGTAAGGGCTCTATGTGATAAAGACCTGCCCCTCGTATGGTTTCCATAAATCCCTTCATGCAATTCTTTCAAGATTAGCTCAACCGCTTCTGGGTGTACACACAACAGATACAGACTAGAAAAAAAATCTTCTATACAACTTCTAGTTCTCGGACAGCCAAAACCGAGGAGCTTTTCTGCGCATTTTGTCAGCCTCAAACTTATCTTCCGGTAAAACATCTTCCCTAAGTAACAATACAATAGGATCCATCCAATTAGGGCTCGCCCTTACTTGATGAACATGAACTACTGCTCTTCCCACCTCGGTAGGTTTACCCGAGGTAAACTTTGTGCTAAGGAGGTTGCTAACGTGGCAAGAGAATCCAAACCTAGACTGCAAATGTCTAACTTGGTTTAAGTACTCTTGCATTCTGGGGTCTCTGGCTTCTAATTCTCCTTAGACTTGGCCAATAACCAACCTTGAATCAGAGAACAATTTCACTGCTTTTCCACCCATTTTTTGCACCATGATCATCCCTTCCAGCAGTGCCTCATATTCCGCTTCATTGTTTGTAGCCGAGAAGCCCAACTTTAAGGATTTCTCAATTGTAATCCTTTCCGAAGATATCAAGACTAGCCCCACTCCAGATCCCCTATGGTTCGCTGCACCATCAACGTAAACCTTCCAGGATATCGATTCTTGTACGGAGATCATTCCAACCGATTTTCCATCCATGTTTTGCTCTTCTATCTTCTTTTCTTCCAGGGATTCAGCAAACTCGGCAACCAAGTCAGCAAGAACTTGACCTTTGATAGAGGTGCAGGGCATATACTTGATGTCAAAAGCCCTTAGAATCGTGTCCCACTTTGTAATTCTCCCTATGTAATCCGCACTCCATAGTAGAGATCTAAATGGGAGCTGGGTTAGGACGACCACTATGTGTAATTGAAAATAGTGGGGAAGTTTACGTGTAACATGCACCACTGCCAAAATGGCCCATTCCAGTGGTAAGCACCGAACCTCGGCCTCATGTAAGGACTTGTTCACATAGTAAACTGGCCTCTGTACGCCATTATCATCCCGTATTAGTACCAAACTCACTGCGTGGGAGGCCATGGCGATATAAGCAAATAACACTTCATCCACCTCGGGCCAAGACATGATGGGCAGCCAAGACAAATACTTTTTCAACTGTTGGAACGCTTGGACGCATTCTTCAGTCCATTCAAATCCCTTCCACTTATTCAATAACTGAAAAAAGGGCCTACATCTATCTGTTGACCGAAAGATAAATTGGTTTAGCGCAGCAATCATCCCTGTAAGCCTCTAGACTTCCTTGGGATTCTGAGGTGGTTGAAAATTGTTGATTGCCTTAATCTGGTCAAGGTTAACCTCGATCCCACAGTGCATGACCATATAGCCCAAGAACTTCCCTGATTCGACACTAAAAGAACATTTGGAAACATTAAGCCAAAGCTTGTACCTCCTCAAGATATCAAAAATGTTTCCAAGGTCATCAACATGATCGAACTCTACCTTGCTCTTTACCACCATATCATCGATATAGATTTCTATGCTCTTTCCCAACTGAGGCTTAAACATCCTGATCATCATCCTCTGATAAGTAGCCCTACATTCTTCAAACCAAAAGGCATCACCTTATAATGATAATTTTCAATGAAAGTGACAAAAGTTGTCTTCTCCTGGTCGTCAGAAGCCAACGGTATATGATGGTACTTTTGAAAGGCATCCAGAAAGCTCATCCGAGGATGACCCACAGTCGTATCCATCAACTGGTCAATCCATGGCATAGGGAAAGGGTCTTTTGGGCAGGCCTTTTTTAAGTCCATAAAATCTACATATACGTGCCATTTCCCAGTCTTCTTCTTCACCACCACTGTGTTGACCAACCATTCAGGGTAAAAGACCTCCTTGATAGCTCTTGCTTGCTTAAGTTTCATAATTTCGTCCTTGACAACATCTAAATGTTCCTTGGATGAACGCCGAGACGGTTGCTTCTTGAGGGTGACCAATGGATTGACCTTCAGATGATGGCAGATAAAGCTCAGATCCACCCCGGAGTCTCGTAGGCATTACAGGCGAATACATCAACATTTCTTTTAAGAAATTCTAGCAACTCCCCTTTCTCCCAATATGGTAGCTAAGCTCCAACCTGGAAGAACTTCTTCGAATCATCACCTATAGTAAATTTTTCTAAATCTTCGCACTTAGCTTCCTCAGCTAGCCCCTTCATAAGTAATTCCGAGGATTTTGATTGCTATAAACCCTCATTCATTGAGGCCGAGGACTCTGCTACTAGCTGATGCAAGATAGCAGACACAAGGCACTGCCTAGCCATGGGCTGATCCCCTACCAGTTCCTCAATTCGATCTCCTAACGGGTACTTCACTTTTTGATGTAAAGTTGAAAAAATAGCCCCTAGGGTGTGGAGTCAAGGCCTAGCCATAATGGTCGTATAGGGAGAGTATGCATCCACCACTATGAAGTCCATTTCCACTACCTCCGAGCCTACCTGCACAAGCAACTTGATCTGACCATTTGGGACGACAACCTTCCCATCAAAACTCACCAGGGGTGAATCATAGGTAGTCAAATCCTCGGGCTTTAAGTTCAGCCCTTTGTACAAATTAGGGTACATGATCTCTGCACAACTGTCCTGATCTACCATCACTCTCCTCACATCATACCCTTCTATCCTAAGGGTCTCTACCAAGGTATCGTCATGTGGCTGGATGGTTCATACTTTATCCTCATTTGAGAAATCAACAATTGTTAAATTTCCACTTTAGCCCTCTTTGGCCCCGAATTAGTATCCTTGGTGGGTAACTGAGCTACAGACATCACCCTGGAGGGCTGTGATCCAGTCCTCCCAGGTGTAGCAAAAATGACATTGATTGTGCCTATTGGGGGCCTTGAAGAAGAATTCCCCTGTATTTCGAATCTTGACTGGTCACCTTGCCCATTGGGGTGGCCACAATGACCGTATAGGGAGAGTATGCAACCACCACTATGAAATTCACTTCCACTACCTCCGAGCCTGCCTGCACAGGCAACCTGATCTGACCCTTTGGGATGACAACCTTCCCATCAAAACTCACCAGGGGTGAATCATAAGTGGTTAGATCCTCGGGCTTTGAGTTCAGCCCCTTATACAAATCAGGGTATATGATCTTTACATAACTGTCTTGGTCTACCATCACCCTCCTCACATTATACCCTTCTATCCTGAGGGTCACTACCAAGGCATCGTCATGTGGCTGGATGGTACCTACTTTATCCTCATTTGAGAAACTCAACATCGGTCAAATTTCCACTTTAGACCTTTTTGCCTCGAATTCGTATCCTTAGCAGGTAGTCGAGCTATAGACATCACCCTGGAGGGCTGTGATCCAATCCTCCTAGGTGCAGCAAAAATGACATTTATTGTGCCTATTGGGGGCCTTGAAGAAGCATTCCCCTATGTTTCGAATCTTAACTAGTCACCTTGCTCGTTGAGGCGATACAGGAGGTGCTGCAACTTCCCCTCCTTGACTAGTTATTCCAGATGATTCCACAACGTCTGGCAATCCATGGTGGTATGTCTTCGCTCTTGGTGGTATTGGCAATGAAGACTTTGGTTGTATTTCAAAGGATCTCCGCTCATCTTGTTCGGCCATTTAAAATATGGCTCATTTCTAACCTTCTCTAAAACTTGTTGCACTAGATCCCTGAACATAGTGTTTACCATTTGAGGAGTTGCAAACTCAGATTGTCTAGAAAAATTTCTTTGGGGTTTGTTGATGTACCGGTCTGACCTGAAATCTCTCCTTTCCTAAGAAATAGCCTTGCCCTTTCCCTTGTCTTGCTCTTGGTCTTCCTCGACCCTCTTGTACTTGTCAATTTGATCCATGAGTTGACGTATGCTGATAACTGGTTTCCCCGTCAAAGACTTCCTTAAGCCATGATTAGTAGGTAGGCCGAGCTTGAAAGTACTAATGGCAACATCATCAAAGTCACCATCTATTTCGTTGAACATCTCCTAGTACCTGTCCGAATATGTCTTCAGGATTTCTCCTTCCCTCATGGATAAAGATAACAAAGAGGCCAAAGGCCGAGGAACCCTACTACACGTTATAAAGTGAGATCCAAACGCTTGAGTGAGTTCCTTGAAAGAGTCTATGGAACTTACCCTTAGGCTATCAAACCACCTCATCGCCACAGGCCCTAAACTAGATGGGAAAACCTTGCACATCAAGGGCTTATTCTTGGAGTGTATGGCCATTTTCTGATTGAAGTGGCTGACATGCTCCACAGGGTCAGTTCTGCCATTGTACATAGGGAATATGGGCTATGAAAATCGTCGAGGAAGTCTCCCTCCCTCAATCCAACGTGTGAAAGGCGACCTAGAAATCTGGTTGAGTGTTTTGCTCATAGCATCATTCCCCAAACCAATCGAGGACGAATTCCTTCGTTTACGCTTATGATGATAGTCCTCTTCATTCGAGAAAGTTAGGTGTCCTCGATCTGGGCTTATAACTAACGTCCTCTTTTCCATCAGAAGAGAGGTCAAAATTGGATGGAGCTCGCTTTCGCCGTTCATGGTGCAAGCTCCTCTTCAAATGATCAATCTCCTTCAGCATGCTTCTTGCATTCTCCTCTCGAGAGACGTGGCTTTTACCCCGAGCTTGGCTGTTATTGGTATGGGTAGTATGCACACTACCTTCCCAATCTCTTTATCGTTTGAGATCACGGAAATGATCTTAACGTTAAGATCCCATAGATTCTGCTTGATGTGGACTTGAATCTACCATTGTTCTGTATTGGATTTTTCTATAACACTAGTAATTCCCACAGACGGCGCCAATTGTAAGGACCAGATTTGAATTTCTAGTCCACAATATGGATGGACTTAGGCCAAAAAGCCCAAAACAATGAATTTATAGAGAATGAGTTGGATAACTGGGCTATAACTAACCAAAAAAAACGCTAGGAAGAGTTCAAAAGATAAAAGAATGAAAAAGAAAGGTTTATATTGAAGAAAAGTCATCATTGGCAATGTCCGAGGAGAGCTGTTCTTATCTATTATTCTCAAATTTGTTTACAAGTTGGGTTTCTAAGCACTACAGTATTTTTTCTTTTCAATTTTCCGATTCTCTGTCTCATTGTCCCTCCTTTCTTTTATAGTGTCTCTCCTTTTAATCTCAACCTTCCACGTGCATACCAGCTGGTTGGTGTGGATACTTGTCCCATCAACCCTTACCATAAATCTTCATGTAGTAGCTGTAAGGCTAAAATGCATTGTTCAGATATCACCTCCACATTAATGCAGCCAGAGAGTTAAGTGCAGAGGCTTTAATGTGGAGGTAGCAGCTTTTCCTGGAGATATCACATGATCATGCTCTGTCCTATTCACCTATAGTACTTATCTTCTCATATGGAATGGTATGGAAGGTTGCCTTTGTCGGTAAAACCCTTCTTCATACCTCGGCCTTTGTTAATCAAGAAAGGGTTCGTCCTCGGCATAGTTTCTCAGACTATTACAATCAACACTGTCTTCCTCACCTACAACTGTGGGCCTCTATGACACCACGTGTCCGTCCTCGGACATGTTCTCGTCCTTGGTTTGGGCCTTGGACCCGATGATATATATGTGGATGAGTATCTCTGGACCCTCCGGTCCCACACATGGAAACCATATTTCCAATCATAACTAAAAAAGTGATGTTCTCCAATAATATATATATATATATATATAATTTTCATACACTAACTTTTTGAAAATGTAATGAACGAAGCTATCTCTCATTTAACGTCTCTATTATGCAAATCATCAATAAATATATAATAATAGTAAGAAGTATTACAAATGAGATTATTAAAAACATGATAAAATTAATTAGCGATTATTATTACGGAGTAGTAGTCTATAGTTTTACGCATCTAAAGAAGTGAGATATATAAAGTTTATTTAAAGGTATATGTAAAGATTCACATTCAATATAAATATATATATATATATATATGTTTTTTTTTTTTTAAAAGTTATATTTAAGGTTTTTATTAACTTAAAAGATAATGAAAACCAATTGTTAATAACTAAAACAATAATATTAATAAAAATATATTTAATGAGAATGCCAAAAAAAATTTATCACGCACAATGCGTGGGTTTGTGACTAGTTAATGTTAATATGTGAAATCATTGACAACTCAATTTGGCTTAAGAACTCGGGATAATTCTTTTCTTTGGTGAATATACCAATACTCCTTTTTTATTCTTTTTGTTTTGTTTTGTATTTTGTTGGTTTTTTTTTTTTTCATAATAGTTTTCTCCCTGACATAACACCTATTAAGATTTGAATTTTTTTTCATTATTATATTTTGGAGTTGATTGAGGAACTATATTCTCTTGTACAATGTCAAGCTAAATGGCAATCGATATGGAGCTGCATCTTCTGTATTTCTTTTCTTGTTCTGTTTGCTCATTACTGCTTAGTTCTTTTTTCCTTTTGACTAATTTGCCTGATACTATACATGTCCCAGGTGTCCTTTTTGCTTGGAATTATCCCAATTTTCGTCTCATGGATATATGCAGAGTTTCTAGAATATAAGAAATCTTCACATCCTTCTAAAGTGTAAGTTTCTTTTGTCAACATGGAGAGCTACAAACTTGATGAATTGAGCTTTCTAATCTCTAGTGCTATTGTTTGAAATACACTTGCTTTTATATTATGTTTTTTAACCAATAATTAATATGCATCTGCTTCCTTTATTTTGCCCATAAATATTTACTGAGCTTATTCTTTTTTAAACTTTTGTTATATGAGTATTCAAGAATGTGGGGCTTGCCCATATTAAGTTTTTTCCTCATAAATGGTGGAAACAATATATGAATTATTTAAGATATTTTAAGGACAGAAGTGTTAGCTAGATTTTATTTTAAAATATATATATTTTTAATTGTATGTAACCCCTTGAGCCTAAGAGTCAATTGACATAGGACCTCATGGTCCTGTACTATTGTACTGAGAGAATTAATTCTGATACTCTGTTTGGTGTCTGTACAAAACCCTCTGCTTTTTAAGGGCGTTTGTAGGAGAGAAGAGAGAGAGAGAGAGAGAGAGAGAGAGTTGAAATAGTTTGCTTAGTACGTTTCTTGGTCTGTTGAGCAAAGGTGTCTGATGGATCTAAATTGTGAGCATAAGGGCCAACATCTTATTTTGAGGTATCGGTTTTTGTCTGCCAAGCCGTTTACTGAAGAAATAATATGGTAGATAATTGTAGAAATAATATGGTAGATAATTGTGATTAGTCCCTCTTCTTGGTAGTAAATTTTGTTATTCCATATGATAAACATTTTTTATGTTAAATTTCCTTTGGCTTAATGTCAGATGGAGGAATCAAACCCTGGAACCAACTCCACAAAGGGGATAGAATGCCATTAAACCATAAAGCGGCCATTGATTTTAATCTTAATTATGAATTTTCATCGTAAAGTATTAAATAGAAAATAAGTGTCTGCCTATACATAGAAAAGAAATTTGAAGTGATTTTTATAGAAAACCTTTAATTTGGTAAGGAATGTGATTTAATTAGTTTAGCTATTAAGATCTTCAAGCTCAGTTTGTGTACTTAGTTTAAAAGTTTGAGGCAAACTTTAGCTTATGACCAAGATCAATTTCTGTATTCAAACATGGTTTTACTTATGCAAAAAAAGAAAAAGAAATTTGAAGTGATAAAACCCTACCCTAACTTGTCTTATTTAGAATTGGGGAGACTTGGTTCTAATCCTTCCTGCATTATTATGTTCCCTTAACATGAGTTTAGTGGCACCCAAACAGAAAAGTACCATTTTCAGTCGTAGCATCCAGATGAGACAAAGCAATTGTGAGAAAAAAAAAATATTGAAATTCTTATTTTCTATTCCTATAATCCTTGAAGAAATCTAGAAAAGAATTAAAGGATTTAGGAAGGGGAAGTGGCTTGGGGGGAGAGAGAGAGAGAGAGAGAGAGAGAGAATGACCATGGTTTTTATCTCTACTCTTTTACTTATCAAAAAAAGAAAAGAAAAAAAAGAATGAACATGGTTAAAATAAAAGCATCAGACTACAACAATTGAGGAATTATGACTGAGGCAACACTTGATGAAAATGGGGGCTGTATTGGGGCTTTATGTGGTCAAAGATAATTTGAAGAATATAAAGGTGGGGAGGGTCACTTATTAGTATTACTACTATTTTTTGGCCATTGGTAGGGTATTCATTCTCGAGAATTGGCATCTTTAAAAAAATTGTCGGTAAGGTTACTTACCAATCATCTCTTTTAAACCTCTGCAGAAGTGAGAGTTTTGTACACTGTATATGACTTTTTTTTATAAGGTATTTATTAGGAAAAACTACTAGGGGGTAGAATTCAAAACCTTACCTCTTGATTCCAAATCTTATTCCAAACCTAGTCCTTTAATGATTGTCTACACTCTACACACAAACCCAAATACTCAAATCCCATGTGCATGCTCCCTAACCTGCCCTATAAGGGTTAAAAGTGGTGTTGTTGCCATCCCTAAGGAAGGAGCATAGTATAATAATGCTGAAGAAAAACAAGAGAAAGAGAGGAAACAGAGATGGGATATGAGAGTGAGTTGATGGAAGCAAAGAGGAGAGGGGAACAAAATCACATACATTGACTATGATTTTGAAGATGATGAAACTCTATGTTAGTTCTGTCATTTAAAGACTTAATATGAGAAAATGAGGAGTAGAGGAAAGAATTAGAGAAGAAATTCATGAAATGATACTTTTAGGTAACGGAGACCATCAGAGTAAGCTCTTACTGTGATTATATGTACTTTATGCAATTGGTTTACACAAATATTTTTATGATCCAATGATTTTATGGTAGGAAGTTTTATATTAATTAATAATAGTAAGCATGCAGTTGTTATTATTAGAACTTCATTAATGTCTATCAAACACTAGAAACTATTGATTCTACTAATTTTATCATTTAAATTGTTTTAAGAACATGTGATCTCCATGTGATGTAGCGGTTTCTTAAATTATAATCCCTTTGTCTGACATCGTTTTTCTTCTCTTCCATTTTAGGACATACCAAAATATTGTCCACTTTGAAAAGTTAGTAAACACAATTATTATAACTTTTCTAGCTAACCGTGTACTTCATTTGAGAAGTCAATACTTCTTTTCCATTTGCTTTATTTGAGTTTAAATAACAAAGAGTAATTTTGAAAATTAGTAACTTTTTACTAATGCATTAAATGACATTCCCTTAAAAAGTTAGGTTTTTTAAAAGACAAAACTTGGCTACAACTTTTTTTTTTTAAATTAACATTGCTACATATATTGAAAATCTAATTATTGAATTGCATGTCCTTTATACTCTTAACACGTGTATCAAATTTTGTACCAATCAAATATTATTTACTATAAAATTCATAAACTTATTTTTTATACATAATTTTAGACTACAAAAACTTATAATTTAAATGATTAATTATATAACTATTGATTTTTAATCTCCTAAAAAATTTTCAAACATGAAAAATATAAGAAGAAAATGTAAATCAATAGTAAATTTGTCAAAATTTACTTTTAATAAAAAAAATATTGAGGAAGGTTGTACTTAAACTATAACCCAGATTGTAGTTAAACCTTATCGTTTCTTAAATTGGACAAACTATTTAGGATGAGGGGAGTATTTATTTAGTTTCCAAATATGTAATATGATTATAAATCAAATGGGTCATCCTTTTGGGCTCTGATACACTTAAGTCTCCAAGATTCTGTGTAATGAATATATTCAAAATTGAGAAGATTTTTATTTATAAAAACGGAAGGAAGAAATAATATACGACTTTTCCCTCTAATTTTTCTTGATGCAAAATACTTTCTGGGTTGCAGTCATTCAGACGTTAATCTAGATGAATTGGGAAAGGAGACAATCAAAGAAGACCATCAGAGTAACCTCTTACTTTGATTATATGTACTTTATGCAATTGGTTTACACAAATATTTTTATGATCCAATGATTTTATGGTAGGAAGTTTTATATTAATTAATAATAGTAAGCATGCAGTTGTTATTACTAGAACTTCATTAATGTCTATCAAACACTAGAAACTATTGATTCTACTAATTTTATCATTTAAATTGTTTTAAGAACATGTGATCTCCATGTGTGTAGCGGTTTCTTAAATTATAATCCCTTTGTTTGACATTGTTTTTCTACTCTTCCATTTTAGGACATACCAAAATATTGTCCACTTTGAAAAGTTAATAAACACAATTATTATAACTTTTCTAGCTAACCATGTACTTTATTTGGGAAGTCAATACTTCTTTTCCATTTGCTTTATTTGAGTTTAAATAACAAAGAGTAATTTTGGAAATTAGTAACTTTTTACTAATGCATTAAATGACGTTCGCTTAAAAAGTTGGTTTTCTTAAAAGACAGTTTGGCTACAACTTTCTTTAAAAAAATTAACATTGCTACATATGTTGAAAATCTAATCATTGGATTGCATGTTCTTTATGCTCTTAACACATGTATCAAATTTTCTGCCAATCATATATTATTTACTATAAGATTCATAAACTTATTTTTTATGCATAATTTTAAACTAAAAAAATTTGCAATTTAAATGGTTGATGACATATCTATTGATCCTTGATCTTCTAGAAAATTTTCAAACATGGAAGATATAAGAAGAAAATGTAAATCAATGGTGGATTTGTCAAAATTCACATTTAATAAAAAAAATATTGAGTGAAGTTGTAGCCTTAAACTACAACCAAGTTTGTAGCCAAACTTTATCATTTCTTAAATTGGACAAACTATTTAGGATGAGGGAGTATTTATTTAGTTTACAAATATTTAATATGATTTTAAATCAAATGGGTCATCCTTTTGGGCTCTGATACACTTAAGTCTCCAAGATTCTGTTTAATGAATATATTCAAAATAGAGAAGATTTTTATTTATAAAAATGGAAGGAAGAAATAATGTACGACTTTTCATTCTAATTTTTCTTGATGCAAAATACTTTCTGGGTTGCAGTCATTCAGACGTTAATCTAGATGAATTGGGAAAGGAGACAATCAAAGAAGATGATCGGGCTGTTTTGCTGGAAGGAGGCCTCCCAAGATCAGCATCTGCAAAGTTTCATAGTACATCCATTAAAATGAACCTAATTAGGTAACTTGCTATTATGTATTCTTTTGGAGTTCTGCTTTGATTATCTTTGGGTGTTCTTACCTTCTGCTTCTCATGTTTCTAGGTTTCTGACAATGGATGACTCTTTCTTGCTAGAAAATAGAGCGACTTTGAGAGCAATGTAAGTCATTATCTTTTTTTTTTTTTGATATACAAAACTTAGCATTCTTTCTATCTTCATATCATAACTGCATGCTGTAGGTCTGAGTTGGGGGCAATTCTGGTCTATTTCTACATATGTGATCGAACAAAATTACTGGGAGAATCTACAAAGGTGCATTTCTCCTGCTCATAGAACATATTTCTTTAATACCATATATATAGTTAATTGACGCCTTTGCACTCAGATGCTTCCCTAAGATGTTGTGTTGCATAGTTGCATACTTATCACACAAGGCAGTGAAGCACTTGTTTTCTATTTAATTCTGGACTCTTGTTCTTTTCTTCCTCATTACAGTGTTTCCTTATATCTGTTCATGCCCCTGCCCCAAAAAGAAAAATAAAATAAAATCATTTTTGTTATTATTATTATTTATGTGGATTTGAGTACCTTCCATTGGGCCTGACCAGCTTCATCTATATAAAGATACGGGATTAAGTTGTAATCTATGAACTTCTTTCAGGTTAGGAAAATAGAAATTTTCTTTCTTCCTTCCTTGTTCCCCCCTTTTTCAACATGCCAATGAGCTCTAGCTCAAACAACGCCTTCTCTCAGGAGAAAAGGTGAAGATAAGGTCATTGCCAATAATAAAGAACTCTCTCTATTCAACACTTGGTGGAAAGCCTCATAAGATGATAGCCTAAAACTCTTTGCTTTTATTTATTTATTTATTATTTAGCTGGGCTAGAAATTCAAATTTTTATGCTACAGTTTATTTGTAGCCAAAATGTACCATTCTATTAAGTTATTAGTACAAGAGAATAGAATAATAACCATGCCAATCTATGTGATGCATTTTTTTTTTATGACCTTGTTTTCCCAACAGTCTTCTAGCTAACAGGTGATGACGTTAGAGTCATGCTTTAAATTCACATGTTGATAAACACAATTGGCTGCAATTTATTATTGACAATTTTGATCAATTTTTGGTGGCTTTTTTGGGCAGAATTACAATCGGGATCTTTTCCTCTTTCTCAACATTCTGCTGATCATAGTTTCAGCATTTACTTCTTTGAAAAAACATGGTGATATGTCAGCATTCTCTGGAAAATCCCTACTTTACCTTAATCGGCATCAAACTGAGGAGTGGAAAGGATGGATGCAGGCAAGTATTTTTATTTTTTATTTTTTTTTAAAGCTCATAACTTGTACTTAGTTGCGTTACTGTAGCTTTTTACTTGGGGAAACATATGTAATGCATTTAACTTCTCTCAAACTTATGCCTGCTACTTCATGCTTTATTTATTTTGGATAATTGTATTCTGGCACTACCTTGTGTTCATATGGTGACAAACTAGCTTAATTTACCCTAGTTGTCATTCATTTTGTTCCAGACGTTATTAAAATTTGGCTCACATGCTTTCTCGTTTGTTAATTTTAGCCATGCATTATGATTTTGATAATAGATGCTGCAAAGAAATCGTGAACCTATTTGATGGATTGATATGATTTTGGTTTTTAATTATTGAATGATAACAGATTTGTGACTAACATTCTTTGCTAATATATCACTAATCAAAAAACATTATTTTCTGATGTATTGAATCTCACATATTAATTTAATATCTGAAACTGCTTGTGTGCACAGTATGCTACATTTATCAATTTTTTGTTACACTCATCTTTCATAAAATTAGCTTTAATAAGTTTTTTTACCTGGGTTAGTGAATTTGCTTTACAAGTTGTCATTGACTGCATTTAAATTTTCTTTTATGTTTTGGCAGGTCCTATTTTTACTGTACCATTGCTTTGCTGCAACAGAGATATACAATGCAATACGCGTCTTTATTGCTGCATATGTTTTTTTGACTGGATTTGGCAACTTTTCCTATTATATATTAGAAAGGATTTTAGCGTTGCACATTGTACTCAGGTAACCTTTTAATTCACTGAATATAAAATGTATAATCATCTATTTCTATTATTTGACCTAGTATCTTTCTTTCTTTCTTTCTTCCTTTTTCTGTATATATTTTTAATCTATGATCTTCTAAATCCTTACGATATGAAACAGATGATGTGGCGGTTAAATTTCTTTGTGGCATTTTGCTGCATTGTTCTGAACAATGACTATATGCTGTACTATATCTGCCCTATGCACACGCTTTTCACTGTAATGGTGTATGGAGCCCTTGGGATTTTTAACAAGTATAATGAGATAAGATCAGTGATGGCTGTGAAGTTTCTTGCAAGCTTTCTTGTGGTCATCTTGATATGGGAAATCCCGGAATTTTTTGAAATATTCTGGCGTCCTCTAGCATTCCTTTTAGGTTAGTAACCTATCTCTGTCTTTTGGTTTTAATTTTCTGCTACATTTATTATTGATCTGGGAGTTAGCAAGTCATTTCAGAGCTCAGCGATTAAGCTTGCTTGATTTAACTCTAAGTGAACTTAGCAGAAATGTGACAGCAATCAATTGTACTAAAGTTTAAAGATGACATTTTTTGGGGCTTTAGGTTGGGATGTGTTTTGGTCGGGTCTCATACTTTGTGGTCCATTTCTTTTTCCTTTATTTTTTCCCAAAAGAATTTTAATAAAAAGGAAGAGGGTGAAGCCCTACATGGGAGAATACAAGAGCACCACCAAAGATCTAACATCTAACATTATAAAAAGCTAAAAACTCCCTAAAAGAATTACAAGCTAAATCCATAATATCCCTTAACCATTCAAGCAAAGATCTAAAGAGTAAAAGTCTCAAGTGAAGCTAGGAGTCCACAAGACCATCAATCAGTTTAGCATTTCACTCCCTCCAAATGCACTGGATCAATTACAATGGAATAGCGTTCCACACATCTAAACATTGATTGTTCGGTGATAGCTCTCCGACATGCTAAAAGATCCTGTACCGAGTTCGGCATTAAATTACCCAAGTTACTCCAAATGAAGAAAAAGCCAACTAACAAAGCTCCCTAGGGACAATGCAAGAAAAGATTTCAGTTGTCTCTGTCATTGCTTTGCACATGCAACACCAATCAACAATGACTATGTTTTGCCTACAAAGATTATCTGCCTTCAGAATTTGACCATGAGCTTCTGTCCTAGGGGGGAAAAAAACTACCTTATGATATTTTTTCCATTTTTTAATCAAAGGCAACCCAATCAGCCATCCCAAATAATTCATGGGTGAGGCACCCACTTTACAACCAAAAAGATAAGCTAAATTATCCACATCCTGAACTGGTCCAACATGGACAATCTCACTCTTGCCCAAAATTTTCTTGCGTCCTTAGACTTGCCTCTAAACACAGAAGAATACACCAAAGAGAGAGAATCTCCGCCAAGTTTACCTTACAATAAATGAATCTGTCAGTCACAAACAAAGAATGAGAAATATGAAACTCTCCATTATCCTTGTTCCCCACTTAAAATCCTGATAAATAACCACCTTCAACTTTCAAGGTGATTTTTTTATTCTTAATTCATGTATACTTACTTTGTGCACTGGGTATGACCTTTTAATACAAGTGGACTTACTGGCTTATGCATATACATAACAGTTACTTTTTATGACAGGGTATACCGATCCTGCAAAACCAGATCTCCCTTGATTACATGAGTGGCATTTCAGATCTGGACTTGATCGATATATTTGGATCATTGGAATGATATATGCATACTACCACCCCAATTTAATCCCTTGAAAGTTTGGTTGTATGGTAGATCTTGCCTTCTTGTTACACCAACTGCCAACTACTAAAATTTTCAAATATTTTAATGTTAAGGTTGAGAAATGGATGGAGAGATTGGAGGAATGTGAAACCAAGATGAGAGTCTCAATCAAAGCAAGCATTGTTGCAGTTTCTGTGTTTGTGAGTTGCTTGATTTTGTTACCATGTTGTTTCTATTATCTTCTTATAGATTATTGGTGATTTATTATTGAGTTTTCTAATTCATTGGTTTTATTTCTTTATTTAAATTTTTTCCAGGTTGGTTATCTGTGGTATGAATGTATTTACAATCTGGACAAGGTTACATACAACAAATACCATCCATACACATCATGGATTCCTATAAAGTGCGTATTGTGTAGTTGTTTTATTGGTCCTATTTGGGAATCATATTATGGCATTACATGCAAGATGTTTAATCAGTTATTTCCTTTTTCATTTTCCAGCATCTTATTTTTGCCTTCTTTATGATTTCAGTGTTTATATTTGCTTGCAGAATTTTTCTCAGCAGTTTCGGAGTTTCTCTTTAGCTCTTCTTTCGTACATTTTCTATCTCTATCATGAAACCATTCTGCCCATTAACAACCCCCTCAACCTCTGTGTATTATGCTACCATATTTTGAGATTTCTTAATTGTCTACTTGGTATTATTAGGTGGCTTGGCAAAATAACTTTGGAGACCTATATTTCACAATTCCATATCTGGTTGAGGTGTGTAAACTAATTCATATTTTCATTTATTTTTCCCTAATTTTCCTAGTGATGTTTTATATAGCCATTATAAAATATGTTTGTTTAGTTTGAGCACATCTTTATGCATAAGCATTGTGGCTTTCATTTTTATTTCTCTTCTGTTGCTTTATATGAGTTCATAATCTTGTGTAACCCTTCCTAGAATTGAATTGATACCATGATGTGAAAAGCATGTCCATCTTTATACTTGGTGGATGAGGTATTAAAGCTTTCATAAGATTTCCAAAAGAGCGTTGAAATTTTTTTCCATCTTCTAAGTTAATGTTGAAGTAAAGGTAGTCCCTTCTCTTCCTCCTACAGTTCATAAAAAGATTATATTGAAACGTTTAATAAAATGCAAATGTGTAGAGAGAAATTGATAAAAATAAGAAGAAAGTATGATACTATAAGAAAAACAGCACCCAAAAAGAGAGGACTATGCTGACAATTAACTCAAATGCAATTCTATTTTCCATATATGTTTCTGCAGATCAAATGTGCCTAATGGACAGCCTAAGTGGCTCCTTTCTCTTATTCCAGAATATCCCATGCTTAACTTCATGCTCACTTCTGCCATTTATGTCATAGTAAGCATATTTCTTCTTTACCCTCTGATCTTGTGAAAGCCACTCAATACTAACATGTTGCTCTCTGAATTTGCTTATGCAGATATCTCATCGCCTTTTTGAATTAACCAATACACTGAAGACAGTTTTTATACCCACAAAAGACAACTGACGGTTGTTTTCTAATTTTGTTGCTGGGGCTGCCATTTGTGTGTGTGTATTTCATCGCATTCATTCTCGTTCAGATCCCTCATTAACCGGTAAGTGCCTTTCTGCCACTTAATTGTTATTGAGAATGAACTTTCATAGTTTGGATTCATGAAGAGCTTTGATTCTAATATATTATATACGCACACACATGTTACGAGAGGATAAAAAAAGGGGATCTTTGAGCCCTTTTTTTTTTTTTTTTACTTATCAGTATATGATGATTAGCAATTCAATTTACTATTACAGGCCTGACAACTCATGACTTGAAAAGTGTTACATAGATATTTCTTGTTGGATGCACAAAACATATAGGCGGGAGTAAAATAAGGGGAATTTGGAAGATGTTGCTTGCAAATTTAGCTTTTAAAGCAAATGTTCCAATAGTGCCGAGGAAAGTCGCCCTCATTGCTGCATCACAGTAGAAAATCGGAGTTGGGCATGCATTGAGAGATGGGCATGCATATGACACCAAAGAAATTTTTTTGTAGTATTGCAGATTGTCACATATCAAAATTTCTCCATTTTGTTCAGTCATTAAAAGGAAAATATAGGTTCCTGTGTTATAGATTCATTGTCTGGCATCAAAGAAATTCAATATTCATTAGTAATGCAACATTGTCAATTTGTCTCCTTACATGAGTGGAGGATTCACGAACTTGGTGTATGTATTCAATTGGAAAATTTAATTGAGAGTGATTCTTTCGTATATTCGTGCAACACAATCCTTTTATTTATTTCGAGTTTGTGACGTTAGTTTCATATTTTTCGATTTTTATTCCAGTAGGAAATTAAAGAAAGCTGGGAAGTTTGTTTTCCTTAGGGACCAAAAGCATGGCAGTTTGATGCTTCACACTTTTAATGCCGCATGTGAGCATTTTTGGTTTTGGTTTACTTATTAGCACCATGAGCATATTATTAAACCCTAAGTAGGTTGCCAAAAGTTGTAGCAAAGTAGCCAAAACACGAATTAGAATCCGGTGCAATACCCTTCATTCATCTCTTCTCACAAATTTTTTTTCACTTTTCACCTTTTTACTTTCACTTTTTACCTTTTTTAATTTTTTTTCTTAACTTTATAGAATTAATGGTTGAGATTAAAAATTGCTTTTTGCAACTATCAATCTCAACTATTCATAGGAATTGTATCAGGTGCAATACTTTGGGTATTGCAATACCCTAGGGATTACATCTGATCTTAATCCTCAAAACACGGCAGTATTTATGTCTTTTTATAAATGAAATTGACTAAAATGAGCAACCAGCTTGGAAAACTCATCTAGGTTGCCAATATTATCAAACCCTAAATCGGTTGTCAAAAGTTGTCGCAAAGTAGTCAAAACACGGATTAGGATCGGTGCAATACCCTTCATTCATCTCCTCTCACACATTTTTTTTCACTTTTCACTTTTTTAAATTTTACTTTTTACCTTTCTTAAATTTTTTTTTTTCTTAACTTTTTTGAATTAATAGTTGATATTGAAAGTTGCTTTTTACAACTATCAATATTAACCATTCATAAAAATTGCATAAGGTGTAATACTAAAAGTATTGCAATACCCTAGGCATTACACCTAATCTCAATCCTCAAATCACGGCAATATTTTTGTCTTTTTATAAATGAAAACGACTAAAAGAGGCAGCCAACTTGGAAAACTCATCTAGTTTTAGGCATGTGATTCTAGTTTTAGGCATGTGATTGACTCAGAAATTTCTTATACCTACCGAAGTTGTGGGACCCATCCAAGTGAAGATCCACAGGCAGCACTCCCTCAAAGTGGTTCAAAATTCTAAATAGGTCCTAATCCACACTTATTAGATCCTAATCGCAGGACCTAAAACCATTGAATATGTATTGGTAGTGTGACAACTCAGTTCTCTTTAATTTGTGGTCAATATGGGCCATTATTAACACCAGTGGGGTGAGTGAGTGAGTGAGTAGCGATGTGACCATTAATTTCATGAAATGAGCGTTTAACGTTGAACGTTGAACTGTTTTTTTTTTGAGAAACAATGTTGAAGTGTCAACTGAAACTTAAATCAAGGGGCTAAAAAAATAATTTTGAAAGGAAATGAGTTGTCTTTATCTTTTTGGCTATTGTTGGAAGGCATATAATTGCTAAAACACATGAGGTAAAAATTGTACACATCATCCAGTTTGTCCTTGAGGAAAGGGCTTGATGGTGAGGCCAAGCTAACCTCAAAGTCTCAAACTGGGTTTGCTTGAGCCTAGATTCTGCACTTAGTCTTTGACTCAAATCTTCTTTGGCCTTTCTCGTTTTGTTTTGTTTCCAAGTAATGCTGCTTCTTCTACTTCTCTTTTTGACGGCATTTTTTTACTCAACTTGGGGGGACATATTAGTATCACTGAGGGCTTCTCTTTGGTTCAATTAAAGTTGTTTTTACTATCAATTTCACCATTGAATTTTTATTCTTGAGGAAGTACCTTGGGTAAATAGAGTTCTGATTCATGATACTTTCCACTCTTATTTCCCTTCATTTCTTGATTTCTTTAATTCATCACGGAGTTGTTCTATAAACAGAACAAATTGCCACAACATTTTCATAACAACTTAGGTATTAATGCTACCTCAATTGAATTGAGACATTTTTTTGTCTCTAGATTTTTTTTTTTTTTATGACATGTATAATTATACTTTTGCATGCCTTATTAACAGAGTTTTGAAGTTTTCAATACGCTAACCCAGAAAAAAAAATAAATAAATAAAGCAAAGAAAAAAAAAAGCATCTAGGAATTTTGTGCGTGACATTTAGGGAATGAAAAAGCTGTCATAGGTTTTGTTTTGTTAGTAGTACTATATGTGGGCATGGTCCGCATGGATATATTTGCACTTTGGGATCACATTATGCATATAAATCCACTTACAAACCATGCACATCCATGAAATTAAGAACTGAATTCTCTTCGTCGATTAAGAGAAACAGGCACGAGAAAGAAGAACAGCTGATGATATTTCGATAATCAAGTGCCACTCCAGCACCAGTGTTTCTACAGCAATTGTCAAAACTCAAAACCCTAAATGATTGGATGCAACTGTAGCTGGCAGCTGATAGCCTGTTATAATATCCCTCTAGCCAATATACTCTGAAAATCCATACAGTCAACTAGACGTGGAACCCACCAGACAACGCATATAATTTATTTATTTTTATTTTATATATATATATATATATATCTTTTTGCTTTGAATATTCTCACCAACCCTTTAGAAATTGGTTGAGCTAGCCTTTGCAAATAATTAACCAATGTGATCCTTATGAAATCTAGTTAAATAACTACCCAGAGCATTTGTATTGGTGCAAGCATTTTGCTAAAATGATAAATTTACCATCAAAATGTAGCAAAAGTAGGGAGCATCAGTGGAGCAAATCTAATATCTTATTAAAAGATATATTATTTTATTGTGTGGGTGGTGATGGTTGTTGTTTATTGTAGCAGATTATGTTGTTTATATTATTTTATTAAATGCTAAAATAAAATCACTAATTATGAGTATTATGTAAAATGAAGTGATAAAATAGATAAAGTTATATTTTGTGATGCCAAATTACTAAATTTTTTGCTCTACCAATACTGATACTCTCATAAACATGAAGAAGTGAAGGTTATTAATTAGTTTATATTAAATCTCTTCTTTTTCATCTCTCTTTTAATCACTTCCCATAAGGTGATAATTAACAAGTTATTCCCCTAATAGGACAAACAACAAGAAGCAACAAACAAACAATTAAAAATCATTATAGCCTTAAATAGGACAACTTAATATTGATTTTTATAGGAAATTGACAGCCATACAAACATTTAGTGGGGTTATGGCAACTCAATTTGACATCAAATATATATATATATATATATATTCAAATATTTCCTCACCGCTTTGCTCCAATGATTTGTATGCACTTGGCTCTCCCTTTCATATCTGTCAAATGATAAGAAGAAACGGTGACCATAATGCAACAAAATTATGTATTGGACTGCGACACCCATTTACTGCCAGAATACAAGTTATAAATGTACATGAGGTATCAAAAAAAAAAAAAAATGAACATGATTCACTTATTGTGTACACACTCTCTCTCCATCTCTATTTCTCTGAAACATCTTTGAACTCATTCAACTTTGACATGAAAGAAGCTCAAGAACTTCAGCTCCATATCATGAGTAAGTCATATTTTCATAAATTTATTACCAAAGAGCAAGAAGTTTATTTTTTGTAATCTTTCAGAAGTTTTTTATTTTATTTTTTAAAGATAGTTTCAAAATGCTGTTAATTCCATAGCTTCACCTCTTTTCTCTCTAAATTTGTGCATGGTGAGGTGCTAATTAAACTACAAAACTCTTGACATTTCAATAGTCAAAGTTACAAGAGATAAAGGGAGATTTAATTTGATTTTGGTAGAGAAGTTTGTTTCTATAATTCTGAACTTACTTCTGCTGTGATAGTAACTAATAGATATTTTAGAACTATCCAGCAGTAAAATAGTTGAACTTGAACATGATACATCGCCTTTGAAGAAATCCTAATGTCTTAAAGAACAATATATGGTTATTTTCTCTTATATTGATGCAATTCTATCAGGAAAAATCGCATTTCTGTAATAGAATATCTCTAGGATGTAATTATAGGTATATATATACTATGCATGCCTATAATCTATATTCAAAGCGATGAAGGTGCCACCTATGCTAAGTGAAGAAGCATCCTAGGCAGGGAAGGCCGAAGTATATTGAGGCCAAGGGGATCATGGCCCTGGCCCCAAGGATTTTTTTTTTTGGAACAATTTATATAGTTAAATTATTTTATAGTATATATAATTAAAACTTGAAGTATAGCCTTCCAAAAATGATATCTAATTCTCTCCTAAAAATTAAGTTGGCCCATAGAAAACCCAGAAATGCAAATTACCAAATATCTTACACTCAGGGCCCTATCATAAAAAACCTTTTTAATTTTTAAAATTTTTTTTTGGACAGGTTAAAACTTAAAAGACCTTTTTAGTTAATAGATACCTAAATATATGCGGTGCTAAAATATTGAAGCCTTCAATTAACTTAATTAAGTGTTGTTAACTTGTTAATAGACTACCAGTTCCTCTAGGTCTTTCAATCTACCTGCGATACTGATTGAGACAAGGGCTCTCACCCCCATATGTCTTCACTCTTTCTCTCCGTAATTAATTTTAAAAAGAAAATTTTATTTGGATCACTATTATGAATAATTTTGTTTTCTTGACTACAAAATGCTAAAACTTTGGGTTTGAAAATACATATATTGTTTTCCTAGTTGAATTACTAAATTTAGTTATAGGAATAAAAATTATAACTATATATGTTTGTATGTTTGGATCTTGATATTATAAAGAGAGCAGATAACAAATTATAATTTGAAAATTATCTGGTGAGTAAAATATAATATTAAGTATTTTCGATAAAGCCTAATTGAATGCACTATTTTTATATCAAAATGATTGGTTTTTGCATTTTCTCAAAGAAATAATATTTTTCTCTTGTCATATAAGTCATCAATTTATCTTCTTCTTTTTTTATTCTCAAAGTTATATATATATATATATATATATATTGGGTTTTCAAATTCTTTTTCCCTAACATTTTATGTTTTTTAGATTTGGAATTAAGTGCCATATAGGATATGATAACGTAATATTATTTGTATAACTTTCATTATTAAACGTTGAAAAAAATAATCGTACTCTAGCCTCTAGGCCACAAAGATGATATATTGGTTCCATTCCTGCTGTGGGCAGTTGGGCATCCATGGCTTGAAACTTATTATATGCATATAAGACCTCTACTCTCTAACCATTATTAAGAAAAAAAAAATTTAGAAAGGGAAATCAAGAACCGTATGTCATTTCTTTTCTGGTTAGAAAAAATAAAGTGTTTTATTAAAGCTTGAATGAAAGACCTTTTCAAGAACCAGATCATACACAAAATTGTAAAGTTAGATACACTACATTAGATTCTCCAATTAAATTCAAACATTTATTTATTTTGACCAATAAGACATAAATAGTGTTATATTTTTTAGGGGTATTAAATTATATATATATATATATATATTGTAGGGATGTTAGGCCCAGAAGTTCATTATATATTTGTACGTTGGGCTTATCGCCCAAGCCAAGGATAAGGACTAGTCCGAGGAGGAAGAATCTCCGTCAGAGGAGACCGTGTTAGCAAGTAAAAGAGTTAGTTTTGGCCACAAAGGTTCAATGGGATATTAGCCGAGGATAAATGTCTCCTCAGCAGACTAAAGCCGAGGTCAAAGGAAATGGCTTACTAATGCAAGAGAATCTCCCAGAAAGTTCTGTCAGTATGAATAGATATTATGGAGACATTAGACTGGGAGAAGTCCTAAGATATTTTAGGAAGAAAGCAGTCATCACCGCATTTAATATTCTGCGCTAACTTTCTAGATGCATTAATGTGGAGAAGACCTCTGAACAGTGTAAAATTAGCTACCCCAAGGCCTATAAGACCCAGAGAGAGTGTCTGATAGGACAAGCACTCAAGTGGTGACTCAGGTGATCAACAAGTGTAGGAAGATGCTTTAGAAGGAACTATACAAGGGAAGAGACCCTTCATGAAGAGGGGATCGGAGATTATAAAAAAGAAACACTATAATGTTCAGGAACAAGACTGGTAACCTAATTTGAGAATAATATACATGAACAGATCACCTCGGACGATGCCGAGGATGATTTTTCTTCAATATAACCCTAGTTCTTTGCATTCTCTTATCATCTAAATCTATTCCAATGTTGGTTTGATTAACTAAAGTCTAGTTTTCCAACTCATTCTTTACAAATTCATTGTTTTGGGCTTTTTGGGCCTAAGTCCACCCACGTAGTGAGTTAGGAATTCAAATATGGTCCTTACATATATATATATATATATATATATATAACAAAGTGTTTAAATTCAATTAGAAAACCTAGTGTACTATACTTTAGATATTTTGTATATAAGTTTTACCCCGCACAAAATTAATTGAAAAATATAAGAACATCTTGATATTATGCCAATTAATTTGTGCGTTGGGATCGTTTTGGAGATTATTTATTTATTGCAGTACTCTGGAAAAAGAAAAAAGATATCATGTAATTTCCATTTCACATAATGGTGGATCTCACCTTTATGTGAAAGGGCATTCGTATACATATAATTCCATATGCTATCTTTTAGAAGAGGGGATCAATTTTTTTTTTTTTTTTTTTTTTTTAATGTGGCTTACCAAAATAAATTAAAAATAAATAATAATAAAAAAGATAACTTTTTTTAACACTTGCTAAACTCACAAAGATAGCTTTTTCCAACTATAATTGTCCTTTCAATGTGATCTTAGCAGCTCCGCTTGAAGCGAAAGAAGCAAACTCAACAACAGAGCATATAAATGTCACCAGCCAATCAACAATCACTCAGCCTAGAAATTATGGATGGTGGCTCCGAATTAGCATGTACACACTCTTTCTCCTCTCTGGCCAGTCAATAGCATTACTCTTGGGAAGATTATATTATGACAAAGGTGGAAAGAGCAAATGGTTGGGAGTGGTTATGCAACTCATAGGCTTCCCTGTCCTTCTTCCCTACCATTTCATCCCATCACTCAAAAATCTCAAAACAAACAGTACTGCCACCACTATCCACTCTAAACCACCATCCACCTTGGTACATGTATCAGTTTATGTATCACTTGGTCTATTTGTTGTTGCAAATTGCTTCTTGTATTCAACCGGGCTAAAGTACCTTCCTGTGTCTACTTTCTCTCTCATTTGTGCATCACAGTTGGCCTTCAATGCTTGTTTCTCCTTCTTCCTCAACTCACAAAAGTTCACTCCTTTGATAGTCAATTCTCTAGTCCTTCTCACTATATCCTCCATCCTCCTAGTTTTTGAAACAGACCCTTCTTCAGACTCCTCCAAAGTTTCTAAAGAAAAGTATGTAATTGGCTTAATATGCACTATTGGTGCATCTGCTGGACATGGTTGGGTGCTTTCACTTACACAGGTTGTCTTCAAAAAGGTTTTTAAAAAGGAGACATTTACAGCGGTCATGGACTTGATAATCTATCAGTCTCTGGTTGCAACCTTAGGTGCTTTGGTGGGACTTTTTGCTAGTGGAGATTGGAAAGGTTTAAAAACACAGATGGAGGAGTTTGAACTTGGAAAAGTATCCTATATCATGACTTTGGTTTGGACAGCTATAATGTGGGAGGTTTCTGCTATAGGTTGTGTAGGTTTGATTTTTGAGGTGTCTTCATTATTCTCCAATGCCATAAGTGTTTTGGGTTTGCCTATTGTACCGGTTCTAGCTGCGATCTTTTTCCATGACAAAATTGGTGGAATAAAGGTGATCTCCATGGTTTTGGCTATTTGGGGTTTTGTTTCGTATGTCTATCAGCAGTACCTTGATGATCTCAAGTCCAAGCAGCATGAAGATAGAAATGCAAATGAAGCTTCCAATGCCTCCTCACTACAAGAGGTTAATGGATCATAATAAGGTTTGCTTAGACTACAATAATGAATGCATAAGATAGGCTTAGATCAATGTAAGGCTAATTTTCTACAAAAGAAGATTTTCGAATCTTTCTACTTGTATGGAATGGCTAAGTAGTATTAGCCAAGCAGATAAACTAGTTAAGATTTATCTCTACCATATCTCTCAATCTTCTTCCTTATTTATTGCGTAATTATTCACTTTTTAGTTTAGTGGTATTATCGAATCTGATTTATTAATAAGGAGAATTAGGATACAAATTCCCCTACCCACTTATTATAACTATATTAAAAAATATAAAAAATAAAGGCTAACATGATTCAAATGATATGGTGACACCATTCATATGATATAACCATTTCAAATAATATTGGGAAGAGAATGTTTTAAATGTGCAATAAGGTGTTAGTTAAGGAATAAGACTGCACATTATACTATTATAGGTACTGGAAACCCATCACCCACCATGCAATCCATGTACCAGCTACATTTTCAAGTGTATAAATTCTCTCTCACTCTCAAATTTCTTTTCCCACATTTAAAAAGCTTAAGATCTTCAACAACACGTGCCTATCTAAATAGATCATGGGAGTTCTAGGGTAAGTTAATTCTCATGAAGTCCTGTAATTGAAGCAAATCAAGCAAACTATGAATTTTTAAGTGAAATTGGGTAATTGAATTGATGATTTACTTACAAAAAAGTTACTGCAAAATGTTATAATTTTGCCAAAATCCCAACATAGTTTAATGATATTCATCATACCGCCTAAAAAAAGTAAAATAAAATGAAATCCATACAACTTAAAAACTCATATACCAAGAAATATAAATCATCGAATTAAACCACATCTATCATGATATTGTATCATGATTGTGATTGAGCCCATATTATTTTGCAATTGTTGAGAAGCTATAAATGTTTAAAATGATGCAATAACGTGTTAATTATGGAATAAGACCTAACATCACTGGAGTTGGACAACCATTACAGCCATAAATTGCATGCAGTTCCAAGTACATGCTTCAATTTATTTGTGCATAAAGGCTCTCTCTCTCTCTCTCTCTCTCTCTTCAACTTCAACATGGGGCAAGCTCAAAATCTGCAACTCCAAGTCACGGGTAAGTCAAATTCCTGTATCCAAAGATTAGAGAAGAAAAGCAGCTAGCCTGTATATTCTTCTTTTCTTTTTTGTTCTTTTTGCTAAATATTCCAGTCCATCTGTATATTCTTTCCTTTTTTCCCTTCTGTTTTTGTCCCCCTCCAAATTAAAAGGAAGAAATATTAAAATCGTTTTAGTGCAAAAGCTTTTCGTAGATCTCTCTTAGTTTGAAATATGAAGTATAGCAGTTGATGGATATGAATGAAAACTGTATAGCAGTATAGCATTGTAACACATTAATCAACTCACAATGTAAGTAACGGTTAATTTTGTTGCACACAGCTTATCACACACTGCCATAGACACTCCACTGAGATCATGAAATGTAAAATACAATTTTAAATTTTTAAACACAATTTCAGCCCTTGTTGCATGGTATATACGTACACACCGTGTATGATAGTCATTACCCGTTAAGAAATAATTTATACAGGAAGTGCAAACTCTCTAGTCTCAACAGTAGGAAAGGCATTAGTAAGTGTCCTCTATGTGATGAGCTGATGACAAAATCCTGCTCTCATAGCTCATCTGGGGAGTTCTGAATTAGTTTCTAGAAACACAATTCTTACTAGGACGGTCTCACAATCATATTGGCATTCTAGATACAAATTATCAAAGTTTTAAGTAACATAAACTATACCAAAAAATTAATAATAAAAAAGTAAAAGTAGTTATTGGGGAGTTGTAGATCAAGAGAAAAAAATCATCAGATAATTTTTTTTCATAAAAGGTATTTACTAATGTGTTTCTTTACTAACGTAGAAATTTCGAAGTAATATTAATCAATTTTAGTTTGAATATTCACTCTACGTATAGATGTAGACGCTTATTATTAGTAGTTTAGTAATTAGTACTCTATTGCTTCAAAATCAGCATTTCTTTCACAAGCCCTACTCATGCTTCATGCTTCTTAGTTAAAGCACATATAATTAGGGGGGCTGTGCATGGGTGGGCTGGGTTTCGAGTATTTTTCAATCTAATTCTACTTTCTCAATTTGAGAAATATCTAACTCAACTCAACTCAACTCAAGACAACTCTAAAAACCAAACAAATTTGACCATAGGGATTGAGTTGGTTGGACTCATTTTGTTATACCTAATAAACAAACAAAAAAAATGTTTTCATTGAATTATCTAAGACAATTATTATATAAATGATTTCAATTTACACAATTAGGAATAATATTTCAATTTCATCAAAACTAAGTCTCAAATACCAAAATAAATTCAACTAACATATATAAAATGAGTCCCAAAATCCAAATGAATTAAAAAAATAAACTTAAAATACAAATATGTTTTATAAACTATTAATTGCATGAGTTTGGCCAAGTTACTTGGGTCAAATATTTTGCCAAACCAAACCTGACCCAAACCAAGTTTTGAAAAAGTTTTAGAACACAACCCAATCTATCAACACACGAAAAAAAAACCCACCCAAGGCATTGAGTTGAGTTGGTGCACATCCCTAACTAATAACTAGAGAGAGCAACAAAATGGGAACAGAGCAACATGAAATGTTATAAAATAGTTAATATTTTGTACATTATACATCACTAGTTTTGAATCTTTTGATAAAGATCAGGGAGCCAGAAAAGTACAAAACATAAAGAGTTAACAAAGAAAGCACAATACACTTCAGTGGAAGACCCTCAATTTTTCAGAATAAAACGGACCCTATTAGTAGCATAGATTGAGTGTGTTTATTGATGCTGCTAAACAATAATGCTTGCTGACAAACTAATTAGTTAGAAAGCAACACACATCAAAATTAAAAAGGAATTTATAAGATAGCAAAGTTTCTCCTCTAGTAATCCCTTTACATGTTCTTACCAGTTCAAGAAGCTGAAGAAGTAAACTCACCTGGTCATATCAATGCCACCAACCAATCAACAATCTCTCAACCCAGAACCTTTATGCAGTGGCTCCGAATGACCATCTTTACACTCTCTGTCCTCTCTGGCCAGTCAGCAGCTATACTGTTGGGAAGATTCTACTATGACAAAGGTGGAAAGAGCAAATGGACAGCAACACTAGTGCAAATTGCAGGATTCCCAATCATCATTCCTTACTACTACATCTCTCCACCCGAAAAGCCTAATACAAACAGTATCCACAGGAATGAGCCGTCCACCTTAATCCTTGCTTTGATATATGTCTCTTTAGGTGTACTTCAGGCAGCAAACGGCATGATTTATTCGGTTGGTATCTACTTTTGCACTAATTTGCGCATCCCAGTTGACCTTCAATGCTTTCTTCTCCTCCCTTATAAATTCCCAGAAGTTTACTCCTTTTATAATCAATTCTCTAGTCCTTCTCACCATCTCCTCTGCCCTGCTGGTATTTCAAACCAATTCTACGAACCCCACCGGAAACTCTAATGTGAATTATGAAATTGGACTCTTTTGCACTGTTGGTGCATCTGCTGGATTCGGATTGATGCTTCCCTTACAGAGCTCTCCTTCCATAAGATTTTAAGAAGGGAAACATTTACAGTGATTTTGGAAATGATAATCTATCAGTCACTGGTAGCAACTTGTGCTACACTGGTGGGGCTCTTTGCTAGCGGAGAGTGGAAAGGTCTAAAGAGAGAGATGGACGTGTTTGAACCGAGGAAGTTTATTTATGTCAGTACTTTGATTTGGACAGCTCTAGCTTGGCAGATTTTCAATATTGGCGCAGTAGGCTTGATACATGAAGTGTCTTCCCTGTTCTCCAATGTCATAAGTGTGTTGGGTTTGCCTGTTATTCCAGTTCTAGCCGTAATCTTCTTTCACGACAAAATGGATGGGGTAAAGGCGACTTCCATGGTGTTGGCTATTTGGGGCTTTATTTCATATTTCTATCAGCACTACCTTGATGATTCTGAGGCCAAGGCTGAAAAGAGAGATGTCAAGGAAGAAATTTCAATGCGTCTCCTGTTGAAAGAGGTTACCGACAAACAAGATGGGCTAAAGAATATTTATCAAAAAACTACACTTTCCACAGAAACAAAATTTTGTGAGCACTGAAGCTATTGCTCTGTCTTGATTCCTAGAATGGTTTACAAACTCATATCTCCAAACTTGTAGGTAAACCCCATGCCATTGTTTCTCCACATGAAGTGTAAATCATGGTCTTGTTCATTCCATTTCCAACAATATTTTCAGATTCCAGTAACTATAATTGGGCCCTTTTTATTTTGTCTAAACTACTCATCCAATTTGGGTATTGCACTTGGTAGCAAGTCTTGTGCATATTGCCATGTTAGACCATCAATCTGGCAAATTAAAGGGGCCTAAACCCCTTCCCCACAAACCCCAACAGCAGAACCACCCCTTCTATGCCCCCTTTACAGCAGGTGAACATGAACAATGTAAAGGTGATGGGCAATAAAAATAAAGGGGGCAAGCTCAGGAGAAACAGCTGAGCTGTCCTGAGAACCCATGAATACAACATGAAAGAGAGGTTCTGTTCAGGGTCCTCCAAGGGCAAAAGGAAAGCCAGAACTGACAAATGAGATAGAACCAATGCAAAATATGTGGTGGCATATATGGCCAAAGGTAAAGCATAACACAAGAATATGACTTTTCAAGCCAAATTTAGGATAAAAATTTGTTGAATTCTTCATCAAAAATAATAACTACTACAACATATGGCTATCACTGTGTTACATGCATTTTAAGTAAAAGTGAGTCTTCTTCCAAGGTTGGGACTTTTAAGACAAAAGCACCCACAAAAAATATATATATATATATATATTTGACACTGTTTTCCCCATTATTTAACAATCTCAAGACTTGTTATTAATATGTGAAGCCTGTTGGTAGCCAAAAAATTATAACCCAGTCAAAGAATTTTGAGGGGGAAATGTTTGAACTGTTTATTGCAATTATAGATACTCAAATTTTGGCAGAGAAGCAATTTGACTATAAAATGCTGATTATAACTACCAACTAAAATTTTACAAGCAAATGAAATGACCCATATGATCTTAAAGAATTTAATGCCTTGTAAATACTCCTAAAAGTTCTCACAAGATGTCTAAATGTACATACATGCAAATACAAATAACAAACGTAACAGTTTCATTATATGAATGGAAACTACGGCAGTAGCTTTAAGTGGTGAGGGTACTTACTGGAGCTAATAATAAGAGGTTTTCCATGACCAGAGTAAATTGTAACTTTCGAACCCACTTTCTCCGTTGTTAGAACTGAGAAGGACTTGGGTTGTGCCGTAACTAACAATAATCCCGTAAAGATATCTGTGGAGCGCGTAAGATCTCTTGGACATTAACACTGAAGACTGGAAGCTGAATAAGAAGACAAACAGCTTCAAACGATGTCGTTCAGTGTCAACTTAAAAGGATTCCTTCAGTAGAACAAAACGTCACCGTTTATACTTAAGTAAAAGCAATGCGATTTTGCACTACTAACTTGTGTATGTTTTTAGAAATATGCTTTTGGATCTTGATGTTTATACTTTTGTTATGTTTTCTGTGTTTTTAACAGCAAAAGTAAAGAGGTGGGTTACGAAAGCCTAATATGGTTGTTAGGCCTACGCTACCACCATTGTGATCAAAATCAAAATACAAATTGATAATTTTGAACTAATGATTGTTCAAATAATGATAATTCAATTTATATACCTTTTTGTTTTGAAAATTACAAATATAAAATCCAAAGACTTTGAATCTGTAAAGTCTTAAAAGAGAGTTTTGGAGATTTCGTTTTTTCCTCTAGAGTCTTTGGAGTCTCCTTTACGCTGTGCATAACTTTTCAATTTAGAAAATTGTTTCTTATAGTACCTAATTTTCCACACCTTTTTTCTTTTCTTTTTTTTAAGAACACTAAGATCACTTATTAGAATTATCAATTTTTCTTTTTAAATAGCGGTAATAGAGGTGGTGTCATGGCAAGGTATGGTAAACTAGTTTCATCAATGTGGAGGATCTTTTCAATAATTAGGCAAAGCAAAGGTGGTGTCATGGCAAAGTCCTAGGATTGTGCTACTTGTCCCAATATGTCTACCACACCAAACACCAAAAAACTGGGCCAAATTGTAACTATTACCAGCGAAAAGTCTCACTTTTCAGTCGCAAGTGGTACTTATTAATAGGTCAGAATCATATTGTGAAGTTTTTAGGTTTTGCCTACTGACCAATGAAGCCAGAAAGACCCTAAATGAATTATCATAAAAAAAAAATGGGAAATGAAACGTGAATATGAGCAGAAAGATATCCTAATGTTGTTCATTGCAAATAGAACATCTGCCAATCACAAAAATTGGCCTATTGTGATTGTATTTGCATTAGCTGCTTAAGTACTTTTAACAAAATTTGTTCACCATAAAGCAATGTCTTGTTGCTGTAGGCGGAGCTTGCAAAACGCCTTGTGGCTTGTTCTTTTGCTGATCGTGTCTTTTTCTCAAACTCTAGGACAGAAGCTAACGAAGCTGCTATCAAATTTGCAATAAAGTTTCAAAGATTTTCACATCCTGATGAGAAACAGCTAGCAACACAGTTCATTTCTTTTACAAACAGCTTCCATGGGAGAACTATGGGGGCTGTTGCTTTGACAAGCAAAGAGCATTACCGGTCACCCTTTGAGCCCGTCATGCCTGGAGTCACATTCTTGGCGCATGGTAATATACAAGCTGCAACGGAACTTATTCAGTGTGGAAATACTGCTGCTGTATTTGTAGAACCTATCCAGGGTGAAGGTGGCATATATAGTGCAACAAAGGAATTTTTATATTCCTTGCGTAGAGCTTGTGATGATTTTGGTTCTCTCCTGGTTTTTGACGAGGTAAGCAGCTGTTCATTGTGGAAAGATACTCTATTATAGATGCTTGTTTATGTGGTCCAAATCTCTTATTTGAAAACCCAAACTAGATCAAATGTCTCCTAAACATAATGGGGTTGCTATGCCTACACAGCCAACATTGCGATCAAAATCAAAATAAAAATTAATAATTCTGGACTTTTGATTGTTCAAATAATGATAATTCAATTTATATACCTTTTTGTTTTGAAAATTACAAATATAAAATCTAAAGACTTTGTACCTGTAAAGTCTTAAAAGAGAGTTTTGGAAATTTTGTTTTTTTTCTCCAGAGTCTTTGGAGTCTCCTTTACGCTGTGCAGAACTTTTCAATTTAGAAAATTGTTTCTTTTAGTACCTAATTTTCCACACCATTTTTTTTTTTTTAAGAACACTAAGATCGCCTATTGGAATGTATCAATTTTTCTTTTTAAATAACAGTAACGGAGGTGGTGTCATGGAAAGGTATGGTAAACTAGTTTCATCAATGTAGAGGATCTTTTCAATAATTTGGCAAAGCAGAGGTGGTGTCATGGCAAAGTCCTAGGATTGTGCTACTTGTCCCAATATGTCTACCACACCATGAATTGTTGATAATGAGCTTCAATATCCCAAAATGAACATTTGATAGTGTTGAGCTACAAGAATTTTGATAGTGTCAATCAGTTTATTATACAAGGAGTAGTATAGGTATCTTTGATCTTTTATATTAGTTGTTTTGGTTTAAATTGATTTATATACTGTTAATTAAATTTAATGATTTTGATTGTGGTTCTAAATTACAGATGGATTTGGTGGAGCTCTTCTTTGTTTTAAGAAACCTTAGGTAATTTGCAGGGGCCTGGAAGAAATTGCCGTTAATTTTTAAAAATGGGTGTTGTTTCTCTAATTTACTTGGTTGAAAATGAAAAGCTTATCTTAATGCTTTCTGAAGATGAGAATGAGCAGCACAACCAGACCTCCTAGGCATCCAGTTTAACCACAATTCAATAGTATTGACATTGAATAAACTTTTTAGCGTATCAAGTGTGCATCATAATAAAAAACTATACAATACAAATGTTCAAGAAACAACACGTCATAGTGCCGAAGGTGGTTCGAGATTTATTTGGACCATGATACTCGTTGGTGGAATGGTCTCACTTTTAGAACAACTCTTTGATACAAGAGATAAACTTTGAATAAATATATTGGCTGTGCTTGTAGAAAATTTATCCTCTTCTGAGCATCGAGTTATTTGGGTGAAGAGTCCTATGGAAACTAAACGTTCTTAATGAGTGCAAACATCAGTTATGCTGAGCTTGTACTAACTCATTACCAACCATGGCAAATTTGCATCAGAGAAGACTTCGAGTACCAAGGAAAGAGCAACAAACTCTGAGACTGAAGCTCTTGCCGTGGCATTGGTTATGGGGTTGAGATGGACTGCTACGATGGGATTAAGAGTGATAATTGCCGAAGGTCATATTCAGAGTCACGCCAGTGCCATATGCTCTCAAGATCACCATGTCTTTCATCTTTTGGAAACTCGTTGGAAGAGGGTAGAGGATTTGCCGTGCTGTTCGTGAATTTGCAATGGCTATGGCAATTAATCTCAAAAAGGGCCAACAGTGGGGCAAGAACTTTAGCACATTATGACTTTTGTATTGAAGAAATGGAACAAAGTCTATTAGTTAGAATAGCTGGTAAGCTAAAACAGCTAAAACTTTTGGTGGAGTAAATCTAATAGCATTCCATGATGTCCCCCACATTCAAATTCTCCTGATTTTGTAGTTCTAAATTGACATTTTCTGCTACATTTTGATCAAGGTTTGCCTCAAAACACTTGCCCTGAATATGAACCAAAGCCGCAAATCTTGCTGGCTGCCAACTTTAGTTTCCTCCATTGTGAGCTGATGAGACCTTTCCATTCACAGTACTGACTATCATTGCTGATCGGAGGTACATATTTAAGCAACAGAGGACCAAGATGCCAACTAGCCTGCCAAAGATAAGTACCATTCCCATCTTCATAATGATATTTGAGAAATTGTCCACCTAAATTGGGGCCTAAAAAGTGTAAAACTTCCATTTGGTCTGTCCCAAGTAAGAGTCCAGATCCCCTTAAAAGTACATTTTCACTAATGCTCCCCTGCAAGCACAATCATGATATTAAATGAATAACATTTCTCTAAAAAAAAGAACCATCCAATTTTAGATGTCTTGAAACACGAGGGAAACACTGCGGAGAGACATGTCATTTAGGAGAAAGGTATAGTAAATTAACTAGCAATTGGAAGCCCTGAGAAACAAAAACTTAGCAATAAATTTACTACTGTATCAAAATATTGTGTATATTTAATTAACATTTATTTATTTATTTTTTCAAAAGCTTTAAAATCAAGATCCAAGGTAATTGTTTCTTTATGAGATTATAGAAAATAACAATGAAAATATTCTCCTTAAACATCAAAGGCTAGATTTGGCATCGGAGGAGAAGTGGACTGCAAAAATAGCCACATTTTTGCAATCTAGGCTTCCTTCTTAGTTACTGGTGGCAAAGAATCCACCAAATAGCCTTGGAATTTGTTACAAAGAATACAATTAATTTGCTCACTTATGCAAAATCTTCTTGTCTTTCATTGAAACTTTATAAAGAGATCACTGGGAGATTCTAAAGAGAGCTAACAGGATAGCTGAATGAACACTTGGCTCGTCATGGATTGCCTTTGAACAAAAAATTGATTTTACGCTATTAATCTACAGGGATTAAATGAAATTATAAAGTTAATTGCCTTTGATGTTTATAAGAATAAACACCACGTGCATACATGCCAATGGAGTGAATAATAATAATAATAATAATAATAATAATATAAGTTACCCAGCAAAAATATTATATAGAAATTTTCGAAATATTAATAAATATTATCACACGAGATCTACACTAAATATTTCAAAGACCATTATTAAATGAATGATTTCAATTTACACAATTAGGAATAACATTCCAATTTCATCAAAACAGAGTCTCAAAATACCAAAATAAATCCAACTAACAAATATTAAATAAGTCCCAAAATCCATATAAAATGAAAACAATAAACATAAAATACATATATGTTTTAAACTATTATAATTGCGTGAGTTAGTGAGTTAGTTCAAGTTACTTGGGTCAAATATTTTGCCAAACCGAACTTGACCCAAACCAAGTATCGAAAAAGTTTTAGAACAAAACCCAATCTATCAACACACGAAAAAAACCCACCCAAGGCATTGGGTCAAGTTGGTGCACATCCCTAACTAATAACTAAAGAGAGAAACAAAATGGGAACAGAGCAACATGAAATGTAATAAAATAGTTTATATTTTGTATATTTATACATCACTGGTTTTGTATATTTTGATAAAGATCAGGGAGCCAGAAAAGCACCAGACATAAAGAGTTAACAAAGAAAGCACAATCCACTTAAGTGGAAGACCCTCAATTTTGCAGAATAAAAAGGACCCTATTAATAGCATGGATTGAGTGTGTTTATTGATGCTGCTAAACAATGGTGCTTGTTGAAAAACTAATTCATTAGAAAGCAGTACACATCAAAATTCAAAAGGAATTCAGAAGATAGCAATGCTTCTCCTCTAGTAATCCCTTTACATGTTCTTACCAGTTCAGGAAGCTGAAGAAGCAAACTCAACTGGTCATATCAATGCCACCAACCAATCATCAATCTCTCAACCCAGAACCTTTATGCAGTGACTCCGAATGACCATCTTTACACTCTGTCCTCTCTGGCTAGTCAGCAGCTATACTCTTGGGAAGACTACTACAACAAAGGTGGAAAGAGCAAATGGACAGTAACACTAGTGCAAGTTGCAGGATCCTAATCATCATTCCTTACTACTACATCTCTCCATCCGAAAAGCCTACTACAAACAGTATCCACAGGAATGAGCCCTCCACCTTAATCCTTGCTTTGATATATGTCTCTTCAGGTGTACTTCAGGCAGTAAACAGCATGATGTATTCAGTTGGGCTCTTGCACCTTCCAGAATCTACTTTTGCACTTATTTGTGCAACCCAGTTGACCTTCAATGCTTTCTTCTCCTTCCTTATAAATTCCCAGAAGTTTACGCCTTTTATAATCAATTCTCTAGTCCTTCTCACCATCTCCTCTGCCCTGCTGGTATTAAAACCAATTCTACGAACCCCACTGGAAACTCTAATGTGAATTATGAAATTGGACTCTTTTGCACTGTTGGTGCATCTGCTGGATACGGATTGATGCTTTCCCTTACACAGATCTCCTTCCATAAGGTTTTAAGAAGAGAAACATTTACAGCGATTTTGGAACTGGTAATCTATCAGTCACTGGTTGCAACTTGTGCTACACTGGTAGGGCTCTTTGCTAGCGGAGAGTGGAAAGGTCTAAAGAGAGAGATGGACAAGTTTGAACTGGGGAAGTTTATTTATGTCAGTACTTTGATTTGGACAGCTAAAGCTTGGCAGATTTTCAATATTTGCGCAGTAGGCTTGATACATGAAGTGTCTTCCCTGTTCTCCAATGTCATAAGTGTGCTGGGTTTGCCTGTTATTCCAGTTCTAGCCGTAATCTTCTTCCATGAAAAAATGGATGGGGTAAAGGTGATTTCCACGGTGTTGGCTATTTGGGGCTTTATTTCATATTTCTATCAGCACTACCTTGATGATTCTGAGTCCAAGGCTGAAAAGAGAGATGTCAAGGAAGAAATTTCAATGCTTCCCCTGTTGAAAGAGGTTACTGATGAACAAGATGGGCTAAAGAATATCTATCAAAAAGTTCCACTTTCCACAGAAACAAATTTCCAAATTATGAGCACTGAAGCTATTCCTCTGTCTTGACTCCTAGAATGGTTTACAAACTCATATTTCCAAACACCATGCCATTGTTTCTCCACATGAAGTGTAAATCATGGTCTTGTTCATTCCATTTCCAACAATACTTTCAGATTCCAGTAACTATAATCGGGCCCTTTTTTTTTTTCTTTTTCTTTTTTTTTGTCTTAACTACTCATCAATTTGGGTATCGCACTTGGTAGCAAGTCTTGTGCATATTGCCATGTTAGACCATCAATCTGGCAAATTAAAGGGGCCTAAACCCCTTCCCCACAAACCCCAACAGCAGAACCACCTCTTCTATACCCCCTTTACAGCAGGTGAACATGAACAATGTCAACGTGATGGGCAATAAAAATAAAGGGGACAAGCTCAGGAGAAAAAGCTGAGATGTCCTGAGAACCCATGACTATAACATGAAAAAGTGGTTTTATTCAGAGAGGTGCTACGTTCACAACATTTTTATAACATTTCATAGGTGGTTAGTTGTTATTGGTACTAATTTGAACCGACCGTTGAAATTACTTTTCTATCCTACTAATAACAATTCATAACAACCTGCTACATAGGATTTGTTGTGAAAATGTTGTGGACATAGTATTTCTCTTTTATTCAGATCCTTCCAGGGCAAAAGGAAAGCCAGAGCTGACAAAAAGATAGATCCAAGCAAAATATGTGGTAGCATATATGGCCAAAGGTAAAGCATAACACTAGAATATGACTTTTCAAGCCAAATTTACGATAAAAAGTTGTTGAATTCTTTATCAGAAATAATAACTACTACTACAACATATAGCTATCACTGTATTACATGCATTTTAACTAAAGTGAGTCTTCTTCCAAGGCTGCGGCTTTTAAGACAAAAGCACCAAAAAAAATGAATATTTGACACTGTTTTCCCCATTATTTAACAATCTCAAGACTTGTTATTAATATGTGAAGCCTGCTGGTAGCCAAAAAATTATATCCCAGTCAAAGAATTTTGAGGGGGAAATGCTTGAATTGTTTATTGCAATTATAGATACTCAAATTTTAGCAGAGAAGCAATTTGATTATAAAATGCTGGTTATACCTACCAATTAAAAAAATACCTACAGATTTGTCAGGTTGATACAGAACTATGGTACGAAAAAAAACAGCATTCTTACATATCACAAGCCCACATATTGGATCTATGATACTGAACCACATTACAGTTAAATGTCCTACAAACTTTTAATATTTTTTGTTTTTTTTAATTAGCAATGAATTTTCTAAATTGTTTGCACTATACAAAACATATGGAAATTTTAAATTTACCGTCAAAAAAGGGAAGGGAAAACAGATAGCCCAAAGGACACACACACACACACACATATATAAAATTAGAGATAACTCACTCGGGGTAGTTTTACTTTGCTTACCCATGGTTTTAAAGTAGCAATTTTCCCTATTGAGGTTTCTTCCACTGTCAGGACATTAAAAAACGATATTGGATTCTTTCTTTTCTTTGTCTCTTCTATCTTCACCAGCTGATCAGTTCTCTCTCTAATACATGCTCAAATCAAAACCAACACAACAAATTTTACAAACAAATGCCCCATATGATCTTAAAGAATTTAATGCCTTGTAAATACTTCTTAAATTCTCACAAGATGTCAAGATGTATATACTAAAAAATAATAAATAAAAGAACGAAAGAGTTAGCCCCAATATGCCGTCAAGAATCATGTTCACCTGCTGCCACCACTAACTGTAAACCACCAAACCTAGATGCAGTCAATATATGCTAATGCTCACATTATAAGTACCCACCAACACATGCTGGATCCCACCAATTTGATTCTTCACTCAAATTTTAATTATTGATAATCCAATAAATTCCACATAATCCTAATGCATATAAAGCTCCACTCATGGAAATAAATTTCCAAATTCAAACTAAAGCACATTATAATCTTGTACAGTCTTGTTGCTGGTGACACACTTCATCTTCTTGTACCCTAATCTTCCAATCAACAATGCATACCTTATCAAGATCCATACCTCTGCTGAAAAAAATGATCCAACCACAGGCACCCTCCACCCCTCAAAAGGCTATCTACATCATAAATTATAAACTCAAAAGCTGTCAGGTATCCACCTATCCACAACATGTCAACTGCACCAAATGCACCACCCTGTCAAACACATTGTAGAGCTTCATTCTTGCAGAAAAATCCCGGTCCTACAAAACCCACAAAACCATCACCCCCTCTTTGAATTTTCACATTATGCCCAACCTTAAAATTGACCTTGTAGGATACTTTGCAAGGATGATTTCTAGCACCAAAGTACTCATTAGAGAAGAGAGAAGAGATCAGCAGATGAGGAAGAGAAAGAAAAACATTTTTTAAAAAGCACATTGAAAGACATTTTTACCCATTTTAAATGGTGAAGTGTGAGGAGGTAGATTATGGTCAACCATAATTTAGTTATTGACTGAAAGCAATGTCTTACTTTTAAAACCAAGGCTAGGCAAAGTAAAACCACCCTATACCACAGTTGGTAATCTGTAATTATCCCCAAGAACAATTAGCAACCCAACTAGATTTTGGACACAACAATTTCCTGTTACTCTGTACTTTAATTAACATATATTCAAGCAAAGTTGATCTCCTAATTAATTTCTAAAGCAAGGCTAAATAATTTATATTCTCCAAAAATTATTGAGATTATGTGAACCAAAAGTAAAAAATTTATTGAAATCAGGGTTCTTAGAACCTACAGCAAATACATAGTTTTAGTGGGGGTAATAAAACATAGGTAATACTATAGTGACGCTTTGAAAATGTTGACTGCTTTGCAAAAACTAGGAGGTTGAAGTGAAAGTGCCAATGTCGAAGGCTGAATTCATTCAACTACATGAGACAGCCAACATAGTGAGCTTATGAATATTGCCTTTGAAGGTGTGGCCATTGCACAAAGAACTCATCAGCTATTCGTAACTTGTAAGGAAGTAAGCCACTTAATGAGAGCCTTCTCACTCTTGCTATACTCTCAACATAGAAAACTGATGACCATCTAATCCCAACTACCTGCACTTAAGGTTAAAGGATGTACTCTGATATCATCTTAAATAATTCAAAAAATATGGACAAGAAAAACCAAAGAGAGAGGGGGTCCTAATGGATGGAGTATATCCACACCTTAAAAAAGAATGCAATTGCGCATAGTGGAACACAAGTCCCTGGCCCGTTGCAGAGAATTCGAAGTTATACAAAGTTGACTACAGATTAATTAAGTTATATAATTAAATTACAGGAATATATTTATGTGTTCAAAACATACATGGCTGGAAGCATAGACAGGGATAGAGATAATACCACTTGGGGTCTAATTTTAGTCATTAGCTAGAGTGCATGAGCCATTGCAATCAAGGTTGTCCAAACAGATGTTAAATATGATTGACCAACTTCCCTGCTTCGATAGATCTGCCTGAACTGAGCAGTTTCTACCAACTTGATCCCAATCTGCAGTAGAAACCATTTAAAAAATGAAACTTTTGTTGACAAGCCTGCAACAATCATAAGAAGATACAATGTAGTACAAATGCTGCATCAAATCCAGCTTTCAGTGAGAAGCACAATGTAAGTACACCTGCTACAACAACAATGGAGAAAACAATAAAAGACTATGTCCTTTGTATGCAGAAGCTATGTGATATTCTGCCCTCCGGCTCATCCAATCCTCATCCTTTTTTCCAAATAACATTTCACTTATAAGGGAAAGAAATCATAATTAACAAAATGATTTATATGTGCCAGAGATACTGGATCTTTAAACATCCTTATAGGTTGCTGTAGGATGAGTTTCAACCTTCCAGCAAGGAAGTATGTGGTTGAAATAAGGCAGCAGTGATGATATTTATTTGACTTGCTAAGGGTATATCTTCATACCAAATTATTGCTTATGTGGGTGGAGGAAGGTTTTGCAACTTATGAGTGAAGGTAAGGCATTTGGTGAAGCCTAAAGTGGGAATGGGGAAAAAGTTTCTTATTGCATGCTGCTAGGCATCCTGATGGCTCCCATTTG
The DNA here is from genome assembly GCA_023621385.1 of Quercus gilva. NCBI lineage: Eukaryota > Viridiplantae > Streptophyta > Magnoliopsida > Fagales > Fagaceae > Quercus > Quercus gilva. The sequence continues at coordinate 65,529,148 of CM042477.1, forward strand.
CAAAAATTATGGATTTTATGTGATTTATGTTGCTGTAAGCGTTGGGTAAGGTCAACCATGTTGTGTTATTTTGAACGATCATTGGAACTGGCCTCATGTTAGGTCTAATGACTTGGTGGCATTTTAAGTTAAGCTGGCTGAAGTACCAATTGGGGAGGAAGATCAGGTGCAACGCTTGGCTGTGGCTCACTGTTGGTTTACTTGTAAGGACACCTGGCAAGTGATAAGAGAGAAGGGTTGAGGTTATTTAGTGGAAGATTGTGCAATTTGCTCAAGTTTTTCCTAAGCACACATTAGTTAGCTGCTTGGCAATGAGTACTAAGCTATGTACTTTTTGCAGCAATAAATCGGGAGTCTCGTGACCATTTATTTTTTGCATGCCGTTTTTCTAGTAGGATCTGAATAGCAATCTTGAGGAAGTGCTTGTTCAATCAGCAAATTTGTTTGCTGGTCGTATGAGCTTGATTGGGCCATTAAAAAGGTTAAAGGAAGAGAGTGGCAGCATGTTATCTGCAAGATTGCTCATGCAGCTATCATTTACCATATTTGGATTGACCGAGGTCTAGAATTCATGGCAAGAAAGTAAATTCAGATATTGAAATTGTCAAAGTAGTTATGCAGGAAGTTAGATATAAGTTATATCTGTGGTAGCAATATTAGAACGTCTTTACAAAATAGAATGTATCATAATCTGTGGAACATTTCATTTCATGTGTATTTTTATTTTATTTTTTTTATAAGAGCAAATAAATGCAGAGTCAGGTACTGCTAAAATATTGATTTAACAATTAATCTCACCATTTTCTAATAGCACGTGGTCCTAAATTCACCATTTAAAATGTTAAATTCATAATTTTCTACTAGGCTTTCGGGACAATCGGTAATTTGATCAAGTTCAGTTAAGGTATGTACCTCGGAGTCGTCGAGTGCGCGAGCTTTTTTGGAAGGCTCATGGTATCAGTAACATCGACAACAGATTAACCATCTCTGCTGTATGACCCCCTACATTAAAATACATACGTTAAAACAACAAAAGTAACAGATTCATTATATGAATGGAAACGAGGATAGTAGCTTTAACTGGTGAGGGGACTTACTGGAGCTAATAATAAATCAGAGAATTGTAACTTTCGAACCCACTTTCTCCATTGTTAGAACTGAGAAAGACTTGGGTTGTGGCGTAGTGGGGGAAGAAGAAGAAGAGGAGTTGCTGTGAAGATCGTTGAAGGATTTGGGTTGGGCCTGATAGGTTAGGTGGGCGCATATTTACTCAGATCTTGGTCCACTTGCGTCTGGGCTCTCCATAAAGTGTCCGTTTGACACACAAAAAAATTTCTGATTTTCTATTTTTGCATTTCCTCCATAGCTTTAAATACTCACCTAAAAATAACCGGGTGGCACGGGCAGCGACCAGGAATGTATCGTTTTGATCTTAAAATATATATATATATATATATATATATCAATTAGTCTAGTACATGCTTAGAGCATTAGCATTGAAAAATGCTAATACTACTCTATTTTACCATTCCAAAACCTTACTTTATCATTATACCATCCAATTTTACAATACCTCCTACATCCCAAAACTCTCTTTTTATTAAAATATTATTTTTTAATCTTTCTTTACTATTTCTTTATAACTGTTTTTTTTTTTTTTTCAGACTCATGTTTCCTGCCATTTCCAACAGTTTTTTTTTTCCTCTCCTTCTCCCTCAACCTCTAGCAACACCTTAACCCATCAACAACCACAGCCACGGCACCTCAACCCATTAACACCTCAACCCATCAACAACCACTGGAGCAAACCCATCAACAACAATCGCCGATTTGAAACCCACCGGAGCAAACCCATTCAAAAATAATAATCACCGAAGCCACCGCCACCACGACTCGATCCTCTTCCATGACCCGATCATCAACCCAGACCCACAGCGCCACCACGATCTCCGATGTCCACCAATCCACGCCGATCCCAAACCGAAAATCAACACAACTCCTTCACGCCGATCATCGACCCAGACCCACACTGCCACCACGACCCGATCCTCTTCCATGACCCAGCTCTATCACGCCCAGATCAACCCATGCCAAACCACGCCCAGATCAACCCAAATCAACACCCAACTCTGTCATGCCCAGACCAACTCAAATCTAAAACCCATAACCCATAACCCACAGTCCACCATGCCGATCCACCATTTGACCCATGATACACCGATCGGAGCAAACCACACCCACATCGGAGCAAACCCATTGAAGCTACATCAAACCCATTGGAGCAAACAGAATTGAGAGAGAGGAAAGGGCGAGGGAGAAAGAGAGAGAGAGAGAGATGGGGATAGAGTTGAGAGAGTGGGAGAGTCAGCAGAATAAAATAGTGTTTTTATTTTTACAATACTGCTACAGTGCAATTCTACAAGTAGAATTGCACTGTAGCAGAATTGCAAAAAAATTTGCAATTCTTGGGTTTGCAATTCTCTAATGCGGTAGATTTTAAGGGTTGAAATGCTAAATACACCCTAGATATAGCATTAGCATTCTCCAATGCTAATGCTCTTACGCACCTGCTTAGAAACTCTTCTATTTTTTAGTTTTTTTTGTAACGGTCAATAATCTTCCTTCAAGGTTTGCAACTACTATTAATCACCAATAAATTCTTTATTATAAAAAATGTATATTGTTCAAAAAATATTTCTAGTGAAAGTCACAACAATTGTTAGGGATAATTGTAAAATGCATCCAACAATTGACAGCATTAATTTTATATGGAAGAGATGAGGTTGAGAGAAATGAAGCTAAATTGTAAGAGTTGCAATTAATTGAAAAATTATAAATTGAATTCGAATGGGAGGCAGAGATGATATTTACACAATTTTGTGTTTTAATAAAAATCTTTTACCTTTTTTTAACCAAATTCTGTCATAATATTGTAATTAAATAAAAACAAACTTATACCTATTCAAAATATTAGGTAATACGTAAGCTTTTATCAAAGAAAGAGGAAAAAAAACAAAGAATAATAATATGGAAATGATAATGATAAGAAAATAAGGACATGAAAAAAGCTAGAGTCCAGAAAATAATAATAAGCAAAATAGTGAAGAGTTTGAATGGGATCCAAACAAAATAAAAACCAAATAGAGGAAAACATCAAACTTTAAATTGGAGGCAAAGTTGGTATTTGCACAGTTTGTGTTTAAATAAAAAGCTTGTACCATTTTCTTTAATGTTTTTATTTTAAACCCAAGTTCTACCATGAAAAGCAACCTATACAATTAGAAAGAAAAGGATAATGAAGAAAAGCTAGAGTCCAAATAATTTGAATAAACAAAATAGTGAAGAGTTTGTTTAGGATCGAAACCAAATAAAAACCAAAAGGAAACAAATAGCAAAAATAAACGTACCCAAATTCATCAGAAACCAACTGCGGTTTATTTGATTTTTTTTTTAATTAAAAAAACAATATAAAAAAGAACCATGTACATTAACATACAGTTGAGCATGAGCAAATAGAAAAGCGTGATGATGATGTTACAAAGAAGAATGACACAAAATTGAGATAACTGAGGAAGAAGCAAACAAAATAACTTTAAAGTTGAGTTTGAAAACCAACATGAGTATGGTTTTATTTTGTAGGCAATATTTATGTAGGAGTTAAAAGATTTTTTTTTTTTTTTAACTCTAAATCATGTTAAAAGAATAAGGTTTTTTTTTTTTTTTTCCTAAGCTCTAAGTTAGCGTTCAACTAAAACGTTTTTTTTTTTTTTTTTTTTTTTTTTTTTTTTTTTTTTTTTTTTTTTTTTATGCTGAAAAATTGTAATTTGAATTCAAATAGAACTCATATGTGAATTTTGAACAAAACAACAGGAATGTAAAAAATGTGAGTGTTTTTTTTTTTTAATAAAATGTAAAAAACGAGTGGTCCCAATGTGAGAAACAATTTGAGCTTGAAAACCAACGTAAGTGTATTGGAAGTGTGGTTCTATTTTGTAGATAGCATTTTACATGGGAGTTAACGAAGCATTTTTACCAAATTTTGCCCCTACTTAAACGTGGGTTGTAAGAGTATTTTTTAAAAAAAAAAAAAGTCCAGTCCAAATAGGAGAAACTCCTTAAATAATAGTATAGATAACGTGTTACTACATTCTTATCATCAAACTCACCGTTTTTACTCCAAGAGAAAAGAGACGAGACAGAGTCTCAGAGAGTGAGAAAGAACAAAGAGAGAAGAGTGAGAAAGAGAAAAGAGCCAAACACAGTGTTAGGAGCTTTACTCATCACTAATGATGGCATAAGGAATAAGGGTGCTGGGGCAACATTAGGGCAATCACTTGGCTTCATGTTTTCTTAACACATTAATGGCTCTTCATGTTAGATTAGTAATGCTTCTAAGGGCTCTTTGAGGGGGACATGCTGCCCAGTCTCCTTACTCAAGTTGGATTGATAAGCAGTGCAAAAGGGCAACATGTGGAGGCACCTTGCTCCTCATGATGCCCTAAGGCCATGGCAGAGTGGAGCCATGATAGGCAAAGTTGGTTTTCATGAGGGATGGCAGCAAGTGGTGTCGACCCTTTGTGGTGGTGCATGGCATTAGTGGCTTAGTTACTAATTGCTTGTGAGTGGGCTTGGTGGCTTGTGTGCAAGGCAGGGCTGGGCTGCCATGATAATGTGTAATTAGATGTTGTGTGCAAGGCATTGAGCTGGTGGGTGCTGGCTAAATGCATAGATAAATGCTAGTGGGCTAATGGCAGTTAGTGTGTGCTGCATGTGGGCATGCTGTATGGGTTGTGTTGTCTGATGGGGGAGGGCTTGGGCATGGGCCAAGCTTCCCAAAATATGGGAAAACATGTTGTGTGGGCTGCTGAGTGATGGGCAAAAGCCCTATGATCTGCTGAGACATGGGTTGTGCATGTGTTAATGTGCAGGAACAGTTATCAGGCAGTTATTGAACAATTATCAGGCAGTTCCTAGTTTTCCTGATGTTCAGAACTGCTGTGTAGGGGCTAAAAACATGGAGAGCAAACCAAGACAATATCAATTCAAGATGTCCTAAGTCAGACCCAAGTGGCAAATTGTCCAAGACCTAGGCAGTTACTAGACAGTAATTGCCATAGCAGTTATTTCTGTATATATGACCTTAATGCTATTAAGGGTGTCAACAACAAGTATTTTGCCTTAGGGAGAATTTTGTTTGTTTCTCCAGGCTTGTACAGGGTTTCCTTTGTACTTGAGATTGAGTAATAAAGGTTAGGAGTGAGTTCCCTATAAACATAGTGTGTGTTGTGTGTGTGAATTCATATATAATCTGTTCTAAGTGTTTCTTGCAATGTGTGTGTGGGGTTTTGCTCATCTTTGCCACTATAGTACATTTCCAGTGTACTTGGTTGGCTTTTATTCTTAATAAAATTTCTTACATTATTTATTAAAAAAGAAATTGTTCTCTCCAAAATCTTTCTTTAGTCCAGACCAAATAAAATTCTCAGGTAGACGCCCAAGTATTCTTGCCTGTCAAATAAGTTTCCATCAACCTTAAGGTCCTAACCTTTCCCTCCCATTTTTTTTATATTTATATATAATCATGTTGTATCTTTTATGCTCTCATTTTTTAGAGTTTCATTTCTTTTTCTTTTTTGATTCTACTAAGGTACTATTTGGTTTGAGGTAAATTTGATTTTTCTTTCCTCTAGAGATTTTTTTTTCAATTAGAGTTCTACTAATTTGGGATTTAAATAGATTTGATTTTGGTGTTTAATTTGGGTGTTCAATTTGGCATTTTAGTTTCATATTATGTCTCATTATAAAATTAATCTTTTTCTTCCTATCACACACACAAACACATAATTTCATACATGCATATTATTATCAGCTTTGTTTTATGATGATATTTGATTTGGAACTTTGGATTTGGATGCAGATCCAACATTCATTAATGTAGCCGCAATGGATAACCAGTAATATATATTCATAGTTTTTTTTTGTTTACATGCACACAAACTAACGGGTTTAGCTAATGTGAATATCCTGTCTAATTATGTCGAATATCCTGCTAATGGGTTTAGCTAATGTGCAGCTCATGGAGGAGACAATTCGACATGATTGGGTCATGGAGGAGACAGTTCGACATGATCAGTTCTCGGAGGCTGCAATTCGACATGATTGGGTCATGGAGGAGACAGTTCGACATGATCAGTTCTCGGAGGCTGTTGAGGAGACAGTTCAACATGATCAGGTCTTAGAGGTTGTAGAGGAGACAGTTTGACATGATCAGGTCTTGGAGGCCATGGAGGTCCTTGAGATTGTGGAGAAGATAGTTTGACATGATCAGGTCCTTGAGGCCGGGGAGGAGATAGTTCAATGTGATCAGGTCTTGGAGGCCGTGGAGGAGACAGTTCAATATGATTAGGTCCTTGTTTTCTGTCAACCTTCACACTTCCCAAAAAGGAAAAAAAAAATTAGATTCGTACTAATAGTTGTGTGAAATAGAATTTGTACTGATCGTACCAATTTTCCCTGGAGATAGGTATCATGTAACTTTTCTAATTTCTTCTCTCGAGTCCAAAAGAATAGTAGGGGAACTTGTACCCTATAAGGTTTGGCAACATAGAACTTAAGTACAAAAATATGTCAGTCAGCCAAAAAAAAAGTACAAAAATATGTGGGGAATTTCTATAAGATTCTATTTGGTAAGGTTTGTCCTGCTACATTACTGAAGCACTAAAAATCAAAGAAAAGCAATCAAACAGCCATTTTAGGAACACATGATTCATTTACCCTCTTTGCAATCAATTACTTTTGAACTCTGGGATCTTGAAGGGATGGTTTTATTTTTAAAAAATATCTAGCATTGAACTGGTTATATTTGGAGAAATTATAAAGTTGACATAGAGTTAGTCCTCAACTAATTTTCATATAGGGCTTTGGGGAAATTTATTAGATACTCTAGGAATATAGGAGCCTACCCCTGTGTGAGAGGGAGAGATTATACTACCAGAGTACCCAATAATCACTCCTATTTTCGACAAGACGTGCATCTGACAACCAAACTAACTTGATGCCAATTGATTTCTTGATGTAGTTGCTCCATTGGTTTCTTCTAGTCTTTTTTCTTCAAATTGGAGACTGACTTGGTGATTTTGGATTGTGATATGTTTTTCTAAGTCCGAGACAACTTGAAAATTGACTATCAAAAAGGAACAAAAAAAAAAAAAAAAATGCTGGAGATATTTTTATGAAGTGCTAAATGAGAAAGAATTTGTGTAAAATTATTTGTTCATTTTATAAAGTTAGCGTTATGACAATCTGGTCATATTGGGCAATATTAGTGAGAAAACGTGTAAACCTCAAATTTGGTTAAATAGAAAACTATAATACTAAACCAAGAAATGATTTGTATTGTATTCAAGCTCGCTAAATGAAAATACATACACAGAATTCTCTATTTATAAAAATCCATAGATTAAAACTACCTCTAGAAGGTTCATCTCTAACAACCTCTAACAAACCTATAACAGAAAGTACAGCTGTACACAAAAATATCTGGATTCTAGCAAAAAGAAATATCTAAGAACATTGTTAGCTAGTACAGGGCAAGTCCAGAATTCAAGCTTAATGAAGAAAAACTACCAAAACGACACCGTCTTCAGTTCTGAACAATACGCTAGACTTGAACCAAAAACGATGCCGTTTATATTAAATAGAACGCCATCGTTTTAGGCTTAAGATCTTTGAACAATTGAATCCAAGTTACCGTTTATTATTATCTTCAGGGGTATCTCTCGAGTAATTCTTAGGTACCCCCGGAGCACGGAGAATGGTGCTCCCTCCTCTCATATTCATGGTGGAGTCCGTTCATTAAATTTATGATGGGGTCCATCATAAATATGAGAAGAATGAGTACCATTTCACTATACTCCGAGATTACCTAAGAATTTTTCCTCTCCCTTTAGGTGTACTTGAGGCAGCAGACAGCAAACAACAATTGAATCCAAGTTACCGTTGGAACAGTGCTTTCCTCTCTTTCCTTATAAATTCACACAAGTTTACTCCTTTTATAATCGATTCTCTTGCCCTTCTCACCATCCCCTCTACCCTGCTGGTATTTCAATCCAATTCTACGAACCCCTCCGGAAACTCTACAATGTGAAGTATGAAATTGGACTCTTTTGCACTGTTGGTGCATCTTCTGGGTACGGATTGATGCTTTCCCTTACACAGCTCTCCTTCCAAAAGGTTTTAAGAAGATAAACATTTACAGTGATTTTGGAGACGATAATCTACCAGTGAGTCACTCACTGGTAGCAACTAGCAACTTGTGCTACAATGGTGGGGAAGTTTATTTATGTCGGTTCTTTGATTTGGACAGCTATAGCTTGGCAGATTTTCAATTTTGGCGCAGTAGGCTTGATACATGAGGTGTCTTCCCTGTTCTCCAATGTCATAAGTGTGTTGGGTTTGCCTGTTATTCCAGTTCTTCCATGACAAAATGGATGGGGTAAAAGCGATTTCCATGGTGTTGGCTTTTGGGGGCTTTATTTCATATTTTCTATCAGGACTACCTTGATGATTCTGAGTCCAAGGCTGAAAATAGAGATGTCAAAGAAATTTCAATGCTTCCCCTGTTGAAAGAGGTTACCGATGAACAAGATGGGCTAAAGAATATCTATCAAAAAGCTCCACTTTCCACAGAAAACAATTTCCAAAATTATGAGCACTGAAGCTATTCTTAATCCTTCTCTTCCTCTATCTCGATTCCTTGAATAGTTTGCAATCTCATATTTTCAAATCTGTAGGTAAGCCCCAAGCCAGTGTTTCTCCACATGGTGTAAATCATGGTGTTGTTCGTTCCATTTCCAACAATATTTTCAGATTCCAGTAACTATAATTGGGCCTTTTTTTTTCTTTTTCTTTTTTGTCTAAACTACTCATCCAATTTGGGTATTGCACTTGGTAGCAAGTCTTGTGCATATTTCCATGCTAGACCATCAATCTGGCAAATTAAAGGAGCCTAAACCCCTCCCCCACAAACCCCAACAGCAGAACCACCCCTTCTATACCCCCTTTACAGCAGGTGAACATGAACAAGGTCAAGATGATGGGCAATAAAAATAAAGCGGGCAAGCTCAGGAGAAACAGCTGAGATTTCCTGAGAACCCATGAATACAATATGAAAGAGAGGTTCTGTTCAGGGTCCTTCAAGGGCAAAAGGAAAGCCAGAACTGACAAATGTGATAGATCCAATGCAAAATATGTGGCAGCATATACGGCCAAAGGTAAAGCATAACGCTAGAATATGACTTTTCAAGCCAAATTTAGGATAAGAATTTTTTGAATTCTTTATCAGAAATAATAACCACTGCAAGATATTTTGCCATATATTGCTGTCACTGTGTTTACATGTATTTAACTAAAGGTCATGCCTACGTTCGTTAATAATCAATTTTAAGAAAAATTTTAATATCATTTTTATAAAAAATAAAAAAAATTGTCAAAATATTAGCTAAATATATATTTTTTTTTCATAAAAACTTTCTTTTAGTGGATTATTAACCACGTTAGCATTTCCCTATAACTAAAAGTGAGTCTTCTTCCAAAGTTGGGAATTTTAAGACAAAAGTACAAAAAAAAATATATATATATATATATATATATATTTGGCACTGTTTTACCCATTATTTAACAATCTCAAGACTTGTTATTAATATGTGAAACCTGTTGGCAGCCAAAAAATAATACCCCAATCAAAAAAAAATTGAGGGGAAAATGTTTGAATTGTTTATTGCAATTATAGATGCTCAAATTTGGGCAGAGAAGCAATTTGACTATAAAATGCTGATTATAACTACCAATTAAAAATAAATAAATAAATAAAAACCCTTATCTAAAAATAAAAATAAAAATAAAAAAACCCACAGATTTGTCAGGTTGATACAGAAAGATGGTACGAAAAAGACAGCATTTTTAGATATCACAAGCCCACATATTGGATCTATGATACTGAACCACTTGACAGTTAAATGTCCTACAAAATTTTATTTTTTTTTTTCGTTTATAAATTAGCAAATTCATATTAGCAAGGAATTTATCTGTCAGAAAGATATTTAATCTGGTTGCATTTTCTAAAATGTTTGCTCTTTGCAAGACACATGGAAATGTAATGCAAGAAAAGGGAAGGGAAAACATATAGCCAAAAGGAATTGAATATTGAAAGTTTTGGTAATGGTATGTGAGTTTAACGGAAGAAAGAAAAAAAAAAAAAAAAAAAGGAATTGAATAGTGAAAGTTTCATAGGTATATTATAACAGACTTGGGGGTAGTTTTACTTTGCTTACCCATTGCTTTAAAACAGCTATTTTCCCTATTGAGGTTTCTTCCATTGCCAGGACATTAAAAAACGATATTGGATTCTTTCTTTTCTTTGTCTCTTCTATCTTCACCAGCTATTCAGTTGACTCTTTAATACATGCTCAAACCAAAACCAACACAACAAGTTTTACAAACAAATGTCCCATATGATCTTAAAAAATTTAGAGCATAGTAAATACTCCAAAAAATTCTCACAAGATGTCAAGATATTATAAAATTGATTAAATAATCAAACATGTAAAAATTGCCTCTACTCATATCAAAGAATTAGGCAACCTAAGTTATTTACCAACTAGTTAATACCAAAAAGATTTATAATATTGATTAAATAATCAAAATTCACCATTTCCTAACATCATTTATGATTATAAAATTTGAATTCTGTCTCTACTCACCGTTTTAAATGGACTAATGTTGGTGCCACAATTTGTGGCACAACTTGCCACAACTCGTCCATGTGGTGAGTTGTGGTTGGTAGAAGGGTGATGGTGGGTCCATGTGGGGACACTCCTCCACCAACCACAACTCGCCACATGGGCAAGTTGTGGCAACATCATTGCTCTTTAAAATGTTTAAAAACTTTAAAATGTTTAAAAGCCACACGTGTTTGATCAGTTCAGTTAAGGTATGTACCTCAGATTTTTTTGAAGGCTCATGGTATTGGTAGCAGCAGCAACATAGAACCTAGGGCTAAACCTGTCCTTTGGCAACACCAACAACAGATGTAACAGTTTCATTATATGAATGGAAACGAAGGTGGTAGCTGTAACTGGTGAGAAGGCTGACTTGAACCCAAAAACTATGAGGGTACTTACTGGAGCTTTGGTCTTGGAGCTAATGATGACCGGAGTAATTGTAACTTTTGAATCCCCTTTTTCCATTGTTAGAACTGAGAAGGACTTGGGTTGTGGCGTATCGGAGGAGGAAAAAGAAGAGTTGCTGTGAGCATAATTGTTAGTATCATACGATACACGATACATATCGCACGATACGTATCGCATCGTGTGTAAAAATTTTGTATCGTATCAACGTATCTTAAATGCTCATAAATCGTACAATACAGTGCGTGTATTGTATGAATCGTATCGTATTGTAAAATCATATGTATCGTACGTTATATAGACAAATGTTTTAAAATAAGATTTTTTGTTAAAATTTGTACTTTTATTTGAATCTAACAAGTTGTTAGACTTGTTTTAAACACAAAATTATTAGGTTATTTAATTTAACCTAATAAAATAATATATTCATAAGTTTTTTTTTTTCCCCTCTCTTTCTTCTATAAAATTTGGACTAAACAGTACACACTTACTAAGATATTAATTGATTTTTTTTTATTTTTTATTTTTTTTCATTATTGTTATAAGTTCAAGAAACTAGAATGCCAAGAAGAATATTTTTTAATTATTAAAATAAAAAGAACAATAAGAGATAGTAAATGTTAATGAAGATGAAGAAAATTTTAATGAAAAAATAAATTTGAAAAATGATAAACATGATGATAACATTGACTTAGATGGGATTGATTAGTCACTATGATCAATATGATAAAAATAAATTAATTTTTGGGTCATTTGTAGTATATTATCACTTTTGAATTTACGCAATTTGAATGTGTGTGTTATAAACACGTGCTAGTTTGAATTTTTTTTTTTGAGAGAGTTTCAACCTATAGCGTCCGCTCCTGATAATTACTCTTTATTATCAGACCAAGACACCAATCAGTTTTTGATATAAACGGAGATTGAACCCCAGATCTCTTATACAACCATCAGAGACTTTACCAGTTGAGCTAACTGGAATCCACTAGTTTGAATTATTTAGTTAGGCTGTGTTTGGTAACTATTTTTTGCCCTTATTTTCTGTTTTCAAAAACAATTTTCTATTTCCGTGACTAAAAAACTTGTTTGGCAATTCAAAATGGACAGAAAATAAAAATTGTCTTATTTTCTATTTTCAAAAACAATTTTCTGTTTCTGTGACTAAAAAATTTGTTTAGCAACTCAAAATGGGCAGAAAACAAAAACTGTTCTCAAAACTCAATTTGTGAAGAAAATTGAAAACATGCAAAATACTGTTTTCAGTTTCTAATTTTCAAAAGTCAATGAAAATATGCATTTAATTTAATGAATTTGTTTCATTTAATGAGTTAGCATTAAAGTTTTTTTTTTTTTTTTTTTTTGAAAGTGAGTTAGCATTAGAGTTCAAATCCTAGTAACAACATATTTTAATATTTTCTATTTTTATCTTCAAAAAACTATCTTTTTATTTTCAACTAACCAAACATATTTTTGATTTAGAAAATACAAGAAAATTGTTAATTCTTTATATTCCCAAAAACAAGTTTTTAAAAATAGAAAATAAAAACTGTTACCAAACATAACCTTAGCTTGTTAAATATTATTACATAAGTGATAAAAAAATTAGTCATTAGCTAAATATTTTCAAAATTTATAATGAATATACTATTTATATATGTATATCTATAATTTTTTTTATAAATTTTATTAAATATTTCTGTATCTTACGAGATACGATACGATATGATACACAATACGGAAAAATCAAAAATCGATTTACGATACGATTCACGTTTTAATAACTGTGGCTGTGAGTGACGTTAGCTAGCTTTTCTGGTGAAGGTCGTTGATGGATTTGGGTTGGGCTTGTTAGGCGCATATTATTCAAATCTTCGTCCACTTGCATCTGGACTCTCTATAAAGTGTCCGTTTGGCACACACAAAATTAAATAAATAAATACTCCTAAATAACTTCTGATTTTCTATTTTTGCATTTCATGCATAGTTTTAAAAACTAGTAAGGTCAAAGAATCATTTTTAGTCCCAATTTCTGACTTTTGACCAATTTTTATCAGTTTTATACAGGTTTTTACTGGACCAAATTAGTGTCCAGTTCTCAAATGAACTGGTCGGTCCAATCCAGTTAACTATGATTTCATCTTAGCTTCTTCCCCCTCTTAAATTTTAAAAATAATTTGTTTTTTTTTTTATTAAAAAAACTTAGTTTTTATGAAAATAAACTAAAGTTTTCTCCTTTTGCCACACATTTAGTATAAAAGTTATATATTTTGTCTCATATTAAGCAAATAACCAAATGTACACATAATTCACATGGGCAGGTGACATGTACTCTCTCATGGAGCTTTTTTCCTTCAACAGCTACTCATGCATTCAATACATAGATTTGAATCCTCTCCATTTTTTTTTTTTTTTTTGCTGAGAGAATCCTCTCCATTTCTAATGGATAGTGTCTAGTTAAGGGACATGATCATTTTGAAATATATCTAGGGTCAAAAGCATGCCACCTCAATTAAAATCTATTAACTTAACTCTATAAATTCAACTCTAGTTAAACCCACGTTTAAGCAAGCAAATTCTCTCTATTTCAAAATCTCTTCCTCTCTTTCCAACATTGTGATATGCTCTCTCTCTAAACGTCTGCGTCTCCTCTTATTTTGTGTTTATGTTTTGGTTTCCAATAAAGTTGTTGTTTTTTTTTTCCAATATATATATATATATATACTTTTCTTACCTATGGTTTCCAAGTAGCACTTTTCCTCCTATTGAGGTTTGAGGTTTCTTCCATTTTTTTTTTTTTGAAAGGAAAACAATTTCATTAAACCAGAAAAGGATTACAACAAAGAGCCACTAGCGCTAGCATGAAGCACAGAGAGAGACTCTAAATCTGATACTATCAAGTGAGATACAAAAGGTGGGGTAACACCTTTCCAAACTTGAGTACAATGATTAATCTTGGCGAATTGAGCAAGCTCGTGAGTAACCTTGTTGTAGTCCCTTTTCAAGTGAGCGAAAGAGCAGCAAGAGAAAAAAGCTTTGGCCCGCAAAATACCTTCCACCAAATGCCCAGCTTCACCTCCAGTATTGCCCTGGTTAATAGCATGGATAGCCGAGAGAGCATCAGATTCCAACATGACCTAAGGGAGTTCCATTTCCTGCACCAACAACATGCCTTGCTCAATAGCATAAAGTTCTGTCCACTCAGCAAGGAATTGTGAAGGCAATGACTTACTGAGAGCTGCTATAACCATGCCAGATGCGTCTCTAATGACCACCCCAACCCTAGAATTCACTCCCAAATCAAGGGAACACGCCCCATCTACATTTACTTTAAATACTCCAAGAGGAGGAATAGACCAGCCTATAGGGTTGGATTGCTTAGAAGGGAAATCCATCTTGATGGCGCCATGGAAGTCATCAACTAAACTTTGAGCCATCTCCCAAGTTTGGAGGGGCGAAAGACAACCTTCATCATGGACTCGTAGGTTCCTATTGTGCCAAATCACCCAGGAAATCGCAAAGAAAAATAGCAAGTGCTGCAATGGAGAATTTGCTAGAAAATGGAAGGCAAGGTCCTTGAATTCATGGGTTTCCAGCAGCAAACCAAGTGGTCAGTCTTGCCAAAGGGCCCAAACAGAGAGGGCATAGTCACAAGTGATTAAACTATGCGTTAAGCATTCAACACCCTTATCACATACCGAGCAAGAGAAGTTGGTGCAAAGACCCCTCAAGTGCATATTAACCAAAGTTGGTAGGCCATTTAAACAAGCTCTCCAAGAAAATATTTTGACTTTTTCTGGGAGTTCAAGCTTCCAAAGATTCTTCCAAAGTGGTGAAAAAGGGTCACTTGAAGAGCACTCCGCAACCACAGACAATTCTAAGAGATTGACAGTAATAAAATAAGCACTTTTAACAGAGAAATCTCATTTTTTATTCCCAATCCAAATGATTTTTTCTTCGGGCAGATTGAAACTCAAGGGAATTTTAAGAATAGCATCTGCTTTGAACGGTAAGAAAAGAGCTCGAATAGAATTGACTTTCCACCACTTGGTGTCTAGGTCAATGAGAGAGGAGACCATGGGGTAGTCTTCAGTGAACGGAGGAAGGGTATTGACTTTGAAGGTCGAGGGGGTTGGAAGCCACTTATCATCCCAGATATGAATCCTTCGACCATTTCCAACACTCTAGCATGTGCCACTTCTAAGGACCTCAAGACTATTATGAATACTCCTCCAAGTGTAGGAGGGGTTGCTGCCTAAGCTAGCATTAAGCACATCACAATAAGGAAAGTATTTTGCCTTGAGAATGCGAGCTGTCAGTGAACTTGGATTTGTGAGAATTCTCCAGGCTTGCTTAGCTAGAAGGGCAAGATTGAAGGCTTGCAAATTTCGGAACCCCAAACCCCCAAGAGATTTTGGCTTACACATCTTCCGCCAACTAATCCAGGCAATTTTCGATTCCTGGTTTTTCTACCCCCACCAAAAATTCATCATCATTCTTTCAAGCTCATCACAAAGGCTTTTTGGAAGTTGGAAGCAACTCATGGTGTAGGTGGGGATGGCTTGGGCCACCGCCTTGATGAGAATTTCCTTTCCACCCGAAGAAAGCAATTTCCCTTTCCAACCTGCCAACTTTTAACCGACCCTTTCTTTGATCTCCGCAAAGACCTGCTTCTTGGATTTGCCAATGATGGAAGGAAGGCCAAGATATTTATTGTGCCTCGAGTCTTGCATGGGCCCCAAAATGTTAAAGATTGCCTCCTTTAGCTTTGGAGAAGTATTTGGGCTAAAATAAATCGAAGACTTATCAGAATTGACATTTTGCCCAGAAGCTGCCTCATATTTCTCAAGGATCTCCTTAAGCTTCCCACATTCTTCATTGTTGGCTTTACAAAAGAGGAGGCTATCATCGGCAAAGAAAAGATGAGTGATCTTTGGGCACCCTCTACATAACAATATGCCATTCAATAGTTGATTTCTTGCTGCTTCATGGAGGAGGGCTGAGAGACCTTCAGCACAGAGAAGAAAAAGGTAGGGGGAGAGGGGGTCTCCTTGCCTGAGACCTCTAAAGGGAACAATATTTCCAAAGGTATCACCATTGATAATGACAGAATATGAGACAGAGGAGATACATCTCATAACCAAGTTAATCCACCCCTCATTGAACCCCATCTTTCTCATGACCCCTTCAATAAAGCCCCACTCAACCCTATCAAAGGCTTTGCTCACATCAAGCTTTGTTGCCATAAAGCAGTCCTTCCCCTCTCTTTTATGCTTTAGGGAGTGCATTAACTCATAAGCTATAAGAACGTTATCTGTAATGAGCCTATTTGCAGTGAATGCACTCTGATTTTCTGTGATAATAAGAGGAAGAAACACTTTAAGACGATTAGCTAAAGTTTTAGAAATGAGCTTGTAAATCACATTACAAAGGTTGATAGGCCTAAAGTCAGTTATTCTTTTGGGGCTGTTTGTTTTAGGGATGAGGGCAATATTTGTTTTGTTGATAACATCTAATGACATGCCAGAATTAATAACATTTGGAAACATGTTTGAGACATTAACACCAAAAATATCCCAATATTTTTGAAAGAAGATAGCAGATATACCATCAAGCCCTGGAGATTTTGTAGGATGGATCTGTTTGAGAGCAATCACAATTTCCTCCCTGGTAAAGTTCTTAGACAACTCCATGTTCATTTCATCAATTACTATACTGGGAATTGCTACTATAACCTCCTCAATTAGACTCGAATTAAAGGTGGAGTAGATGCCTTCAAATTAAGAGACTACAGCATTGGCAATACTATCCTTATCTTCACACCACCACCTATACTTATCCCTAATTCCAGTAATCATTTTTTGCTTCCTTCTTTCAAACCCCCAAGCATGAAAAAATTTCGTGTTTCTGTCACCCTCTTTAAGCCAGTGGACCTTAAAACGTTGCCTCCAGTAAATTTCTTCATCATCCAAAAGCCCATTTATCTCTTTCCTAACCTTGTTATTCTCCACCCCAAGAGATCCATCTTTGTCTTGCTCAGTCATGGTAGAGAGCATTTTCCTCTCTTCTTGAATCAGCTTTGGAATCTGACCAATAGTAGAAGAATTCCACAAAGCAAGCTCAGAAGCACATAGCTTCAAACCACAAGCCATACCCTTCGGAGTGTTCATATCACTAGTAGAGCTTCACACCGAATCAATAACTCCTCTACAATCTTCTCTCTTCATCCATAAGGCTTCAAAATGGAAACGTCGCGACCTAGGTCTTTTGATAACTAGGGGATTAAAGATGAAAAGTGCGCAGTGGTCCGAAGTAAAGTCAACGAGGTGATGGACTTTGACTTCACCAAATTTCTCAATCCAATCACACGTGGCTAAAGCTCTATCTAACCTTAAGAAAACTCTTCCAGCCCCTTCTTGCATATTACACCAAGAATAGTCAGGTTCACTGTAACCCAAGTCTTTGAATCCACATGAGTTAATGACATTACGAAAACCATCCATTTGATTTTGCAGTCTAGTTGCACCTCCCCATTTTTCTTCCATAGAAATAATCTCATTAAAGTCTCCAAAATAGAACCATGGGAGTTGCATTTGATTGCTTAGGAGTGAAAGTAAATTCCATGATTCATAACGCAGATGCGTTTGAGGGTGACCATAAAAATCAGTAATTCTCCATTCTAGGCTAGAGCTTACCTCAGTAACAGTTGCATCAATATGGAAATTGCTGAAGCTCTTTATATTCAGGTTTACTTCCCTTTTCCAAAGAAAGGCCAAACCTCCACTGCGACCCCAGCTTGGCACAAAAAGACCATTCGCAAAGCCCAATCTGTCTCTAATTCTCTCCATACTCCTTTTCCTAAGCTTAGTCTCCAAATGAAACACTATTCTGGGATCCCAACGTCGCACCATATCGTGCAACGCATGAACTGACCAGGGGTTCCCAAGCCCCCGGTAGTTCTAGCATAACGAATTCATGGCTCCTGATGGTGCTACCTAGCAGCCACCACCGATGGATTCAATTCATTCAAGCTTTCAAAGAAGTCACCACACTGCTTTTTATGAACTATATTCTCTTCATTCTCAGTAAAAACTATAGAGCCCTAGCGTTTAGACCCCAGAGTTAGATTTTGACTCTCAATCCCTTGGGTATGGGCTTGCCCTTTCTCTCTAGCTACCCTTTTTAACTACCCATTCCCTTTTTTCATTTTACTCACCTCTTGGGCCAATTTGTGCTCCTTTACCGTGACACCAGCTTGAGACTCCTTCTTGGGCTTGTGTGGGCTAGTAACTTCATGAGAATTTTTGGCCTTATGGAGTGGGAAGCCCACTTTAGAAAAAGCATCGTGCACGTCTTTCTCTACACCCGCATTAATGCTAGTTTCTAAGCTATGTGCTGTCATGTCTTCACGTTGGCCAAACCCCAATCTCTAAGCCTGATCACCTTTTTCTAATCCATCCCATCTATCTCCATTATTTGCTGCTTGGCACATTTGGGCTTCAGAAACGTCACCTCCCCATGTGTGAACAACGTTTTTTGAATTTTGAATACTACTACTCCCTGCATTATCTCCACCACCGTCCGCCACATCGAAATGGAGGTTCCAATCCGTTGTCTGGCCATTAACTTTGGTGATGTTTTCATTTTCCTCATCACGCCTATCTCTGTGAGTGCTTCTATGTCTGCCTGAGTTCCCTTTGAAAGCAGCTCCTGCCCTTAGCCACTCGCCATATTGCTTAGAAGTGTTTTGCCCGTTTGGGCAATCCAGGCAATGCTTGTCGTCATGACCAAGCTTGCCACATAGGAAGCAAATCGTGGGAAGCCTCTCATATTTAAAGTTGACCCAAAACTTTTCACCATCAAGACTCACCACGTTACCCCCTCTACGAAGCAGTTTATCTATCAAAAGCTCAACTCTGATGCACATAAACGGAGGTAAAATGATGTTGGATCCTTTCTTTTCTTTGTCTCTTCTATCTTCACCAACACAACAAATTTTACAAACAAATTAAATGTCCCAAATGATTCTTTAAAAAAATGAATGCCTCATAAATATTCTTAAAAATTCTCACAAGATGTCAAGACGTAATATACTTTAAAAATAATAATAATAAAGAACAAAAAATAATAATAATTGTTTAGGATTAATGCCATAGTGTTTGGGTTTGCCTATTGTTCCGGTTCTAGATGTGATCTTTTTCCATGGCAAAATTGGTGGAATAAAAGTGATATCCATGGTTTTGGCTATTTGGGGTTTAATTTGTTTCGTATGTCTATTAGCAGTACCTTGACGATCTCGAGTCTAAGCTTAAAGATAGAAATGCAAATGAAGCTTCCAATGCCTCCTCACCTGAAGAGGTTAATGGATAAGGTTTGCTTTATTTTTTACTACAATAATGGATGCACAAGATAGGTTTAGATCAATAAGAGGCTAATTTTATACAAAAGAAGATTTCGAATCTTTCTACTTGTAGTATAAGTCAAGTAAATGTACTAGTAAGACTAATTTCTCCCATATCTCTCGCTCTTCTTTCTTATTTTTTGAGTAGTTATTAATTAGCTTGTAGTTTAGTAGTATTATTTAATTTCAATTATAAGGAGAATTGCATATAGATTTTCCTCCTCACTTATTTATAAGAATTATAAAAAATAAAATAAAAATAAAAAGACAACATATGATTCTAATGATATAGTAACAAGAAGGTTTTAAAAAGCTAAGCTAAAAATAGGAAGTCTAAGAACAATAATCAATCCGACTAGAATTTGGACACAACAATTTCCTGTTTCTCTGTACTTTAATCAACATATATTCAAGCAAAGTTGATCTCCTAATTAATTTCTAAGGCAAGGCTAAATAATTTATTATTCTCCAAAAATTATTGAGATTATGTGAACCAAAAGTCAAAAATTTAATGAAATCAGGATTCTTAGAATCTACAGCAAATACGTAGTTATAGTATGTTTACTACTTTGCAAAAACTTGGAGGTTGAATTGAAGGGACCAATGTCAGAGGCTGAATTCATTCAACTACATGAGACAGCCAACATGGTGAGCTCATGAATATTGCACAAAGAACTCATCAGCTATTCCTAACTTGAAAAGAAGTAAGAGAAGCTACCAAATATATAATTTTAGTAATTTAAAAAGATACCTTACCTATTTTAATATTTTATTTTACAATACACTTCTTAACATCAAATTCAAAACAACTGTATTTTTTACCACTTCATTATGTTTTCATTCTTTCTTTATATTTCTCTCATTCTTCATCTCCTTCTCTCTCTTCTCTAAAGCAAACCAACCCAGCAAACCCAAAGATCTCAACCACACAAACCCATACTGGCGGCGGCGGCGATGACAAATTAACCTAATTAGCCACCACAAGTGACGACGACCACCACACCCAAACAGAGAGATTTTAATGGAGTGATGGAGATGAGACAGAGAGAGATGGAGTAATGGAGAATCAAAGAAGAAGATGGAGTAACAGAGAACTAAAGGAGAAACAATGGAGTGGCTGGGCATGGGTGATAGACTAGGATGCACGGATGCGGCTCCAAAGGCGCCGCACCCGCGTCT
The DNA here is from genome assembly GCA_023621385.1 of Quercus gilva. Taxonomy (NCBI): domain Eukaryota; kingdom Viridiplantae; phylum Streptophyta; class Magnoliopsida; order Fagales; family Fagaceae; genus Quercus; species Quercus gilva. Next base: position 65,549,911 of record CM042477.1, read on the forward strand.
GACGCGGCACGACGCAGCAATGCACGAGGGACGTCGCTGACCGCACGTCGATGTCGCGTCTGGCCGCATCCTGCCACGTGGTTTCTTTTTTTTTTTTTTTCCCCGACTCATGCCGACACAGCTGAGACTCGGGCTAATTCGCGCTGAATCGGGCTTATTCGCACCGACTTGGGCTGTATCGGCCGAAATCGGTGAAACCGACAAAATGGCCAGTTCAGGCCGAAACGCCCGATTCAGGCCGAAATTTTTTTTTTTAAAAAAAGAAAGGGTGCAAAATGCACCATTTAAACTTGTTATCAAACCCTAAAACCCTCTTAGCGTTCTCACTTCGTCCGAAACTCTCTCTCACTCTCCGTCACTTGTCTCTCCTCTCTGTGCTTTGAAGATCCTGTGAAATGAGGTGTCCTCCACCCATTTCCAACACAATCTTGCCACTCCTTGTGAAACCTACTGCCCTCGGTATATCCTCTCTTGAAAGGAAGCCACATTGATTAGTCATAGTTAAACTTAAAGCTTTGGTCTGGTGTGCTCGACTTCAGTGATCACTCTCTGCCTCTCTGTCTATGAAGGCACATTATCTAATATTGCTCTTAAATTTGGTATATGTTTATATAATGTGAAAAAGTATGCTTAGCAATATATTAAAAATATAAATAAAAATATTTTTAATAATTTTTTAATCGCCGAATCCCGCCTCATCCGCACCCACTTTTTTCAAAAATTGTTGAGTCTCGCACTCGCACTCAAGTCCCGAAACGCACCCGTGCTTCATAGGTGATAGAAACAAAGGAGAAGAAGTGAAACAAAGAAGAGAAGAAATGATTAAATAAAATAGAAAAGGAAAGGTTAAAGGAAAACCAAATAAAATAATAGTTTTTATGTATAAACTTTCATTGCTATTTATTTATTTATTTAAGTATAGCTTCTTTTGTACTTACATTTTTAGTGTTTTTATTGTTAAAATAGTATTATAGATTGCTATACTTTCGACATATAAAACTGAAAAGGTTAAAGGATGTACTCTGATATCATCTTAAATAATTCAAAAAATATGGACAAGAAAAGCCAAAGAGAGAGGGGTCTTAATGCATAGAGTGCACCCACACCTTAAAAATGAATGCAATTGCACATAACGGTACACAAGTCCCTGGCACGTTGCAGAGAATTTGAGGTTATATAAAATTGGCTACGGATTAATTAAGTTATGTAATTAAATTACAACAATGTATTTATGTGTTCAAAGCGTACATGCCTTGTTTAATGTTAAGACTAAGTGCTCATTTGCTCACAATGTATATGATGTTTTGTTTCTAGTAGGTAACTCTCATGGTTTTTTTTTTTTTTTTTTTTTTTTTTTTTCGTGTTTCTTCATTTAGTCACAATTAGAAAATTTGTCTTTTTACCAACCCTTGGCACTGCCACCTCTACCTCTACCTATGTGTTTTGCAATTAATATTCATGAACTCTTCTCCTGACAATGTATTTTGACTTATTTTATTTGCATATTTTGATCTGTTTTCTATACTCATATTCACTTATATTATATTATATCTTATATATATATGTATATCATGAAGCTCACCACAAACAGGCATACAAAAATGCCCACATTTTGAAGACAAGGTTGGAGTGATAGAATATGAGCAAGGTGTTGAATAAGGTAGGAATGAGAAATGCAAAGACAAGGTTGAAGTGATTGTGTTTGAGAGAGTCAAATATGGTAAGAATGGGACCACAAAAAGTCCTACTGAAAACACACAGTTTATGAAGAAAGGGTTAGTGTTGAAGGTAATGGTTTTATTCAACAAAAGCGTAAAGGCTATGAGCAACGTACACAGTGCATTGGGCATTTAAGCATGTTAGCTACAGTTGAGTGGCAAGTAAAATACATTTTAGTGTTGCCAATACCAATTAAAAGAATGGTGAGAAAAAAATACAAATTTTAATCTTGAGGAATATGATTGCCTAGAATCATGTAGTGGCAATCTAATTATTTATCACGTTCAAATGCAAAAAAGTCTTTTCAAATTTCTCTCTCTTTTTTTTTTTTTTTTTTTTTTTTTTTTTTACAAATAAGAGAGGTAGATAACTGGATATATAATAAGAGGACATTAAATATTATTACGAATATTTTTAAAATGCCCAGTAACTATTTAGGAAAATAATTATAAAAATGTGGACTTGATAAACAAGAAAGAGATTAGCAAAAGTATAAAATCAACTTAATTTTTTTTTTTTTTAAACTTGTAAAAATTGAAATGAACATTAATATATACTTCTACTAAGCAATGAATTTTTTGGAATTGACTAGATTCAAATCATTATTATCATGATTGTCACTAGGACCAATATGTCAATTCTATACAAGTGTGGGCTTTCATGGCTAGGCCTCATAAACCCTCTCTTTCATTTATTAATAGGGCCCTGGTCAATCGCTTCTCTTGGCTAGATTAACAAGAGAAAGTCATAAAAGGTCAATTGAAAAATGATAATACCTATTATAATTCTTAAGAAATTTAAGTAAAATATGCAGTAGGAAAATAATTATAAAAATGTGGACTCGATAAACAAGAAAGAGATCAGCAACAGTAAAAATCATCTTCATTTATGAACATTAATATAAAGTTATAAACTTCTACTAAGCAATGAATTTTATGGAATTGACAGCATAAATTCAAATCGTTATTATCATGATTGTCACCAGTACTTATCACTACTTCCATTTGCGAACTAGTATATCTAAAAGAAATAAATTTACAAAACCAACCTACACAAGCAAATCACCAATGCCATCAAACTAGCCTTTAAACTTCAACCATATCAAGCATCATTGATTGTCAGTTAATGCAATATTATAAAACTCATATATAAGTATGGTTAGTTGGTTGCTACAAGTCTTACCAATATATGATCAATATATATGCTAAAAATTTCAAATCATTAAGAATATACTGCTATTGCCAGCAAGAACACCAATTTATTTATTTAATAATTTTGCTTGCACCATAAATGTTCAACTTCTTGGTTATCTTTTATTTTATATGTTCTTTTTGTTTTTGGTTTTTTTTTTCTTTACATTTTTTATGCATTTTCTTTGTTAACATATCTTTGTAATGTCAAGCTTATGGAAAAATATAGAAAGGATATGTTTTCTGCTTTTTTCATTGTTTGAGATTAAAAAAATGTAGTAAAGATTATTGTTACCTTTTCTTAATGGTAAGAGCACCAATTCTTTTCTTGTTGTAACTATCGAAATTTCAACCAAAAAAAAAAAGAAAAAAAAAAGAAAAAAAAAAAAGGAAAAGAAAAAGGATCACATTATGGAATCCTTATGTTTATTCCATGTTCAACTTTCTGCCCAGGAATGTTTTTGATAAAATATATCAAAATGAATGCAATTTTGGGAAGCTCCCTCAAGTTCTGAAGAATTTCGGTCCCTTCAGTAATTTTCTGTGTATTTTTGCTTCAGTGTAATAAATTGGAATTTCAGTTTTCTCTAGATTAGACAAAATTTTAAGTTTCCACTTTTGCATTTCATTAATTGTACATTTTCTGCTAGTAGGCGTACCCAATAGTCAATAATATTATGATATTTAGTAAGCGACAATGTGCAGATTTGTGCTACAAAAGTTGTTTGGTCCCAAAGTCACTGGATTGACTTGGATTCAAAACATTCTGTACGTTGACCTTCCTTTCAAGGGCCTCTATCTATCTCTCTCTCTCTCTCTCTCTCTCTCTCTCTCTGATGTATGCACTCACTTTCAAAGCATTTTAATGGATTCACTTGGAAAAAATGCATCTGAACTATTATACATTTGACATTTAGATGTGTCTCATTTTGATGTTATTTATAATGTTTGGTTTCCATTGGAAGAATCATTGTGAATCACTAGATTTCGTTTTGTTGATTTAATATGTATATATCATGCATAACATAGCTCGGGATGGCGGAAGAAGAGGCTTGGACAAGAACCATTCTGCATTCCAAAACGCTTTTCTTCCCAGGAAAATTCTCGATGGTATTGATCATGTTAATAGGAACTTCCTGTGGGGGTCTCATGATCACGTCAGGAAAATGCATTGGGTTAATTGGGATGCTGTTACCAAACCTAAGGACTCAGGAGGTTTAGGTCTCCAATCAGCCAAAGGAAGGAACACGACCCTCCTTGCGAAGCTCAATTGGAGATTCCACTCGGAAAAGAGCTCTATGTGGGCCAAAGTTCTTAAGTTCAAATATTGTACTCAGCAAAGAATTACTTCTAGAAATTCAGCCAGGCTTCCAAGTTCTTCCACTTGGAAAGGATTAAAGAAAGGGGAAGATATTTTCAGACAAGGAATCAGGTGGATCCCAGGGCATAATAGCTCCTTGAGCTTTTGGAATGACTATTGGTTGGACCCCGGGCCCATCAGGTCTATGATTCAAGGGCCTCTTACCCAAGAAGCCTCAAATATCACTATCAATGATGCTATAGGTCCTTTTGGGTGGAATTGGGCAGCAATTCCCTTTTATCTTCCTCCTGAGATTAAAGAAGTTATTCAAGCAGTGCCTACTCCCCTAGTTGCCAAGAATGAGGACAGAATGGCTTGGAGACATTCGGTCAAGGGTGGATTTGACATGAAAAGTGCATATCTTCTAGCGACGAGGCCTGAGAACAAGGAGTTATTCTCGGGAACATGGATTTGGAGACTTCACACGCTGCCTAGAATTCAGTTGTTCATATGGAGATGCATGCATTACAGTATTGTGGTGAGGGAGTGTCTGGCTAAAAGAGGAATTCCCATTGATAATACTTGCCCCCTTTGTAATTCTGAGACAGAAACAATTGCTCATGCCTTGCGTGATTGTCACACTGTTCAGCCCATCTGGCAACATCTTGGAGTGCATAGAACCAATAATGCCTTCTTTGATCAAGAGTTGAGAAGCTGGTTGAAGTCTAATGCCACTTCGAAGTCCACTCATAATCCTAAAGGCATTCCCTGGAATGTCCTATTCCCAATCACCATTTGGTCAATCTAGAAACAACGTAACCAGGCCGTGTTCAATAACAAGAGTCTCAACCCATCATTAGTGAAGCAAATAACCACTCAAGCTACGGAATTCATTCATTGTGTCTACCACCCGACCATTTGCAAAAGGATAACTATGAAGCAAATCAGATGGGAGGTGCCTGAAAGGGGAAGGTTGAAACTTAACACGGATGGTGCTGCTAACAGAGTGTTAGTTGTGGCTGGGGGAGGTGGTCTGATTAGAGACAATTATGGAAACTGGGTTGTTGGGTTTTCCAGAAGGATAAGAATCACGAATAGCTTTATGGCTGAGGCTTAGGCTCTTCGTGATGGGCTTATGCTGTGTGACTAGATGAAGCTGAGTGATGTGATTGTTGAACTTGACTCTAAGGCGTTGGTTGATGCCTTTAACAATCCGATCTATGCTAATTCAATGATTTCTTCCCTGTTTGAAGATTGCAAGCAGCTGGCTAGCTAGATTCCTCGGCTTTGCATCAGGCACATCTATCAGGAAGCTAACAAGTGCGCAGATAAACTAGCTAGTATAGGTCTGAACCAATCCTTAGATTTTGTAATTCATTCATGTCCGCCTGTGGACCTTCTTGGGTGCTTTGAGGCAGATTGCCAAGGATTGTATTCCAACAAGCTGTGTCCTGAACTGCTTGTTTCCTTTTAGTTGTCTTTTATGATATTCCAATTTACCAAAAAATAAAAAAATATCATGCATATGCTTGTGCTTTGTAAGAAAAATATTAGTGGCTGGTGCTGTGACTGAGGAATCACTCATTCCTAAACCATTCTAAGCCCTTTTATGTGCTAACAATACAGTGAGTTTGACATCAAATAAGTTACGAGTATTTGGAGGTTATGATAAAAGTATGTGTCATGATAAAAGAATCAAAATAAGCTAAAGTTATAATAAATGTAATTAAATATGTTGAACATGCTCTAATGATAATAGTAGTTGGATGTAGCAAAATTTTTATGGTTGTGTAAAGTAAAATTGTTTGAGAGGTATTTTACACTAAAGACATTATTATACAATTGTTTGGACTCTAAACATTTTCTTCTAGAGTAGGGATTTCCGTGGTAGTCACCCTCCATATTCAACTATAATAGGGGATGAGACTATATGAGTGTTTAAGCCTCATATGTTTTTCCTAGCTCTAAGGAACCACTTATATGATAATATGTACTTTTTTTATATATATAAATAATGTAAATTTTATTCAAATTATAAAAAGAGCCACCCAAGTATACAGGAAGTATATATTTGGGACCAAACAATCAAGTATTCAAATTATGGGCATCCATCAAATTGAAAATAGAAGAAATAGAATAACTTCCTATAATTGAATTGACAACCAATCTGATAGTGTTTTAAAAAAGAGAAGTTTTGGGTCAGCAATTGTCCTTTCTGAGTCCTCAAAATTTTGTTTATTTCTCTCCTGCTAAATGCACCACATCAAGCAATAATAAGGGATAGTCATCCAGATGGCACCAATACAATGACAACCAAATTAACTTTTCTTCCTAGAATGATTAGATGTTCCTAATTATAATTTATCTTTGGCATAATTTATGAAGGGCTATCACAGAATAGGATAGCTAGGGCTTGATTCTTTGGTTTGGTAAAGGCTACAAGTTGGAACTTTGTGCTTGGTGTTGGGCTTAAGAGTGAGCTAGGTCTATTAAAGTTTCAAGTGACTCACTAATTATTTAGATTAATTTAATAATATTTGTAAAATATTTTCTCTTTTACATAAAATTTTTAGTTAATTCACGCGGTCATAATGCTACTGAGCTAGTTCTATATAAGAATGTCAATCCTAGCTCACTCTGTATATGGGTCTCTTTCTTGGGTGGGTCACTTGGTCTTGGGTGTCTCTTTCTTCTAATGCTTTCTCTCTCTTCGGGTGCGTGAGTCCGAAATTGAGTTTTGACACATACATATGGAGAAAGCTGTGTATGAAAGTAAACATTAAGGGTGGGTTGCAGTATGAACCCTGTATTCTTAAGAGCAAAAGGCTTTTTGTACTTGCAATTGAGTTTTGAAGTTAAATTTAGTTGGAGTAGAATTTAATTTAACCTTTTTAATCATATTTTTGAAACTTAGGTAATTGGTTTTACCTAAAGTAAACTATATTGACAATTAATAAAAGGCGAAACTACATTATTGGTCCTTAAAGTTTGCCTGTTGAGCACTTTTATTTCCTGAAGTTTCAGTGGAGCGCTATTAGTCCCTAAAGTTTTAAAACTAAACACAATTGCTCACTTCACTAACTTCTGTTAGTTTCTTTGCTTCCTTGTCTAACAGAAAAATGAGTAGGCATATTTTTAATGATGTGGCAACCCTGTCATATTAGCTACAATGTCTAAAAGTAAAATCGTTGCAATGTAACTTAAGTGGCCGAATCAAAATTTGACACTTCATTTAAAAATACAACCCAGAACCACGTCACCAAAATTCTAACAGAACCTTAAAATCTCTTTTCCTCTCTGGTACTGCTTTCTCTCTATGTAAATTTTAGCCAAACATGAAACATCAGATAGATAAGGTGAGACAAGAAGGACTCAAGATAGCAGCCACTTGATTTGGATCAAAGTCTCCAAAGACCTTCAGATCTTCAAAGAGAGGCAGCACACCTGAAGTCTTATAAGATCCTAAACTAAAATATTCACAAAGCCCAATTTTTAGTGTATAAATCTCAGGAAAGCAACGCTCAAAGAATTTACCTAGATTGTCATAGTTTTCTTGTTCAACTCAAGTTGACTTTTTGCGTAGATATTAGGCCAATGATCAAGTCAAATACCAAGACAAAGTATATAATATTAAAAACGAGAGAAATAGATGGAGAAAATGAAAGGGTCCTATTGGGTTACTGAGAAATTTAATTTTAAATGTTCACAGCAAGAGATCTGCTCCAGGTATTGCATATATGTAGGACTATGTAGGCTGTGCACTGATGTACGGAACTCTCGCTTGCGAATCTCCTTGTTTTGCTGTCTCTAGAGATTTTTGACATGGATTTCATTGAAGTTACACTGAGAGAGAGAATGAGAGGTAACGGAGAGAGAGGGGTAAACTGAGAGGAGAGATTTTTGGGATTTTTTTTAATAAAAAATGTTGCCATGTCATTAAAAGTATGCCTACTCATTTTTTTCATTAGACACATAAGTATAAAATTAACAATAGTTAATGGAGAGACCAATTGTGTTTAGTTTCGAAACTTTAGAAATTAATAGTGTTCAGTTGAAACTTGACTAAATGCGCTCAGCAAGTAAACTTTAAGGACTATTAATATAGTTTTGCCTTAATAAAATATAAACTATTTTAATAATATGGTGGGGAAGCACGGTGCAACGTGCATGCCATTATATTTAATAACAATTTATTGCTATTATATTTTTATGAATAAACAGTAATAATTATTAGAATACATATAAAAATAGTAATATTAGTATTTTAAACTGGGTTTATAATACATTATATAATCAAAGTACAACTACAAAAAGGCCTGATTTTTGTAGTTGTAAACTGCGTTATAAACAGCGGACACTAACACACACAACTAATATGAGATAAACATCATTTTTTTTAAGTAAACAGTAATACTTATTAGAACATACACGAAAATAGTAATATTAATATTTTAAACCGGATTTATATTTATGTCCATGGTACAAAATCCTCATTTTTTTACAAGACTTCGAAAGAATTATGTTATAAGGATTTGGAGAGACTATGTTAGGCAGTCTTATTCTTACTCTTACCCCCAATATCTTGTCTTTGCATTGAATAATAAAATAATTTCAAATATAAAAAATGTTTATAACACAGCCAATATGTAAATCATTTTAGATGTGAAACACCTAAATTTTTTACAATCAATATTAAAAAAATGCGAGGCATGAAATATAAAGTTTTATTTTCTGTAAATTTGCGAGTACGAAGTACAAAACACAACCGGATATTAACTTGAGAAATGAAAATTTCACGTTTCAAAACTCAAATGCAAGTACAAAAGGCCTTTTGCTCTTAAGAATACAGAGTTCATACTGCAACCCACCCTTAAACGTTTACAGCTTTCTCCATATGTATATGTCAAAACTCAATTCCGGACTCACACACCGAAGAGAGAGAAAGCGTTAGAAGACCAAGAGGCCCATCTTCAAGCTTCGGACCAAACTTTTTTTTTTAATCATTTTTGTTTGGGTGGTGGTGGGTTGTGCTTGTCCTTGGTGGTGGCTGGCTTGAGCTTTGCAACTGCAAGTGAGTGATGGCCCGCAGACTCTGTTCCCGTCTTTTCCATTTCCATTTGCAGCAACCGTCTGTTTCTCCAAGGTCTCATTCTGATAATTATATATATATATGCTTAGCTAATACGTATCAGCTTTCCTTTCTTTTAGTTTCTTTGTCATTTCTGTTTATAATCTTTGTTTACAAAATCTGAGAAACTCAACTTGGCTCTTTCTTTCAGATTATATGTCCTTTCTGGAAGCGCCTCAAGATATCCCTTTAATTTGGGAGTTTTCCCGGCATTTCAAGGTTACTATTCCTCTTTTAAAAGTTCTATTTTTCACGGCTTCTGGGTTTTCCATTGTCACTGTTTTTGAATGATTTTCATTGTGTGTGAAAAAACCCATTAAGAGGTTTACGATTGTTGGTGAAAATCATGGTTGAAAGCTTGTGATGTTATGACATGTAGTCTATGTATTTGTGCTAAGTCCTCATAGAAGAACATTAGTTTGATTATTTGAAAGTTACCCATTTCAAGACTTCTATTTGGGGGCTTTTGTGAGGTTCTACAGAGCAAACAAAACTATAATGGCTGATTAAATTGCTGAGTAGGTCTTCAAATAGATATATGTCTTGGAGTAATCGGGTTTGACTGGCTGTCACTACAGCTCTCTGGTTTTGGTTTGTTAGCATTATAGAATATAAGTAGACTCTTAAGTGTAGAGTTTTGTTTTGCTTTTTAAATAAGTACCAATAGTTAAGATATGTCCTTTAGAAGCTAATATGCCATTTAATTTTGATTTCTTAAGAATTTAGGAACTTAATGCCCCACTAGTTAAGATTGGACTTTACGTCATTGTCATCAACAACTAGACCAAATTTATGATTCTTCTCTACTAATAACTGATGCGTGATAAGATGGATGCCATATATTTTGTTGACCTACAACTTATATGAAGGGGTTCTTGTAGTTTTCTTGTTCTAACTCATGGTTGCAACAAGGATTTAGTTTTCACATTGTCTGCTGTTGTTCTTCCTCTGGTATGCTAAATTCATCCACAATACAATGAATATTTTGCAGCATCACGAGCCTATGCTCGGGGCGGGCGCAAACATTATGATCTTTTTGGCAATGGAAAGCTGGGTGATGAAGATTTCAGAAAAACATGGAAGAAAGAGATGGATGAAGATACTTCTCTGTGGACAGGGAGTGAAGATGAAAGAGATGATGAAAAAGATCCTAAAAGTCGTCTTGAAGAAGAAATTCGGAGAGTGAGACAGCAGGCAAAGGAACATTCTGACCTAATTGATGCCGATGACAGTGATGAATTAAGAAGTATATGGTCTGGAAGTGATGAGGAGAAGACGTTGTGGACTGGTAGTGAGGGTGATGACGACGATGATATTCCTACAGAAGCCTACCCAAATGAAAGTAGTGACAAGTACATAGACAAATTGTTTGAGTTTGAGGAAATGCCTAAATATCGAACAATCTCTGAATTATTGAAAGCTGAAAATGAACCAGAAGAATTGTCCCCAGGAAAGCAAGCTAGGAAAATTGCAGTTGAAAATGCCTTGAAAAAATTGAAGAAAGGTCCAGATGGGCGTTACTCCAATGTGTGGGAGGTCATGAGTGATATAGATATTCTAATTGGAGCATTTGAAAGGGTTGTTTCTGGACCAGAGTATGCGGAGCTTAGACAGGGAGGGCCTAAGAAATTAAATATGCAGTTCTTTAAGGATATACAAGCACGTATGAGAGATCAAAATTACAAGTTCTCACCTGAGTTAAAGCTGAAGCCGAAGAGCAAATTAGTTTCAAGAAAGAAGTGGCAGAAAGCACAGTCTAGAAGGAGGAAAGCACAAAAGCGTTAAGTTGTAATTGTTTCCTTTCGGCACACTAATGTGAGTTAAATGTATTATATATCCCTGCAACTTGTGCTTTTCAAATGTTCAAATCTGTAATCATAGGTACTTTATTTTTTTTAATTAGTAATTATAATTTTACTTAGTTCGTAAGATTATCCTCCAATATTAAAATTATACATATAATCCATGCACCTGATTTTATAATTATTTATAAAATCGATAAACACATCAATTCTTTTGTTTTTTGTTTTAGTTTCCGAAGGATGACAAGGCATTCAATGCTAATTGCATTTACTGCATTATTGGCTAGAATCTGACAATGATGACTAATTCAAGTAACAAATCTGGAATATGAAACTGTCCTAAAGAATTAAGAGGAATGCGCAACCAAGTTTAGTCACCACCTGCTCAATGCTCACTTGCAAATACGACTAGAGTCCAAATCCAAAATTCTTGACCCTCCAAATGACAATGTTGAAAATAGAATATCACATCATCACTGAAATAATAGTAATAAGAGAAAATAATATTAAGAATAGCCATTGATGTGCCAGTGGAGGCCTCTACTCACAAGATTGAGTGAACATTATATTTGGATTTGGATCTTACAGGATATATATATAATGCTTGTTTGAGTTTTTGTCCAATTTACACTTTCTTTGAATGTTAATTATCATGATGAGTCACTAATTTTAACAATTGCTTGATTAGTAATGATCACAATAATTACATAACTGATAGGAGTAAGGTAAAATGAAGTTTCTCCTTTTCAAAAAATACAGTTTAGAAATTTGAATATATTAATGTTAGCACCTTCAACTTCTCGGAGGAGTTTTATTACTTTCTGCATGCACCCTTGACAGTTGCATTTTGAGAACGTATGTCTGCCTACAAAAGGAATGAATCAAATGTAACATAAAAAGAAAGCAAAAGTTTAGTGAGACCGAGAAAAAGAAGTAAAGGCCAAAAAGAAATAGATGAAAATGCATAATTGCTTTGGAGAAAGACGATAGAAAATGGCTTGAAGTAGGGGCCTCAATCTTTAAGAATTCATTTGATGACATTTTCAACAGTGGTTCTTCAAAATGGAGATGCCTGGAACCTTTTGCTTCCTATTTCCTGCTTTCTCTACAGTAGTATATTTCTTCCCAATCTAAGAACCATCATGTTGTAGGAAGTTCAGGTAAATCAAACAAGGGAGTTCCAAGTCTGAGAGAAAACAAGGGAGAATTGATGTGTAAGTGTGAAATGACATAAGTACCCCATTCGTTATTCATGCTAGATGCTACTACCATTTGCTGAAACACATAAATTGTTACTTCCGATTTTTTTTTTTTTAATATTCTTTTTGGTTGATAAATTCTTTTAAAAGGAAAATATATATATATATATATTCAAGTCTATACCCATCAAATCCATGATTTTAGCTTTAAATATATACTATATTATAATTTGCGCTTATGCGCGAAAACATTGAATGGTATTGATAAAAAGGGGAAAAAAAATTATGAAGAATCTTATTAGTAATCATTTGAATTTTATAAATTCTAAACTATTATTTATTATTCAAGCAAAAAATGTTAATTATTATTATGAATGTTATAGAAGAAATTTGATAGCTGAAACATTATGGTTGACAACAATTTTCTTTAAAGAAATTAAAGTAATGAAGTTGTTGTTTTATTAATTGGGATTTTAAAAATTATTTTGAAATCTACATTTAAAATTAGTATCTCAAGTTTTGTTAAAGTTAGAATCATGTCAAGACTAGTACTTGTATACATAGATGATTACTTTGATTATGTGATTTAAGTATTTCTCTTCCTAATTCAATCTCAGAATTGGTCGTACTTAGTGTACAAAACTCTCAAATTTTGTAGAATCATAAAAATGTTACGGTAGTAACCTTACCTCCAAATTTTTTGGCAATGCCAATCCTTTGACTCAAACCTACAATCTAAGGCCTTTAGTGAAAGACATTTGTTATCACACCAATACTTCACCTCTAAAGATCAAATTCAAGATGTTCTAACATTTTTTTTTTAAAGAAACTAGTCATGTAATTGACAATATTTGTTTTACAATATTCATCAATATTATCTATTTGAAATTTCGGCTAAAATGACCTTATATTTTTTCATCACAAAGAAAATGATTCTATCAATAAAATAAAATAACCAACAAGACATATTCAAGAATCAAGATGGTTAGAATTTAAAAGCTTTTTTTATTTTCTTCTTCTCTTTTGAAAATATCATAAAAAGGTTGTAATTATTGCACCATCAAACATCATATGAAGTCAACTTATCTGAAGATATACTTTATTGTCATGGCAATTCAAAAAATCTTGCTTGAGATGTCAATGATTGATTTATTTGCCCAAGTACGAGTTATATATACAGGCATTTGATACCATGTTCCCTAAAGGGCATAGTTTATGGGTTCTTAGTGGCGGGCCATTGTGCATGGAAACTTGAAATGAGGGTAAAAGGAGCTTCTGCTTTTGCTCTGGCAAGTAACCGTCAGCCGTCTTTTGACATGGCCGGGTTTAAGGATTCAAAATGACCAGTTGTCCTCGAATTTTTGTAATGAGACAAAAATATTCTTTTGCAATTACTCTCAATTTTCTATTTTATCTCCCCCCATTATTTTACGAATATTTTCTCTCTCACTTTACCAATGTCATAGAAAAAACTAAAAAGAGGGTTTAATGTTCAAAGAAAAAAAAAAGAAAAAAAAAAAGAAAGGGGAGTTCAAGGAATGATCGGGACATAGTGTTCAAAAAATTATAAATAAGATATATATATATATATATATATATTTCTTTTGTTCTAAATTTATATTTCAAATATATTGAAATATGATGTTAATATTTATTTTTCATTTTTGTTAAATTATTATGGAATCAATGGATAAGAATTTTGTTGCATGTGAGACTCAACAATTAGTTTCAATGAGTTGGATTGACTTAAATGAACTACCTCAAGAAGATATACTATTTTATTTTATTTTATTTATAGCTTATATTTCATTTATAATTGAATATGATATTGATTTTTTTTTTAATCCTTGTTACAACATAGAACAAATGAATGATATTGTAACTGCAAGTGAAATTTATCAAAGTGTTTTAGGGAATTGTGTTAACTTAAATGAGCTTCCAAATTATGGAGAAAATAAAGACACTTATAGGGAGGAAGTAGTTGTTTGGAATGAATATCCAATAGAAGAAATAGGAGTTATTGATGAAAATGAAGATATAAATTCAATAGAAAATGTGTTTGAACCTTTTATTGGTCAATGTTTTCTTAGTGAAGAAGAGGCTTTTATTTTCTATAAAAATTATGCAAATCAATATGGTTTTACAATTCAAAAAGGTTCTTTTGTCACAAAAATGGAGAAAATATAAAACGTGATTTCTTTTGTCATGGGAAGGTGGATAATAATTAAAAAAAGTGGATCCATCTAAGAAGCAGCGAAATATGATATCTTCAAGACGTGGATGTAAAGCTCTTTAATTGATGCTCATCTAAGGAGCAATAGTTAAATAGTGTTGAATGATGAAAATTTAGTAGACACAGAAGGTATGGTTGATGCTAATGTTAATGATGCAATTGATGGAGATTGTTTTGTTTGTTGTCCTCCACCCTCGAAGATGAAAGGTCACCAAAAAAAAAAAAAAAAATGAAAGGTGAAAAAGAATTGGGAAAGCAAAAGAGAACTTATGGGTTTTGTAAAAAATCACCAATATAATGTTTGTCAACTGTGGGGGTAGTGGCCCATAGTGCTTGGTGGGCCCTGGGCCCTAGCTCAAATCATGAAAAGTCCGAGGGGAGAATTCCTTTTGTGGGGATCTTAGAGAGATACGTTCCAAGGGGGAGTACCCCCTCGGATGTTATTGGACACCAGTCGGCCTCACTCTCCCACAGTACTGGTGATCATTCAGAACTCTTGACAACAAAGACCCCTAAAAGGGTAAAAGAGGAGAGCCCAGAAACGTCCCATCGAAAGGTTACTTCCTCCACATTAAATGCTCACCAACCACCTTCCTGGCCGCATTTATGTGGAAGGGACCGTTGAACAGTGTTGCACTGTCAACTGCAACTCACAGAGGACCAAGGAGGATGGCTGATGGGACGAGCACTCAAGTGGAAAACCCGATGGCCGACACGTGGACGATCAAGATAGCATAGGAATGTATATAAAATGTAAGATACCCCTCCTACTGAGGGGATCGGAAAAAAGGAAAAGTTTGGGAACTCAGTCTTAGAAACCATTATTGTAGACACTTGGACGTATTAATAAAAGATCCTGTCCAATTCCTGCTTTTCAATCCACTCTCTACAAAATCTATTGGATCGGGCTCTTTGGATCGGGACCCAATTCCTCTTTTGGGCTTGGGCTTCAAATTGTAACCCTACAATTGGCGCCGTCTGTGGAAAGAGCTAGGGTGGTAGTCAAGACAACGGCTAGTCATGACAGGCGGAGGTCCGCATCCAACAGAATCCGGGGGCTTTAACCACGGTGACCCCTTCCTCAACCTCGAGCGGAGAGGCGACTGCGACAGAAACGCCCGCACTGCGCGTCCTAACAGGAATCACCCCAGAGAAGAAAACCATGCCTCCCATGTAGACAACAGGAAGGACATACAGCTAGAGATTGATCGACTGAAAAGGGAGTTGCGCCACGCGAAGAGGCGACTGCGACAGAAACGCCCGCACTGCACGTCCTAACAGGAATCACCCCAGAGAAGAAAACCATGCCTCCCATGTAGACAACAGGAAGGACATACAGCTAGAGATTGATCGACTGAAAAGGGAGTTGCGCCACGCGAAGAGAAAGCGGGCCCCTCTGGACTTGGCTTCTTCCTCTGATAGCGAGGACGCTAATTATTAGCACAGGTCTCGAACCCCGCCCAGCGAATCTTTCTCTCATAAAAAGGGGAGTCATCGTCGGCGTCGGAGTCGAATCCCGTCGCACCGTGGAGCAGGAAGCGACGCCATGAGTAAGGCCTTGAGCCAAATTTCCAAATCGCCTTTCACGAGCAACATCGACAGGGCAAAGCTCCCCAGGCGTTTCAACCAACCGACGTTCACCATCTACCATGGCAAAACCGACCCCGTAGAACATGTTAGTTGCTTTAATCAATGAATGGCCATCTACTCTAGGGATGAAGCTCTGATGTGTAGAATCTTCCCCTCTAGCCTGGGGCCGATCGCGATGAGATGATTTGACAGCTTGGAGTCAGACTCCTTCAGTTCTTTTCACGACCTCACCTAAGCATTCTGCTCTCGTTTCGTTTCGTGCCGCAGAACTCCTTAGTCTTTGGCTTCCCTATTATCCCTGAAAATGCGAGAGGGGGGAACCTTGAAGGCCCATTCGGATAAATATTGGGAAGTATTCAACGAAATGGAAGGCAACTCTGACAGGGTGGCCATTAGCTCTTTTAAGCTTAGCCTCCCAGTTGATCACGACTTGAGAAAGTCACTGACTGGTACACCAGCCACGAGCATGCGCCAGTTGATGGACAGAATCGACAAATACATAAGGGTTGAAGAGGATCAGTAACAGGAGAAGGGAAAGGACAAGGTTATCCCCCAGGAGAGGAGGGATTTCAGGTTGGACCGATACGGCAACAGCAGACCACGAAGGGATCCGACCGGGCAATCAGAGTCGGCGGATGTCCGTGCCGTTCACGCTACGTTCCAAGAGCCGGTGCAACGAGTCTTGGAGATGATAAAGAATGAGCCCTTCTTCAAACGCCCAAATAAGATGGTGGGAAACCCAGAGAGACGCAACCATAACCTATACTGTCAATACCATTAAGACCATGGGCACACCACCGAGGACTGTCGAAGTCTGAGTGATCATCTAGACCAACTTGTCCGTGAGGGAAAGCTGAAATAGTTCCTACACCCCGACGGTCGGGGGGGTCAGTCAAGCTCAGGACCTCGGAGGGATGACGCCCCGAGACCCCCCTTGGGCACAATAAACGTTATCCTCGCTGCACCGGGAAGGACAGGGTCCTGCCCATTAGGAGTAATGTCTGTTGCACGGCAGTCGCCTGACGACTATGACCGAGGGCCTAAAAAGATCAAAGGTGGGACGCAGCCAATATTAGGCTTCTCGGACGAAAACAAAATTGGAACCATACAACCCTATGATGACGCCTTGGTGATTACCCTGAGGATTGGGGGGTATGACGTAAGAAGAGTAATGGTAGATCAAGGCAGTGGCGCCGAGATAATGTATCCTGACCTTTACAGGGGGCTAAACCTGTCGCCTGAAGATTTGACGCCCTACAGCTCCCCATTAATGAGCTTTGATGGAAAATTGGTCATTCCGATGGGCCAAATCAGGTTGCCTGTGCAGACAGGCCAGGAAGTGGTGGAAGTAGATTTTATTGTGGTAGACTCATACTCGCCCTACACCGCCATCGTAGCCAGACCATGGCTTCATACACTGGGGGCTGTCTCCTCCACCTTTCATCAAAAGGTCAAGTACCCGTCGGGTGGCAAGGTCGAGGAGATTTTGGGAGACCAGTCGATGGCCAGGCAGTGCTTGGTGGCCGCGATTCGCCATACGCCAGAGGCCGAGCCCCATATCCCTGAGGGAAGGAGCTTATAGCAATTAGAGTCCTCAGCGCTGGTGACCGAGGACCCAGCCGAGGGGACAGAATGCGAAAGCTTAACACGAATCGCGATTGGCGACGATCCAGAGAAATTTTTTCAGATTGGTTCCCAACTACCCTCCCAAGAGAAGGAAGAACTAATGGAGTTCCTCAGGTCGAACGTTGACGTATTCGCGTGGGACCCCACGGAAGCCCTCAGGGTAAGCGCGGAGTTCATTTGCCATCGCCTAAACGTCAACCCAGTTGTCACCCCAAGGAAGCAACCACTCCGGCGCCCACCAAGGGAGCATGCAAACGCAGTCAGAGAAGAGACCACCACTTTCTTGAAGTCCCAAACACACGTATTTCATTGGTATAAAGTATAATTGATATTTGGTTAATGTAGCTATAATTAATTATTATGGATATTATAAAAATTAAGAGACGGATAGAAATCTATTTTCTTTAATTATTAAGATTAGTAAACAAATGATAATTTAGAGAGAAATGATGAATTGCCTTTTCTTCTTCTTCTTTTTTTATTTTTATTTTTTTTTAAATGTTCACAAACTCACAAGAAGAAAATTTTCTTCTTGTGAGTTAAATAAGCCAAACAAGTTTGATTTTCCAAAAATTTTAAGTTGCTAAGAGTTTTATTTATTACATCTTATGGTGAAATGAGGTCCATCAAAAAATATTGATAATGTAAGTTATTTAGAAAATCAACCTAGTTATTTCGAAATCTTTTTCTATCTCTATGAGTCATCTCTTCGAACGTAGTTAACGATATTGTGACATTTTAGTATTTTACTCTCTTTAGTGCCACTGTGCCGCGATATAGATTTCCAATTAATTTCTCTTAAACATCCACAATTTTTCATTCTTTAACCCAAAATCCTCCAAGGTAAACTTCAAGGGTCACAATTTTACGAAGAGCCCTTCTTCTCTTTTTTTCTTTATCTTTTATTTTTTTATTTTTTTTATTCTTTAAACAACTAGGAATGTTTTAGAGTATCTTTTAACAGGTGAAAAAGTTCACTGAATAATCTTGAAAAGCTAAAGAAATTTAATTGCATTTTTTAAAAAACAATTATCTCCTTGAATATCATGCAATTATTTTCAGACTCCATTTGCCAGTGAGTTTAAACATTTTCAAAAACTAAAATAGTCAAATAAAATCCAAAATGAAACACATGTATACACACATATATATGTCAAAATTCAGAATTTGCAAGAGTGTTGATGATACAGTGGCTTAAGTTAATTTTTCAACAGCATTACAGAAGTCCTTGAAAAACCATAAGATCATATCTTCATCATCTCACGGGATTGGGAAGTGTCTTTGAGGTGAGCTTTTTCTTTTCTTTTTTCCTCTTATCTCCTTCGGTTTTTCCTGGGCATTTTTGATAGTTTGTTGTTGATTTTGTTTTCTGGTCAGGTATCTCTCTCTCTCTCTCTCTCTCTCTCTCTCTCTCGTTTTGAATTAGGGTACTATTTTTAATAGAGACTATTGATCAATTTGTTATGCTGAACATGACATTATTTATAGACGAAATAATGTAACATTGTCTTATTCAAATGCTTTAATTTTCATACATTCTGCATAAGGATAGTTTATAATTTTCATAGAATTTTTAGAGTAAACAACAAGAAGTGATAGATCCTTATAATCAATAGGGGCGACTAAAAAAAAATTCACCATCCATTATCGTATAAGTTAATAAATTATGAAACTGAGTATGTCATATATTTATTCTACTGCTATGTGGTGGGTGATGTGGCAGCTTACCAATTCCAGTAAGTTTTACTAGATTATGTTAGTGATTTGAGTCATTAAACTAGTGGTTCTTTACCAATCATACATTGACTATCAAACCAAATATCCAATCGTTGAATGCATGGTATCTAAAAAAGTGATTTCAATACTAATGCATTGTAATTGGTTGCCTGGATTACTAATGATTTCAATCTTAATTTACACCATGCCTCTCTTATTATAGACTATTATCAGTCAAATTCCTCAAATGAATACGAATAATTGTTTATGTGAAGCCAACAAGCGTGTGAATGTGATTGCTAGAAAAGGTCCATCAACCCCCAAGACTTTACTCTTTTTAATAGTCCGCCTATGAACATTTGCATATTGCTGTACTATGATAATTTGGGCATGTATTATGAGAGGACCTGTCCTCAATCAACTCTTGCTGCTGCTTAGTTTATGAATTTAGCCTTTCCACTAAAAAAATAAAAATAAAAATAAAAGATGCTAAAGTAGTATAGTCTAGTATTGTAGTAGGAATTTGGGAAAGATGAATGAGAGGCCAACTAGAGATCGGAAAATACAAAATAATGTGACTATTAATTGTCAAGTTATCAGTGATTAACGCTATTTATAGGATTTTGATATTGTGAATTGGGTAGTGTCTTAAATCATAAACCAAAAATTCTAAGAACACAAAATGCCAAAATTTTGGCCACAATGTACACATAGTCTACTGTGAGTAGTAGATAAAAAGTGACAAGTCCATATGAAAGTAACTTACAACCAATTACAGTCTATTACATTACTAGACTTAAACTAATCAATTTTTCTAAGAGCATTATCATTTGGGGATGCAAAAAAGTTCTATTTTACACCCTAAAAATCTACTTTATCTATTTTACAATCTCATTTTACAACTCACCCAACATTTCAGATTCTATTTTTACACATAACTTATTAAAATAGTATAAACTACATCAACAAATATAACTAACAATAGTATTTAAATTATATATATATATATATATATGAATTATATTATGCATCTTATTTTAAGTGGATTCATGCATATATATAAAGTTACAAGCTAGTTAATTATAATTGATGTTGTCATGAAATTTAAGAGACAAATAAAAACCTATTTGCTTGAAGTATTAAAATTAGTAAACAAATATTAATTTAGAGACAAATGATGAATTACGTTTATTTTGATAATGTTCACAAGAAGAAAATAAGTAAAACAAGTTTGAATCATCTATTTGAACATGGTTTATGATCTTGTGAGTTGTGAACATGTATAAAATCAATATCTTTTGATCACTATTTCTCTGTCTCTAGTCATTTCGTATGAATCGCATAGTCATATAAGATATAATAATATGTTTGTAGATTTTATCGTGTGAAAAACTTATGATGTCAAATGATATTAAAAAAAAAAAAAAACAAAAAAGAAATATATTATTCAACTATCATTTCTCTAATCAAAGCTTTCAAATTTTATTATTTGCGCAGATGGTGTCTAAGAATAAAGGGCAGAATCAAGAATTTGTCTAAAAAAGCTAAATAAAAATTATGTAATCAATGTTAAAAATTTGGCCTAAATCTATTGTTCTAATCCTCAAATTATATTGAGTCAGCCATGGCTACAATATGTAAATCAAGATACTTAGTGTGGGGACAGGGTTTTGACAACCCAGGCCCACTTCATACTAGGCCCAAGGCCCACGCTGAGGACGAAGAAATGTCTGAGGACGAATCGAAGAAGATCCAGTTACCAAAAAGCACCACTGAGGACAATCATGTCCTCGACCAACCGAGACCATGGAGAGGAATAACAAAGCACAATCAGAGGTGGTCCTTCAGAACGTCTCCAAAGAAAAGACAAGTACAATAGGTCAACCACGGAAGTATAGTGGAGGAGCAATTCCAAGAGGAACTGTCACCTCCATATTAAATGCCTACACCTAACGTTTTGGCCGCATTAATGGAGAAGTAGCCCTTGAGCAATACTGCCGTAGTTGCTGCAACCCACAAAAAGAAGGGAAAAGTGACTGATGGGACAAGCACTCAAGTGGTGGCCTGCATGACCAACAAATAGAGGGCCAAGATTAACTAAAGAGGGGATATATAATGTAAGAAGTCCCCCAGCACGGGATTTTGAGAGAAAGAAAATATGGTAGCATTTGTATCAACCTTGTAACCAAGCATTAAAGAAGAGATAAGAACTTCCAGCCCCTAAGAGGAGGGCCGAAGAACCATATCTTACACTTTAGCTTATGTTCTTATCGTCCAACCCATTCCCTACTCTGTTTAGTTGTTGCAACCCTTATTAGGGCCCAGTTCTTGAACCCATACTCTACAAATTCATTGTATTGGGCTAATTGGGCTTGAGTCCACTTATTCTATTGAAGTAGTGCTCGAACTCGGTCCTTATAGTTAGAATACCATTCTAAGTCAATAAAATGATTTGAAATAAGAAAAATTCCTATCTTTATACCATAAACACACAAAGCGAAAATAAAATTTTAAACTTTGAAGGAAGATTTTTTTTTTATAGATAAAAAATTTCAATCTTATCTCAAAAGAAGTTGGATCTGGAAAAAACAAAGAAAGATAAATTTTCTTTGTCCTTTCAACACTAATAAATTTTGGTTTACTAACTACTGGAGTAGGTTGATTTGGCTTTCATCTTTAATTAGAGAGATTCAAAGTTTTACCGTTGGTTTCCGTTGAATTCAATATTGAAAATAATATTAATAATAATAAAAGAAAGGATGCTAATACTTACAAATCTTTTTTTTTTTTTTCCATCTTTTTCTTTATTTTTTCGACATACCCCATGTCCCGGCCATGTCTTTGTCATGTTCCGGCCTTGTTTGGTAATTTAAAAAATAAATAAATAAATAAATAAAACGACTGGGATAATTTAAATAAAATGGGACATGTCTCATATTTTGAAAATACCATTTTACCCATGAAAACTTCAATCGCCCACCTCCCCTTCTCTTTCACTTATGGCTTGTTTGGAAGTTTAGAGAGGGAGGAGAGTAGAGGGGAGTAGAGGGGAGGGGAGTAGTGGAGAGGAGAGTAGAGGAAAATGATTCCCCTCCACCTTGTTTGGATGTTTTTAAAATTAGTAAGGGAGAAGGGAGTAATTAGCCATTCCCCTTGTGTAATTTTGTTAATATAATAAGGGTAAATTAGGTAATTTACTTAGTTAATAGTTTATGTACTCTACTCTCCCTCCAAATCTCTCCAATTTGGGGAAATTAAAAATGGGGGGCTAGAGGGAGTTGAAATCCCTCCAAACCCCTCCCCCTCCTTCCTTAAAAAACTTCCAAACAAAGTAATTAGATTACTCTTCCTCCCTCTACTCTACTCCCTCTCCTTTTTTAAACATCCAAACAGGCCATTAGGGATTCTAATGGCAGGTAAAAAATTTCCCTCTCAATTTATCTTTATATTTGTGTTACTTTATCTCAAATTTTTGTGATTTTTTGTTTATTGTGTCCACTGCTGTGCTGTTACATTTTTCCTTTTTTCTTGAATTTTATATATTTTTCTCTTTTTCTTGAATTAGTGTGTTTGTTTCAACGACATCTTTAGATAGATTAATCAGTATATTTTTAGGAAATTTTGTAAATATACTGTTACTAATTGAGTTATTGTGGAAATTATAATAATTTGGTAATGGCTTGAAGCCTAGTTGAGTCTGGGTGGTTATGGCTAAATTCAATTCCATTATTTCAATCAATTTTTTTTCTTAGTTTTACTTGTTGAGTTTAACTCTTTGCTTCCATTCCCCCTTTCTTAGGAGATGTTGAAGCATCAATTTTTCCACTTAAGATGTTTTGTGTTTATCCTATGCTTAGCTCTATAAGAATATGATTTAGGAAAGCATCTTAATGCTACAATGAAATCACATATTTTTTATAAGTTAAATTTTATTGTATGCTTTTGTTTATTGTTTTCCTAATATTATGACATTTTTCATGTAGGACTCTACCACATCAAAGAAGATAGTGATACAAATTGCACGTTGGGTTCCCCATTTCATTTTATCCAGCCACCAACCCCTCCCATCTCTCTCTTCTTCCAAGTAATTCTTAGTTGTTGAGATATATTTAATATTAGTTGTTGAGATTGTGTTTGAGTTATTGGGCTCAGCTAAAGCCATTTGAATGGTTAGTGTTAGGTCTGTTGGGTTGTTGGTTAAATGAGCCTGCTTTTTGGGGATAGGTGGGTTCAACTCTTGTTTGGGTACTAAATTAGATTGACATAATTCTGGTTACGTGGTAAGTTGCAACCAAATCTAACCTATGTAAGGCTGTGTTTGGTTGCCGTAAAACGTTTTCCGGAAAATAAATATTTTTTGGAAATGCTATTTTTCGGAAAATAAAAATATTTTCAAGTGTTTAGTTGTATTATGAAAATTGTTGTGGAAAATATTTTTATGTGTTTGGTTCTATTAAGAAAATGCTATTTTCCTACTATTTAACAACAAATTCTGGCAGCAAATTCCGGCGACAATAACAACAACAACAACAATTAAACTTAAAAAAAAACAAAACTGAGTTGTCGACGAGATCGAGGAAGAGAGAGCGATGGGTTGTTGTCTGGGTTTGGGTCGACGACGAGCTTTGGGTCGAAGGTCTGGGTCGTCGAAGGCGATGGTTCAAAGGTCGAAGGTCGAAGCCTCATGGGTTCGTCGGTGGGGTGCGATCTTCGGTGGATCGGTCTTCGATGGTGATCTGGGCTCTAGGTTCGCCGGCGAAGTTGAAGATCGGTTCGTGGCGCGAAGGTGAAGTTGAAGATCATGGGTTCGCGCTGCCAGCGAAGTCGAAGATCGTGGGTTCATCCATTCGTGGGTTCGTCCGTTCGTGGCGCCGGCAAAGTTGAAGATCGTGGACGCCGGCGATGGGCTGTGGTGGTGGATCGGAGCTCGGGTTGGTTCGTTCTCTCTCTCGCTCTCTCTCTCTCTCGTTGGTGGTTCGTTCTCTCTCTGGCTCTCTCTTTTTCGGAAATGATTTGAAGGTAAAATGAGGACTGAATTCATTTTCCACCATCAGGCCTCTATTTTACGGTCAAAGGGAAATGCATTTACAGTTGACCGAATTTTACAAACCAACCAAACACACTAATTTTCTGGAAATGCTTTTCCGGAAATGGTTTGAAGGCAAAACAAACACAGCCTAAATTTCCCAAATTTCTCCAGTCACTACCAATTTGAGCTTCTCATTTATCAACTTTTGGTCATTTAGTTTATATCCCACATGTTACATCTTTCTTCATCATAAGTTGAACACCTATCTCACTGCAGTAATTTTTGTTCATATATGCCCAAGCATATCACATGCATGGCAAAAGTTTCCCATTTTTTTTTTTTTTTTTTTTTCATATTTAAAAGGAACCCACAAATATGGTAAATTATCTTGTTCAAGAGGAAATCCAGTGACTAGGGACACGTAAGTGACGTAACATCAAATTCTATTTCAATCTTAAGATGACTCGCAAATTGTCTATTGAGAGGCAAAGCCATAATTAAACTTGAACCCAAAACTCAGTGAAGGAGAAATCAAGTTCATTAAAATAAATCTCATAAAAAAATAGTTCATTAAAATAAATGACTAAATATATAGGAGTATTTTGAGAATTTTAGAAAAAAAAAATTCATTAAATTTAATTCAAAATTTTCCAATTTCTCTCAATTATAGAAGGGATGAAAATTTAAAATTTTGAGGAAATAGAGAGTAATGAGTGTTCCGTCTTACTTATTCCATTCCATTCCACTTAAACTTACAAAAAAATTCTTAAACTTACAAACAAATTAAAAAAAAAAATTCATTCTCTTTATTAGAACTCTCAAATAAAATACAGAAATAATATTCTAAATCTTGTTTTAATTCCTTTCTACTTCATTCATTTCCCTCTTCCTGAGCCTGCTGTTAGACTTAGGAATCCAATCAAGTTGGATAGTTAAATCAATATCATTATGTTAGGCCTAAATATAAGAAGATAAATTTAAATTTATTTTTTAAATATAAGACAAAACTTAAATACAGTATTTTAGGTATTGTTTCTTAGAATTTTCTCTAAATATTCAATAATGTAATTACTTAACTAAAACATATACTTTTATTTTATGAGAAAAAATTAAAATAATAAAATTAAAAAAAAAATAACTTAAAAAATAACTTTTAACCTACTTAAAAAAAATAACTTCTAACTACTATACCTAACTGCTTAAAAAGAATAACTTTTCAGTACTGTGCTTAAGTGTTTTTCTTTAATTAATACTATAAATTCTCCGCTCATAATTCTAATAAATAATTAATAAAATTTACACTATTTAAATATATGGTAGATTGAATCACTCATCAAGTCAAAGGACAAAACAATTAATTTAAGAGGTCGCTTCAAGCTCAAAGTAAACATTGCAAGTCGAGCCCTGGAGCTAGTAAAAACAAGCTGCAGTTGACCCACCTAAGTCCTTTTCCTTAACACAAACCTATCACCATTCGTTACGGGTCTGTTTAGATACAGTTAAAAATTAAAAATTAAAAATATTATAGTAAAATAATTTTTAAATGTGTAAATAATATCATGAGACTTATTTTTAATGAAAAGGTTGATAAAAAGTAAAATTTGTGGGTCCGTAAACAGTACACAATGTACTGTTCATGGACAAAAAGTCAACAATTGCAGCTACTGTTCATGTGAACAGTAGCGGAACAATACCACATTACTCCCTCACACGCCTGAAAAAAAAAAAAAAAACGCAGGCCAAAAACGCAGACGTGAGAATAATTGCAATTCAAACGGGTACTACGTCGGACTCGAACCCATGTGGAATCAACTGTTGGTTCATTTGTTTCAGATAGACATGAAAAAACAGGTTAGAATTTTCTGACCCGACCCGACTCGAAAAATACTTGACCTGAACCTGATTTTTTTGACTCGAAGCAAAAACGGATTGATTTGTGACCCGACCTTTTTTTGCGAGTCAACTTGATCCGGATAACCTGTGACCCCACTCATAAAAAAAATTCTCAATTTTTTTTTTTAACTACGTCCTAGTCCTAATACTAAATACATCAAGCACAAAGCACCAATAGAACATAGTCAATAAATTATTAATTACAAGAAGACAAAATAATAGTTTTTTTTCTTTTTACATGCAAATTGCAATTTGCCTATTTGATTTTGGGGCTTCACGAATCACAAATGACAAAACCAATAAAGCTAAAAGCTCCAGCTCTGTTCCACAGGCCACATAGACATGACAATTGACATGAGAGGACTTAGACTATTAGACAACACAACCATTAAAAAAAAAAGAAAAAAATCTAATTCAATTGACTAGAGTCCACAGCCAAAATTGTGAGTCACATGAAAGAGTGAAGCAAAAACGTGACAACACACCACAACAACCACATCCACGGACCACAAGGGTCAAGGGCCAAAGCGGCAAAGCCCCCTCAACCGAGTCAGCCCTCTGCCGTTCTTTTCTTTTCACACTTTTTCAGTTTCAACTGGAGCTATAATTTGCAAGTATCAATATTTGCGGTGTTGAATCTACTACTAACATTGAGTAGGTTGAGATCAAAATGTAATTTTTATAAAATATTTATTTATTTTTTTTTATTTAATATGTTATGTTAATTTTTAAATCTTTTTTTTTTGTTTAGTTTATCTTTCTAAGTAATCTGATTTTACTATTATTTTAAATGCAACAAGAATATGTGCACTTAAGAAGACCAGTAACTTGCTACTTTGCTGGCTTACTTGTTTTGTTTGTTTTAAGATTTATCTCTTTTTAAAGTTGTAAACTTGTAATTATATGCATTTTGACAGTGAACTATTAATATTGAAAATTTTTTTCCATCATAAATTTATGACTATAAATAATTTTTGTCATGCTCAAAAGTCAAAACTGTTAGCATTGGAAGGATATTAACAAGTGGCATTAAGTGTAATTCATTTGCTTAACTAATTTTATTCATTCTCTCTAAACATGTTGTCATTAATTTGTTTTTGTAATTGAAAAAAAAAAAAAAAAACTTTGAAAAATACGGGTCAACCTGACCCAACCCGACACGACCCACAACCCGATTGACCCGTTAAAAAATGACTAGTTTGACCCGCCGACCCGACCCTACCAAACTCGCCTGTTTTGCCCATTCTAGTTTCAGATAAGGTAGAAGTAGTAACGTTTGTCTTTGTCACATGTTAAACCCGCACGTACCGTCACACATTCATTTCTCGAATCAATGATGCCAACACCTCAGCAACGCTCAAAATCCAGACAAAGAGAAAGAGTGTCGAGTCAGAAACGTATATAAAACTTAATAGTAAGTTAGTAACACTGTACTACTGTGTGGTGTGTACAGCACTGTTAAAATGTCAACTTTTCTCTAGATTCTCGTATAAATATATAATCGTTGTGGCCAAGAAACCGTTTGTTCGTTCTATCTATCTTTTACTTGGTTACTTAGTGTTTCTCTCTTTTATTACATGCTGATATAGATTGAGAAAGAGAGAGAGTGTTTTTGGATTTGATTGAAAATGGCTGTGAAGCTATGTACATGGTTTTTGAGCCAAGGGATGATGAGTGGACTGAACTGCAGCAGCAACCGCTCAAATGTTCGTTTTTTCTCACCTTCCTATCGCTTAATTCCTGCTTCCTGTAAAATGCGTCACCGTAATTTCAGGTTCCTCTCTACTTGTTCAATCTCATTCTTTTATTAATTGGAGCTGTATTTTGTGTTTTTTGTTCTTTGTCATCATAGTTTTGATCGTTTGATTGAGCTTTTGTTTTATGGGTATTGTTCTATAAATTGATTTATCTCTTGGGTTTGGAAATTGGGTGCCTTTTCTTGATGTTGATTGACTTGTAGTATGATGATTGCTAAATTTTCCTTTTTGGGTGGTGGGAGTTTGAAAATTCATACAATACACTTCCAAATTTGCCTTATTGATTGTACTGTGAACTGGTTCGGATTATATTTGTATCGATTGAAAAAAAAAAAAAAAATGAAAACCATATTCGCCGCCTTTATCCTTATCCCAATTGATGCAATCGAATTATTACCTTTTGCCATCACCACTAGTCCACAACCTTCTTGGAGCTGATGTGCCACTGATAGCGATAGATAGAGCTATTGCCTAGGGAGTTTTGAACCCATGGCCGTACCCTCCACCCTTTCTTATGTGGGGAGGAGGTTTGGTTTGAGCTAGAGCCCATTGGCAACATATTTGATTATATATAATCCAAAAAAACTAATCTAGAAACCTATGTATCTGTCCTTTTTTAAAAAATATTGTGCCTCTAAGCTTGTGGAACCTAAGTTAAAATGACTGTCGTTGGTTCAACAGGTTGAGGTAAATGGTGGCCAGGCTAGGAAGAAATAGAACTGAAAATGCATTTTATGAGATGTTAGAGGTTGCTGACTGAGATAGACATATTTTTTGATAAGAAAGTATGTTATACATATGAAAGACTACTCTATGCATGAAAAACATAGAGCAAACCCAAAAAATACAAGAAGAAGAAAACATAGAAAAAACAAAAAAGAAAACCAATCAACATATTAATTACAAAGAGAAAGAGAGCTAAGGAAAGAAGGGAGAGAATCACTAGTCGTGAGTCCCCACGCTCGAGACCAATCAAAAAGAGTTCCACTAAAAGAAGCAAGCATCTGATAAACAGAACTATCCAAATCCTCAAAAGTCCGCCGATTCCATTCCTTCCAAATACACCAAAGGATGCACAATGGAACTAAATTCCAAATCTGAGACAAGTACTTCCCCAACCAATTCCACCAGCCAAAAAGCAAATCTAGGATCGATCTAGGATATTGCTTAGACAAGTTTATTTGAGTTACTTATCAAAAAAATTAATGTGGGTTACTTATGGCTTCCTTGAAATGTTAATTTCACAGTACTTGGTTACAGCTGGTCTATCACTCTATTGTCTTTAGCATTGGATCAATTTGATTCATTGAATTGAAATTGTTTTCCTTATTACAATATCTACACAAATTAATGCTGAATTTTTGTTTATTAAAGATTTAATTTTTCTCTGTACTATTGTGCACATTGAAGTATTTTGGATCTTGAAGTATATGAGCTTATCGAGGCTTAATTGCCCTTAGGTTGACCCTTATTTATTTATTTTTTGTAATAAGTTAGTATTAGAAAGGGAAAAAAGAAGGTGGGGGGGGGGGGGGGGGGGTAGTGTAAAAATATAATCAGCAAAAAAAAAAAAAAAGTTCTCGCTGCCAAAAGATAAGGTCATCAAGAAAATCTAAAAAGGGGATCATAGAAAAGAATCAAGAACAGACTGATACCTAGTAGAACAGAAATATAAGAAAGGTTGACTTTATTTCCCCCGAGGACTTTGCTGGAATTTCAGAATCCTTGTTATTTCTTTCTATGCAAAGAAACCACCTAAGGTACGATGGACTAGGTCCTGAGCTACAGACTTCTTCCACTCCCCAATTTCACCCTCTTATTTCCCTTAGGTTGACCCCTTTTTTACCAAACAAGATTGGACAAAATCTCATAGCTGATTTTTTTTTTAGGATTCCAATTCCAAGAAAATTATAAATTTATAACCTTTTCACATCTGATCTTACATACAAATCTAAATGCACACTTTAGAGCACATTATAGCACTTAATGAACTTAATGCCTTTTGGCATCCATTGTCTATGAATTGTGGTGGCAATGGTGAGTATTCACTTGAAAACCATGTATTCTAATTTGAACGTTGCTCTGCTTGTTTGAGTTGAAAACAAAAAATTAGGTAGAATGGTCTGATTAAGCACGTATTATGTGCTCTACTTTCCAAATTCAGATTCCTTGGAAATTTATCTTCAATAAATTTTCTTGTATTATAGACATGTATTTTCTTAAGCGATCATAAATTCTCACCCAAGTTACCAGCTCTAGAAGCAAATTTTTTAAATTTGATTGAATTTCTTTTATGGAGTTTTTTATTATTATTATTATTTTTTATTTTGTGTAATTTACATAGTTTATCTTATCTCGGATTAAAAAGTTTCTGTACCTTAAATTTGATTATTAGTATGCACTAACTTGATCATACAAAAATTACATACAGTTCCCAGCATAAAAAGCAACAATTGAAGAAAGCCTCTCATGAACAGCCTCCAACAAATGCAGATTTCCAGCCAAATGGTGATGAGGAGTTAGAATCTGAAAATGCTTCAATTATTAATGTCCCAATTTTGAGTCAGGAACTCATTTCAAATGATGATGTTGACACAAGCATAGCTCTGGAGCATAACAGTGCAAAACAATTGAAGAAAGCATCTCATGAACAGCCTCCAACAAATGAAGATTTCCAGCCAAAAGGCGATGAGGAGTCAGAATCCGAAAATGCTTCAATTATTAATGTCCCAATTTTGAGTCAGGAACTCATTTCAAATGATGATGTTGACACAAGCATAGCTCCGGAGCATAACAGTGCAAAACAATTGAAGAAAGCCTCTCATGAACAGCCTACAACAAATGAAGATTTCCAGCCAAAAGGCGATGAGGAGTCAGAATCCGAAAATGCTTCAATTATTAATGTCCCAATTTTGAGTCAGGAACTCATTTCAAATGATGATGTTGACACAAGCATAGCTCCGGAGCATAACAGTGCAAAACAATTGAAGAAAGCCTCTCATGAACAGCCTCCAACAAATGAAGATTTCCAGCCAAAGGGTGATGAGGAGTCAGAATCCAAAAATGCTTCAATTATTAATGTCCCAATTTTGAGTCAGGAACTCATATCTAATGATGATGTTGACACAAGCATAGCTCTGGAGCATACCAGTGCAAAGGAGTTGAGTAGTCCTACTATAACTAATGAAGAAAAAACTTTGGTATGGTCCTTCATCAAGACATCTACAACAAAATCAATAATCTGTGTTTGGACCATGCCACTTTTTTTTTTTTTCTTTCTATCTATATTTCATGTTATTTACCCGGTGGGTGGGATTCTCACTGGTAAATTAAGAAAATTAATTGGAGATAAATGGAGAGTAAATGCAGTTGTTTATGGACAATAAGTAACAACCCAGAGATCAAAAACTGGTTGATTTTTACAACAAAAACTGTTTTCATTTCCTCTTATTGGCTAGAAAAGCTAAGGATAATGTCGTAAACTTAAACAAAATTATTATATTCTTTGTTTGTCTCACAGGCTATAAATGTTGGCGGTGCAGAGCAACTATCAAGTGTTCAATCTGAGGATTTGGTTGGCATGATAAGATATGCGGAGAAAAGTAGGATATTTTCTGTACTTTTATAATCCTTTTGGTATCTGTCTCTTTAGTTTAGCATCTTTGTATCAATTTACAGTGAAATACCTACCTATGTTTCCATTCTTGCTATAGATATCCATCTTCTCAATCAAGCTCGGGTTCGTGCGCTTGAAGATGCTGAAAAGATTCTCATTGAGAAGGAGACACTGCAAGGAGAGATCAATTCTTTGGAGATGAGACTTGCAGAAACTGATGCCCGGATTCAAGTTGCTGCCCAAGAAAAGATACGTGTGGAACTTCTTGAAGACCAGTTAGAGAAGTTGCGAAATGAATTCACTCAAAGGGGTGGTACTGAAAGAATTGAGCTTGATATGTATGAGAATCATGAAAATCTTTTGAGTAGTGAGGACTCTATAATACATAATAATAGTTTTCATCCTCTTACCAAGGATCTTAGCTCATTGAGGGAAGAAAATGTCTTCCTAAAGAATGATATAGAAGCACTTAAGTCTGAGCTTAATTATGTCAAGAATACGGATGAACGTGTGCTTATGCTGGAAAGACAACGCTCATTGTTAGAATCTTCCCTAAAAGACTTGGAGTCTAAACTTTCTGCTTCTCTGGAAGATGTTTCCAAACTTTCTTCTCTGAAAGTTGAATACAAGTATTTGTGGGAGAAGGTGGAGAATTTACAGGAATTGCTAGATAAGGCAACCAAACCAGCAGATCAAGCTATTACAGTGTTGCAGCAAAATCAGGAGCTCCGAAAGAAGGTTGATAAATTGGAAGAATCCCTTGAAGAAGTTAATGTCTATAAGCTCTCGTCAGAAAAATTGCAACAATATAATGAATTAATGCAACAAAAGATCAAGCTTTTGGAGGATCGTCTTCAAAAATCTGATGAAGAGATACATTCTTACATTCATTTATATCAAGAATCAGTGAAGGAATTTCAAGAAACACTTAATAATCTGAAAGAAGAAAGCAAGAAGAGGGCACTAGATGAGCCTGTGGATGACATGCCTTCAGAATTTTGGAGTCGTTTATTGCTCATAATTGATGGTTGGTTGCTTGAGAAAAAAATATCAGCACATGATGCAAAGTTGTTGAGAGAAATGGTTTGGAAGAAAGATGGACAAATTCGTGATGCATACATGGCATGCAAGGAAAAGAATGAACGTGAGGCTGTAACTACATTTCTCAGGCTGACATCATCACCAACACGGTATTAATTATTTAATAGTAACTTGTGGTGAATATATGTGCTTTTCATTAATTTGTACCCTTTGTTGATCAGTCCAGGATTATATGTAATTCATATCGCAGCAGAGATGGCACCAGTTGCTAAGGTGTGCTCAACTTTGCGCTATGGTCTTCCCTTAATTTCTTTGCTCGATCTATGTGAAAACTTCAGTGAAGGATCTGAAGGTCTTTTATGTTGATTTAGAATTACATTACATACTGCTGAATAGATGGTCAAATATTGCTAGAGGAATCTGTGACGCTCAAAATGTCCATGTTGATGTTATTGACAAATTTTCTCCTACATTGTAGTATATCATCTATTTTATGGAAATATAAGTGAGGGGGACAAATAAAGGAACTTGTGTCTTGGTTGGAAATATCTTATGTCAAATTATATTAGTGTATACAGAACCTGGAATTTCACTTAAGCCTCTTTGATAAGATGCTTGATTGCACATATAAATTTATAAAGTCAGCTGTAGTATATCTTCTGGGTTCAGAAATGCAATTTCGTTTTCCTTGCTGAATTCTGTAATGGTGCTTGTGTAGACAAGTTGCCACAGCACAAATAGTTATTTTCTACTCTTTGGTTGAACTGTGTATGGTATATCCTTTCTTATGGAAAATGGCATATGTCTCCAACAAGGAAGTGGTCCCCAGTCCCCTTATTGCCTTTTCAATAACAACATAACAACTCCAAAATAAAAGGATACTAAACCATAACCTTATAGTTATTATTATTTTCATTATTAAATTATGATTAACATACACTTTTTGTCCTTGAAATTTTGTCGGAGTTAGATTTCGTCCATCAAATTTAAAATGTATCAATTTTGTCCTTTGAAAATTTGCCATTAAAGAAATTGCATACGTGGCAGATTGAGTGTTGGCATGGCACATATGTTAAAAAGTTGTATAGCGTGGCATAAATTTAATAGCAGATGGATAGAAGGATGAAATTGATACCTTTAAAATTGTTAAAAAGACAAAAGTTGAACTTCCACCAAATTTTTGAGATGGAAAAGTATATATCTCTCACTGATAGTACCTTATCTTTGTGCCTTAGATTATTAAACAAATATATGTTTTTTTTTTGATAAATAACGTAAGAACTTTTTATTAAAGAATATCCAACCCAAGTACCCTGGAAATGTACTACATTGGTAGAGATTAGTAACCCAAATTACATTTATTTTTCCTTTTTGAGTGCACCAAAGTTGGTTAAGCTTTTTTTAAGTGGTTTGAAGCTGGCTTTATCTTGGCTTGTGCTCAGTTTGGTATTTTAAGTTTTCCTTCACAAGTTTTTTTAGATTATACAGAAGACTATATAATGGCTTAAGTCACAAGTCAAAATGCTCCACAAATGCTCTTTGTTGGATCTTATCTGCCACACATATCTCAAATTACCTGGCTGTTAAAATATTTCTTCAGCACATTTACTATGCTATATTTTGCACGAATGATAGTGGTATATGATTTTGTTTGGCCTTTATCTAGTTTTCAGCATTGAACCATTTTCTCTTCTGGTGCTGGCCTTGTATCCATGTGGAAAATAAAAGAAAAGTTTGAATACTAAAATTTTTTAACATTTATTCGGACGAGAAAAAGGATAGGTGCTAATGTTCTATAATCATGATTCATGAACTACGATTTAAAATTTTATGTTGTCTATTCTTGCTTAGTTTTTAGTGTTAGTTTTATGATTTCTTCAAGATTCTACATTTCTTCTGTAGGTTGGTGGTTTGGGGGATGTTGTAGCTGGTCTTGGTAAAGCTTTGCAAAAAAGAGGACACCTTGTGGAAATTGTTCTTCCAAAATATGATTGCATGCAATATGATCGTATTCGTGACTTAAGGGTGAGTTATTTTTTGTGATAATATTTTGAAGTACCTGAGTTTCAAGAATATCTCAATGATCTGATTAACTGATACAGGTCCTGGATGTGGTGGTAGAGTCATACTTTGATGGCCAACTATTCAAAAATAAAATCTGGGTTGGCACAGTTGAAGGTTAAGGATTTTATAGTTTTTGCTTGCGTTGTATACTTTAGAACATGGACTGTACAAAAATTCTATCTTTTAGCGTCAGATGCTTATTATAAATTTAATTATGCAGGTCTTCCTGTTTATTTTATTGAACCTCATCATCCTAACAAATTCTTCTGGAGAGGAGAAATTTATGGCGAGCATGATGATTTCAAACGTTTTTCATTTTTTAGCCGTGCAGCACTTGAATTGCTTCTTCAAGCTGGCAAGAAACCAGACATAATACATTGCCATGATTGGCAGACAGCTTTTGTTGTATGGACCATATAATCTTCATTGTTGACTTGTGCTTTATTTGATATCTGACATTTATTTTTATATATTTATTCTTTTAAATGAATTTTTTTTTGCCTTCTTAGGCACCACTTTACTGGGATTTATATGCCCCTAAAGGATTGAATTCGGCTAGAATATGTTTCACATGCCACAACTTTGAGTACCAAGGGACTGCTCCTGCTGCAGAATTGGCATCTTGTGGTCTTGATGTCCATCAGCTAAACAGACCAGATAGAATGCAGGACAACTCTGCACATGACAGGGTCAATCCTGTTAAGGTATGGTAATTATTGATGCATATTTACTAATTCTTTTTTGTGTTGAGAATCACATTTATTACTGATATCATAAAAGACATGCAAATATTTCATAATGTCTTATGGATTCCCTATTTTCAGGGTGGAGTTGTATTTTCTAATATTGTGACGACTGTTTCGCCTACTTATGCACAAGAGGTGCGGACTGCTGAGGTATGAACTTTGCCTTTACATTGGTTTTGTTGCATTTACGTTAAAAATTCACAAGAATGCTTTGAGGTTGCTTCTATAGTCATTATTATGATTAGGCTCCCGGTTGAGAAGATTAGGGGGAAGATTAGGGGGGAAAGGTTGGGGAAATTTGCCATTTAACATGATTTTAGCAACTATTTTGTTAGTTGACTTGTTTTTTAAACATATTAGTAAACTAGCGTCTTGAACCTTAGAGACTCGAGTTCAATGAAAAAAGATCTGAAGAGTAAAGAACCCACGGCAGATCAGAAGAAGAAGACAAAAGAAGAACAACCTAGACGAAGAAGAATAACCCACACGGCAGATCTGAAGAAGCCACCACTTGGAACTCGAGGCTTAGAGACTTGATTTTCAAAGCCTTGAGATGGTAGTTTGCAAAATGGTTTTGCAAACTTGACAACTAACTAAATTGTTCCAAAAATAATGTTAAATGACAAATTTTCTTTAAAAAGTCCCTCTTTTTCATTCACATCAGGTAATTAAATATCACATAACCTCTCTGTACTGACTTTACATGACATGATGGAATAACATTATTCCTGACTTCAAATTGATCCAAGATGATTAGGGTGGGATGTCTACCATGTCTTACAAAAATCAACGCAGATGTTTTAAGGGAGTATTCATATCAGTCTCATTGCTTTCATGAAGCCCTTATATGTTGTTATTTTTTTATTTACAGGGAGGAAAAGGTCTCTATTCAACACTTAATTTTCACTCAAAAAAGTTCATTGGGATTTTAAATGGAATTGATACTGATGCATGGAATCCTGCCACTGATACATTTCTCAAAGTCCAGTACACTGCAAATGATCTTCAAGGGAAAGCAGAAAATAAGGAAGCTATGAGAAGGCGTCTAGGGCTTTCTTCTGCAGATGTCAGGAAGCCACTGGTAATTTTATTTTATCAAATAGTGACATCATCATATCACATTAAGTTTTCATATTTGTTGACATTTTAATATGCAGCAATAATATAGTAGTATAATATGTTACCCTTTTTAAAAAGTTATATTTTGACTCACCACATTTGTGGTTTTACAATATACTGTCATTAGCTATGGAAATTACATTTGGGATCCTAGGAGCTGTACTTTAAGCTTTGTATTATCATGCATACATGGGAAAATGTTTTTTATTTTATTTTATTTTATTTTATTATAAGTGAATGAAGAATTTTTATTGAAAAGGGGGATTGCTTCATATTCACAATAATGAACACAAAGTATCTTAAAAAATTACAAAGAATCAAACTGAAACTCTAAGAGAATTATGAAACTCAAAAATAGAAGTAAAATGAGTGAAACACCTAACCATAGACCAATCAAACAAGGTATGAATCAATAAGGATTTCTACTGATAGAGGGATCTCTCAATGTCGTTAAACATATGAGAGTTGCGTTCCTTCCCGGCACTAACCACATCAAACATGGTGGCACTAAATGCTAAACATTTGAAGAATGCTTCTAAACCAACTCTTACACCCAAACAATAAGGCCTTTACTATCAAAGGAATCACCCACTAAATTCCAAACATGCTAAGAACTTTACTCCACAGCATATGATATGAGTAACATCACAATGAAGTAATAAATGGTCCACCATTTTCCTGCAATATTGACACAAGCAGCACCATCCTATCCTTCTTAATAAGGTTATCAATAGTAAGAATTTTACCCCAAGCTTCTGGCCATAAAAATAAAGAAACCCTCTTTGGGGCCTAGACACACCATATACTCTTCTAAGGGAAAAAAATGCCATTTGTGCCATGGATAACTTTGTTTTAAGAACAAACATGAAACTTGCCTCTCCCAGTTAAGCACTATTTCATCTTATCACCCCCCTCCCCCCTAGGCACCTGAGATCAGATATGATTTGAAAAGAAATTAACAGAGCCCAACTCCCAATTATGGAAGTGCCTTTGAAAACTTACATCCCAGCTCCTAACCTCCCCCCATCCAGCCTAGAATCCAATGAATCAGAGACAGAGGCTTTTGTATCGGCTGAGCTGGCAAACAGACATGGGAAATTGTTAGCATGGAGGCTTAAGACATGCAACTCTGTCTCATATATGCCCTGCTTTTAGTTCATACTGGTATCAGGACTGAAAGTTCCATTTGAACTTACAGCTAAAATTCAGAAATGTATACAGTTGGAAGAACTTAGATTTGGAAATTTCTCCCATTTTATTTTTGTTCTCTTTAATTGCTTTATAAACAGCCTCCCTGCCCTTCTTTTTTCAAGTTTTGTACTAAGCTCATGTTAATGCATTCTTTAACAATATACCTGGCAACAAAATGTGATTCCACTGCCAGAATCGTCGCAGTTAAGTTACTGTGTTTTAGGATCCTTTTTGTTGTTTTTATTGAATCCATGTTACTGATTTAATAGATAGAGAAGTCTGTTTTGGATAAATATTAGGGCACTTAAAATTCTTCTTTTATTGTTGGGAGTGTTTGAGTTATCACAATAATGTTCTTAAAGGGACCTTTTAATTGTTTGGTTTGTATGTCATAATTTTTTGGGTGATATACTCCCATTTAGGACCATCTTTATGTTTTGAAGAAACGACATTGTCACTGGCCTTGTAAGAAAGGTCTTGGGTTCATCACATGAGAGAAGGATGTGGGAGGGAGAAGGCTACCTCTGACTGTGTAGCCTAACATTTCCACTTGATAAAAAGGAAAAGAAAAAGAACATAATTGGCATTTTCTATATTTCTTTATTTGATCCTGATTATAGTTGGTGAATCTGCTTGAAATCTTACTTGATTTTGTTTGATCTTTTATTCAATAGTTAGGCTGCATAACAAGATTGGTGCCTCAGAAAGGTGTACATCTTATTAGACATGCGATATATCGAACGTTGGAGCTGGGAGGACAGTTTGTACTTCTTGGATCAAGTCCAGTGCCACATATTCAGGTAATGTTTTACTTTTTCTTTATTAAATTCTTTACAAGTAGAATGCCCACCGCCCACCCCCCAAAAAAAGAAGAAGACAGGGAGTAAAAGGATAACCTCACTTTCATCAAATGGTTGATTTTTATTTTGAAGGTCTAATCCTAGTAATTTCTTATTCATTCTTCTAACATCGATACTACAATGTGTAGAATCCATGGTTTTAAAAACTGGATCGGACCGGCTGGTTCAACCAGGAACTAAGCATTAATCCGGTCCGGTTATTGTTAAAAACCGAAAATAGAAGAAAAACCATTAAAAACTAGAAACCGCCAATTTAACCGGCAAAACCGAAAACCAGTACAGTTAAACTGGTTTTTAGCAGTTCCTCATTAAAACTTCAGATGCTGTGTTAAAAAAAAAAAAAGAAAAGAGAGAGAGAGAGAGAGAGAGATTTTGTTTCAGATTTGAGAGGAGAGATTTTGATTTTGAAAATGCTCTCAAGCCTGAAGTGGTGAAGCCTAAGACACCAACAGTGACCCCAAAAACATCAGATCTCCTATCTTTGTGTCGAGGAAGGAGCTCAAAAACGAAGCAAATTTACAATGATTTGATCTGTACGCTTCAGTCTTTGTTTGCTGGTCTTGCACAGTTGCACTTGCACATACCCATATTGATGAGAGAGACAGAGAGAGGGAGAGAATATTGAAGAGGGAAATGAAAATTTAGCAAAAAGTAGGATAGGAAAGAAACTAAGTTTAGAATTGTTGTTTGAAAGTTTGAATAAAACATGTGGATGTAGTAGATTTTCAAAATGTGTGGTGGGTGTGATATGAACGTGTAAGTGTAGGATAGGTGGGAATAAAATATCAAGTGGGCAATGATATTGTTACCCAATGGTGACTTACTTTTTGTTATTTGACAAATTAAAAAATAACTAAAAATGGTTTGTAATTGTTACAACTTGACCTTTTTATGGTTTTTTTTTTTTTTTTTTGGGTTGAATTTTGTTAAGTAGTGTCCAAAAGTTGGTAAGTTAATATTTAATGTTTTACTATTATTTAATTTTTTTAGTTAAAATGACTAGTTATAAAATTATTTATTTATTTTTATAATTAATAATTATTTATTTATTATTTATGACATCTCCCGGTCAGACCATAAAACCGGTAAACACTCCTTATTCCGGTTCTTTCACCATACCAGTTTTTAAAACCATGATAGAATCAATATCAGGAGCATAAAAGAAATTGAGAATGGAAAATTCAGTAGTATTATTCTACAAGTTTGAAAACTTCTTTCTGACCCAAATTTGCATGTGAAACTTATTTTTAAAATTCTAAAGATCTTCTTCTTCTTCTTTTTTTTAAGTTTTAAGCAATAGCCATATCGAGAAAAAGTATGAGAAAGGGGCACAGCCCTAGTAAATGGGGAATTTACAGAGGAAGAGGCAAAAGGAAATGAAAGTAAACAAGTATAGAAAATATTATCTAAAATTCAAGTTATCCAGGAACTCCAGCAAGTTGAAGTAGAGAATGAAATAGTAGGCTGAAGTCCATTCATAGAAAAAAGAATAATAATAAAATAATAAAAAAGAAGAAGAAGAAACTAAAAGAAAGAGAGAGAGAGAGAGAGAGAGCTTCAACTTCGTAAGAAGTAACTTCGTCCCCCTGAAATGATGTGCATACCTATATCCCCCCATGCACCACATTAAACATAACAGAATAGTCTGCCTTTTTTTTTTTTTTTTTTTTTTTAATGAATGAGCAATTATATTTCAAAGAAAATATTAAAGCAAGTTAGTACAGAAAAAACTTCACAAATCTTGCTGGGACAGCCAGCTGCACAAAGAAAAAGATTCATACAGCAGGGGAAAAAAAAAAAAAACCTTAGCAAAGTGCTAGCAGCAAGGAGAATTTCTAAGGCTTGGAGGAGAGATGCCCTGATAGCAGCACAGCACTCTATTCAAAACAGAATTGCAGAAACAGTCCCTGCTTTCTACCCTATTTTTAACTTCCTTTTTGATAGTTCTAATAATAGTCTCTCCAGACTTGATCCTGCCTTGACAAGTCGCCCTATCTCTTAGCTTCCACTGATTATAAGCAGCAGACCATAGTTTTGCCAAGGACAGCTCTCAAACTCAATCCCCTCAACTGGTCTTCACCCCACAACATGATGTCCTTTCAATGGAATTTAGGATTTATAATAAAACACCAGCCCATAATGGTTTTCCACACTCTTCTGGATATGGGGCACTTAAAGAAGAGGTGCTCCCTATTCTCAATTCTATTTTTGCATAAAACACAAATAGCATCAGTTACTACTCCCCATGGTAGAAGCCTATCCTTTGTCAACAGCCCATTCTGACTTGCAAACCAATGAAAGTGTGTTTAGTAATTGGACCTAAAAACCAGATCAATTGATACCACTTGACCTCTGGATTTTTCCTTCCTGTATGCCGGACCAGGTACTAGAACAAGAATAAAAGCCAGATTTAGAAGGAATCCAGAAAGGCCTATCCTCATCTACAATTTCTACCAATTAGAGTTTAGTCCTAAATGGCCACTAAATTATCAGATCTTGCGGTGGCCAGTGCCACTCCTGATTCTGCAAGACACTAGAGACCAAAGCAGTCAACAAGCTAGCAAAGTCATAGACTGTTTTATAACCATATCTTTGACAAAAGACACCATCACGATGCCACAATCGTGCCAAAGATAGATGATAGATCCATGCCCAACATCAAATCAAATAAGAGGTCTAACTTCATTTCAGAGTTTTGGAATCTTCCTCTAGCTCCATGTACAATCCTGAGGGATTTTGACAATCCAAAAGCTCCTACCCTCCAAAAGCTTAGCTTTCATCCAAGC
The DNA here is from genome assembly GCA_023621385.1 of Quercus gilva. NCBI lineage: Eukaryota > Viridiplantae > Streptophyta > Magnoliopsida > Fagales > Fagaceae > Quercus > Quercus gilva. The sequence continues at coordinate 65,591,516 of CM042477.1, forward strand.
AACCCATAAAGAGCCTGCCTGAGCAAACAAAGACCAGATAAATCCATGAACATATTAAACAAAGGAGAAAGTATCGATACAAAGATAATTTTAAGCAACCAAGTAAATAATTTGTTTCAACAACCTTAGTAAAGTAAAGTATATCAAATAGCTATATAGCTACAACAATAACAACAAAAACAACCAAGCCTTAGTCCCAAAATTTTTGGGATCAGCTAATTTAATAGCTCTATAGCTACTGTAATGAAATTTGAATTAAAACATATAGCACTTAACAAGAATCACAGATGAGCAAAACTTAGTTACAGTTCTTTAGGTGCTATATATTAAGTTTCCAAATTAAATTCAAACACTTGGTTGCATTGATCAATGTTAGACAAACAGTGTTCTCTTTCCTAAGAATAATTAAATTTAATACAACAATATGTTTGAATTTTATTGGGGAACCTAGTGAATAACACCTAAGAAATTTTATCTAAGTTTTACTTATCTCAAATCAATTAGGTATGTACTATTGTAGTCAAATTCAGAAATTATTGAATTATAGAAATTGTTATGTAATTTATTAATAACTAAAAAGATCGATGATCAAAGAGATGATTGGTTCATTGAAGGACTTAAGTGTATCAAGTGGAATCATTAATTATTAGGATTGGTCTAATAGAATATTAATGATTTTAATTAATGAGACATGAATAATAATAATAATAAAGTACTAACACAACAATATGCCATACCTTAGACAATTCTTGAATTTTTGGAGTTGAACTTAATCTAAACTTCAGCTTTTATATAAAATATAAGGGTATGTTTGGCCGCTACTTTTTTTTTTTTTTTTTTTTTTTTTTTTTTTTCCCTAATTTTCTATTTTCTAGACCAAAAGATTTGTTTGGTAACTTTTTTTTTGATACTCAAAATAGACAAGAAACAAAAATGGTTTCCAAATCTCAATTTCCAAAGGAAACTGAGAATAGCTAATAACCTGTTTTCAATTATGAAAACATGGAGACGCGAATGAACTTAATGAAGTCTAGGCTTTGAGTCCTAGCGGAAACAAAAAGCAAAACCAAAAGCACAATAACAAAGTGCAAATTAAACTTGCAGCCAAACCCAAACCCACCGCTCTCTCCTCCCTCCCTCCACTTTCCTCTCGTCATCCATGAAATCATCATTTAGTTCACAGCCAGACGAACAGGATTACCAGACATGACAAACTTGAACATCGATTACCAATGATATAGGAAGAAACGACCCAAGCCTAGAGTTAAAAGAGCTAGATTTCATGTTCAGGTTTTGGTCTTATGTTTGATAGATACAATGCCTATGTGTTCAAACTTTAGCAAGCTTGTTTTAGTCTGGCAACAAATGCATGTACCTGCTATGCTGGCATGTGATTGTATAGACGCATCTCCTTTTTTTTTTTTTAATTAATAAAAAAAGTTCATAGATTAGTCTAAAAATATATATACATAATATATTGGTTCATCACTTAGTTAATAGTCCCATTCTTACCCCCAAAACATAAGTTAATAGGCACAAGAAATTCTTACTCTTGTTTTAAACTAACCAAATGTATTTTTAATTTTGGAAACACAATAAAATCGTTTTTTATTTTTATTCTTCAAAACAAGTTTTTGGAAACAAAAAACAAAAATAATTACCAAACAAAACCTAAGAATATGTCTGCAATGAATCATTTTATGGTATTAATGGTCTCATGTATTAACAGTAATAATGAGAAAATATAAAACCTTATTATTGTGTTAGTAATACAAATGCAATTATTGTTAGTGTGCATAGCTCTGGTACCATTCAGAATTTATGTGTTTCATGCAATTGAATTAGACAAATTATGAAATTAGAGGATAGACGACAGTTCACTTTGAAGCAAGTACAATTATTCTTCTGAAAATTTATGAATTCTGAAGACAATGAGCTCTAGCTCAAATGGTGGTTCCTTCTCCTATAAAAATGGGTGGAGGGTGAATTGTAGATTAAAAATCCATCATATGTATTTGAAACTTAGCCATAAAAGGAAAAAAAAGCATATAATGATTGTCAAATACACATCCTTTTTGAAATTTTAAACTCACCATAACTGCTCTCTCTCTCTCTCTCTCTCTCTCGCGCGCGCGTGTACATCCATTAAGAAAGCACAAAAAGAATATCCATTTAAATTTTTATATATTTAATTTTTCAAAACTTAAAAGTCATCGGTTAGTTGACATGTCAAGATCATTTACATGTGGTAATGATTGTATCAATTTAATATATCAGATTTAAAACAAAAAGCCAATGGTTCAGTTGCCATGTCCATATTAATTGCATTTGGTAATGAATTTCTTACTATTTGAAATTCACTTGTTGCTTCTTCTATATGATGACTATATGTGCTTATAGCTAATGATTTCTATTATTAGAAGGCAAAGACTTCCATCCCATTTCTCTGTTTTGTTTGCCAACCTTTTTTTTTTTTTTATGAAAATTTTGTTTGCCAACTTAGCCATATAGGTTTATGCTGAATGATTTGTGTTTTTGCTCTATGTTTATTGTAAATTTTTTTTCTTGTAGAGGGAATTTGAGGGTATCGCACACCAGTTTCAGAATCATGATGACATTCGATTGATATTGAAGTATGACGAATCTCTTTCCCATTCCATATACGCATCATCTGACATGCTCATCATCCCATCCATCTTTGAGCCATGTGGCCTTACACAGGTAAAGTCTGCACTTATCCTTGAGTAAGGCTCCTTGAACAGAAAACCACCTGAGCACATTTCTCTCTTATCAAATTGCACTTAATGGAGAGACACTTAAAGAAGCCACACAGCCCCTGCACTTCTCATTTAAAAACTGAGATGTGGAAAAGATGACTCTTGAAATCAATGGATGATGTTACTTTAGCTATGTTCTCTATCCTCATCTGTGGCATATAAGCCTCTAGCTAAACACCTTATTTCAATGTACTAGTGTTGAATCCAAATTCTAATATGTTTTTTTAGCTTTATTTTCTGTGTTAACTCCTTGTATATTTTCTCTAGTTGATAGCCATGAGATATGGTTCTGTACCAATTACAAGAAAAACCGGCGGTCTGAATGACAGGTGGGTTAAGCCTCCTATATAGCATCGCCATATTGTGATTCAAGTTTATTACTTTCAGAAAAATCTTATTTGAACATTCTGTTTTTGCTTGTGTAGCGTTTTCGACATTGATGATGATACTATACCTCTCCAGTTCCGGAATGGATTTACCTTTTTAAATCCCGATGAACAGGTAAATCAGTGGAATACTGAGTTTTAGTTGAGTACTTCTATGTCTGTATTTGTGTTCATTAATTTTTATTTAGCACCCATGTTTGAGGCTTCAAGCAGGCAATTTGCTGCTCTAGTCTGTTAGAGCCTTAGGCTATTGCAGTCAGCTACGAATCTTAGCATCATATGTAGAGACTTCTGTTTTATCCTCTCTCCTCTTGTGTGGATGGACTGTTCTGATGCGTCTTTATTTTGACAGAGTGTAAACAATGCTTTGGAACGTGCGTTTAACCTCTACAAGAATAACCCTGAGAAATGGCAAAAGCTTGTTCAGAATGACATGAATATAGATTTTAGTTGGGAGTCATCAGCAGCACACTATGAGGAACTTTACGCAAAGTCTGTGGCCAGGGCAAGGGCCACAAACCAGCCTTAAGCTTGTTAGCTGATGATGATTCACTTCTCTTTTGGCAAAAGCAGCCTTCTCCATGCAAGCTTGCCTGGAGGAACATTATCAGGTTTTTTCTATATAAAAGTGTAGCTGAGATTGGAACACACTTAATTTATGGGTGTTGTACGGTGTATCTATATAAAGTTCAAGCTGAGGTTGGAATGCTTGATTTATAGATGTTCTAAGTGGGAAGCCTGGATTGCAATCTGACGTACAGCATGAGAGATTAAATAGTTTTTTTTTTTGATGAAGGCTCCAGCTGCGTTGGTGGATTTGATATTCCTTTGACCTTCACGGCTTCACCCAACTTCTTGTTGCATTGGATACATTTTTCATTTTATCATGAAAGCAATCAATGTATATTAAATATTATCACATTGTTTTAGATCGAAGTTTAATGTATACCTTCTCTCCCACACAAGGCTAATGTGCCTCTTCTTTCATACTTCCATTGTAATACAACATTATTCAATGTTGAACATAATGAACTGATGTTCGAGTGTGTCTACTCAAAACATAAATGATTTTGGCAATAAGTACTAAAAATTATAGTGAATTTATTGTCATTCTCCTAACACCCATCTCCCTTACTGTTATGAGGTTCTGTCAGTTCCAATTTATATGTTAAAGCTGTTGGATAAGGATGGCAGGCTTCATTTCTGAATAATTGTGTAGCAAAAATTGAAAAGAAACTCGTCCTTGAGTAGTTGAAAGGTGAACCTTCAAAAAGGCTTGTTTCTTGGTCAGACTCAAATTGTCATATATTTCTCAATCTCTACAAATCCACATAATTAGAATTTAGATTTACCATTTTAATACCGTGGTTATTATTAGTAGATCAAGATTTTCTTGTTCTTGAGAAATTAATCTAAATAGTCTCATACAAATGGTAAATTAGTGATTCTCCAGGAATATTGCATTACTCTTGTTAACAGTTGAACTATAAATTAAAAAATGTTACTTGTATTAATTTATTTTTATAAGCTTATAGTTATTACTATTAACTTATTATCATGGTAATTTGAAGAAATGACAAAGTTTAGCTCACTAAAAAGCATAGTACTAGATAGCGATTGTGGTTTCATTGTGGCATTCACAAGCAAAGATATATGTCAGTACACAAAAAATTACTAGTTACATCACATGAAACTTCTAAATGCCAAAGATAAATGCTTTTTATTACGTTTACAAATAATTTACAACAACAATCTCAATCCAAAAAGTAAAGTTCACAATTTTGCTATGCTCACTTTCCAGGGACAAAGTTTGTGGCATAAGCCCAAGCATTGTTGTTAACTGGGTCAGCAAGATGGTCTGCTAAGTTCTCCAATGGTCCCTTTCCAGTCACAATAGCCTGAACAAAGAAACCAAACATTGAGAACATAGCCAATCTCCCATTCTTGATCTCCTTCACCTTAAGCTCAGCAAATGCCTCTGGGTCATCAGCAAGGCCCAATGGGTCAAAGCTTCCACCTGGGTAAAGTGGGTCAGTCACCTCACCGAGTGGCCCACCAGCAATACGGTATCCCTCAACAGCACCCATCAAGATAACCTGTGTGGCCCAGATGGCCAAAATGCTCTGTGCATGGATCAAGCTTGGGTTACCCAAGTAGTCAAGCCCACCCTCGCTGAAAATTTGGGCCCCAGCCTTAAACCAAACGGCTTCACCAAACTTGACACCGTTGCGGGCCAAGAGCTCAGGGAAGACACACCCAAGAGCTCCAAGCATGGCCCATCTACAATGGATGACTTCAAGCTCACGGTTCTTGGCAAAGGTTTCTGGGTCAGCAGAAAGGCCAGCAGTATCCCAGCCATAGTCACCAGGGAATTCTCCAGTAAGGTAAGATGGGGGCTCACCAGAGAATGGGCCCAAGTACTTGACACGGTTTGGGCCGTACCATGGGCTTCCAGAGGAAACTTGCCTGGTGGCTGTTTTCCTCATGGTGATACGTCCAACACTGAGCTCAGAGGTGGATGGAGCAAGCTGTACTGCCTTGCCTGCAAATGATGGAGAAGAGAGAGCCATGGTTGAGGCTGCCATTGTTGAATTTGTGGTAAGAGACAATTTGATAATGCAATGCAAGGGAGGGAGTGATGGATGTTTGTATCATCAGGGATGCTTTATAAATAGGAGTAACAAGAAAAAGGTCCTTATCTTAGGAGAGATCAATATCTGCGTTCCTATTGGTTGTAAAACTTTGAGAATTTGATACTCTATGCCCACTTGGCACTCTCTACACCACTTACACCCTTTGATTAGTTTTTGAGTACAGATGTATATCAAAACAAAAAATCTTTAGCAATATTGGTGTAGGAATATTGTTTCTCCAATAAGGAATTGCCACTTGTGCCATGGGATATGATAGTGGGTATCTCTGCAAGGACAAGTACTGTATATCCCATGCACAAGCACATGGGTAGGGACTAGCAAGCTTCAGGGAATCCTTCAAGAGTGCATATTAAATATTAATTGTGGAAGTATGACTATTACTATCCCTTGGATGAATAGTAAGTTGATTTTCTATGTGAACCTCAGTGACAGTAAAATCAACCCTCATTTATCACATAATGTCAAAGTAGCATCATTTTGTAGCATATAATTCTGATAGAAAGACATGCTACGTACGCAGCTTTGGCAACAAAATTTGACAGGAATGCATGCTCTTCTACTATTTCATCTAGCAATGCTAGCCACTTGTTATGGTTAGTCCCTTCACAATTGGTGGCCCAGCAATTGGAGAACCTGCTGATATAAAACAAGGGTATCCTATGTTTTGAGGGAAAACATAATTAATAATTTCATACAAAACATGAAATTACAGTTGTAAATCCATTATATTGTAAGGAGCCAAGTCATTCCTTTATATTTTCCCTGTCTTCCTTGACCAGAGTTCTGGAATCTGGACTTCTGGGATAGGAAGAATTCAACGACTATAAGTTTATAACCAATCCATCAATGAGACTCAAAAGACTAGCTTAATTAGTTAAATGTGCACCCCCTAAGCATACCATATTTTCATATTTTCTCCTTTTTTTTACTTTTTCCCGAATTAACTAATTAGAATGAGAGAAACAGACAAAACCATTTAAATGTAAGCTATAAATCCACTCCAAAATAATGTTCAATGCCGAACAAGATTATCACTTGATGTAATTTTAGCCAACAGTGCTGCCCATCATATGCAGGCTTAAATAAAAAAAAAAAAAAAATAATAATAATAATAATAATAACAATAAGCCATCATAAGAGTGGTTTCAATCTGCCTGCAATAATTCATGAAATATACTACTGATAATAGTCATCTTTCTTCTTTGATAATATATATATATATATATATATTTTTTTTTTTTGCTATCTTAGACTTTTCTTTTTATTTTTTCTGCAGATATTTTACACCAAAAGTCCTATCAGCCACTAATACCTTTTTTGTTTTTTATTGACAGATTTTGATTGAAAACAATCTCAGCCTCTCACACATCGTTTGAGAGTCAGGGTCCCAGGGATATCCCACCACAAAACATAGGCATCATTTTCATTGTTTTCATTTTATGTAGCATTTCAACCAATCCAATTCCTTAATTTTGTTTTATGAACCTTGATATCCAATAATTTTGCAGCCATCAGATTTATACTGTACTCCTTTCTATGCTCCATTCCTTGGCTTACATGAAGAATCATATCTTCTCTAAAAACTCTATTGCATATATCATTGATGAAATTCCTTTCCTTGAATATTGTCTTTGGTCAAGAAAATGAATTAACCCAATCTCATATGATCATATAAATATATGCATGTTTACTTATTAGTGTAGACATCGCATTTTGTACCCGTTAATAAATTTTGGTCCTCAGCTTCAATAATGAGCTTGATATATGTCAACCAAGGGTAATTAAAGAGTTCACAATAGTTTGAAAGTAATCACAACTCAAAAGTACTCAAATCGCTTTGAAATCAATACTGAAAAATGATATTTGCTCACCATTTTAACCATAACTTTTGATCCACTGAGAATTTTTGAGTGAGGTTTATTTCAATAGAAATTAGACATCTTGGATTTCAATTTAAATATAAATTTTGCCTAATTTATACTTATAATGAGTAAATTATGACCAATTGAAGTTGGGCCAACTGGGCACTCCGATTTTCTGAGTTTTAAAACTTCATTTTAAAGGCCCAAAACATCATAATTTGATGTGGGCTGGCCCATAAACCCTTGAGAACGTCCAAAGATCATTAAAAAGCCCATAAAACCCTAATTTTAACTTATAAATACTCATCTTATGTCTCCAATCAAAACCCTAGCTAGAGAGAATTATTTTTTAGCTTTCATCTTCTCTAAAACCCTAATTCTCTTTTCTAAAACTCACACAAACCCCCTTAGCATGTTTTTTACAAATTAAAAACTTCTCTTTAGTTAGTTCTAACGCATAAACTATTTTCCCAATTTGAATTCTTAAAACTTTTTTTAAAACTAATCTTGTTCTTGAGTTGTGATTATCAAAAGTTATTGTATTTGTTAATTCTCTTATTCTCTCAACTTAATCTTTGTGTTGTAGGCACTGAGGGGGCGGATAAATATTAACCAAGTTGTGTCCCATAAGCAAGGTGAGTCTTCATGGCTTTACCTTGATCAAGGTTTTTATAACTTGTGTTCTTGTTTTTCTTAATTGATTTATATGTTATACATTCCTAGAAATATGTTTTGTTTTGTTTATTTTTGTTTTGTGGTGCCTCATCATGTTTTGATTGGAGAGTTGAATGAATGGATATTTTGATGATAATGTTTTAGTGTGTTAAGTATTGTTCTTTTTTGTTGTTAGATTCAATGCATGTTTAGGAATAGATTTTGTTTTGTTTATTTTGGATATCATTGTTGTTCGTTTAGGTTGTTTAATATTATATTAAAAGCATGTTAGGTTGTTAGTTTTATTATTTTAGGTTTTGCTTTGTTTTCTATATTTTTGGTTTTTAGGCTAGGGTTTTTTGGGCGTGTATGCATACGCATGCTTCTTGCATGCATATGCAGACTTGAAGTATGCATACACATACAACTAGGCTGCGTATGCAAGCCTATGTATGCACACACATATTCGTACCCAGAGACCCTAATCCAAGTTTTCTACTTCCATTTCTTTATTTCATTTATATAATATGCTTTTATTTTGACCCTTCTTTATGCTTTTGAGTCTTTGTTTCTTTGTTTGATTGTTTGTTTGCCTTTAACATGTTAGATTAGGGTTTTCTTCCAATGTTTTCTTTATTCTACCATGAACATGCGTATGATATGATCATGCATTAATGCATAGGTGTTGTGATTTAGTAAGGTAAGTAAGGTAAGACATGCATTCATATGTACATGCATTTGATTAGGATATGATATGTGAACTAATATGTTTGTGTTCTTGATGCTCTCCAATAATTCTTTGATGCTACCATGTTTATGTTTCTACCCTTGTGATATCTTGTTTGTTGGCTACCTTGGATGAAATAATATAATATGCATGATAGATGTATGCTAAGTTTGATATGAGCTGCCATGATAGATGTATGTTAGGGTTTTAGAATAATTGATGCCATGTTGATTGCTAGATGTTTGCTAGTGTGTGTGAGTATAGATAACAATATTGAACGAGTCTTTAATGAGATCAAGATGTAAGACACAATGACTAAAAACTAACCCATGGGTCGGATGGGGTTGGGTGCCTAACACATTCTCATCTCTATATCTAAACTCCGAACCCATACTCTGGTAGTAAGATTAGTATTTCCACGTAAAGGCGCTATATTTATGGTTCTTAGACCTAATATAGGTGGCGACTCCATCTTTTCTCTGCCCCGGTCCACTCGGTCAAGGCACCCATAATTAGTACTTCTGGTTTTTATGTAAATGTTTTCTTTTATGTTGTTAGATTATAAACAACCATAATATAAATTTTAGGGTCTTGAATTATCATGATTTCACAACTACACAAATTAATTATAAAGCTTACCTTGATCCATTGCTAAACTTTTCTTAAGATCAAGTCTTAGTATAATTTTTATAGGATTAGTTTCTCTCTCTTGACCCTCTTTTCTCTTTAACTATTCAATGTATGTGATGGGGCAGGGCGGCGCCACGTTCAGGCCAAGGTAGTCCCAGGACCACCCTAACTTGGAAAAAAAAAATTATATATAATAATTTAAAAAATTTTATTTGTCTACCTTTCAAAAAAAATTTGGAAACACCCTTAGTTTTTTTTATGCCAATAAAATTAAATTTTTGTCCATTATTTGTTCTACTTTCAAGCAAAAAGAAAAAGTCCAAATTTTTTTTTTTTTTTTTTGGAACTAAAATCTGAAAAAAAAAAAAAAAAAAAATTGTAACATAGCAAGCCCACCCCAGGGAAAAAAAGCCCAACATCAATTCTAAACAAAACTAACCCCAAACAGACTTTTAAATCAAAATAATTAAATTTTTATTAACTAAATACCCAATCGGGCCAACCCAAACAGATTCTTAATAATAAAAAAAAAAAAAAAAAACCAGCTAAAACCCAACACATGTCCGTTGATTGATCATATGGTAAAGTTGAAGCAAACTAAAAAAAAAAAAAAAAAATCCTAACCTAAAGGAAAAAACCCTCATCAACGACAACAACCAAGCACATCGATGCTATGGCGCCTCTGCCTCAAAATCGAGCAATAGAGCACATCATTCATCAGGCCTCAAACTCGAGTAACAGAGCACATCAGGCCTTAAACTCAAGCAACAACAACAGACCCTGCCCCACCCCTAGTCCCAAAGCACATTGACATCGGTGACAATGAGATCAGAGATCGGATCGAAGATTGCTAGGCTTGGCTTTGAGTCCTCGCCTCGACGTGCTGCCGTGACGCCACCCCTTAGGCCTCAAGGTATTTCAGTTCTTTACTTCTTTCTCTTTTTTTCTATCTCATCTTACATCTTTGGTTTTGCTGTGCTTTGAAAGTGAGAGCAGAGCTCTCTCTCTCTCTTTCTCTTTGAACTGAAATGAGATTCTCTCTTTGTTTCTCTATGTCTAATTGCATTTACTTTATAAATTTATTTGACATTTTGACTTTTTCCATTTGTGAGTTTGTCATTTTGTGTATTGTGAATTTTATGTGTTGCGAATGTTTTATATCTTTAATGTTTGAAGTGGACAGGTAGAGGCAGTAAATGCTAACTGACCAATACATTATAAAAGACAAAAAATTAAATTATGTTAGGCACTAGGCAGTGGGTTGAGCCGTGGATAATGCACGGTGGAGTGTGTGCTAGATTGCTAGTAGTCAGTAAAGAAAAATAGTGAAGCAACTAAATAATAATAATTAATAATTTTATTAACCAATACATTATAAAAGACAAATAAATTAAACTATGTTAAGCTAAACAATAATTAATAATTTTATAATTAATGAAACAACAATACAACAAATTATATTTTATAAAAGACAAACAAATTAATAAACAACTAAACCACAATAATTAATAATTTTATTAATATTTCAAATGAACTTATAGTTTATTGTTTATTCTTTTGCTAGAATTATGGACAAATATTTGATAAGAAAATCATGTACCCAAGATTCATCTCCTGTGCAAGATTCATTTCCTATGCAAGATTCATCTTCATCTTCTAAGCAAATTCGTGTTGACTTTAACTTAGAAAATCTTCCTTCAGGTCCTGAACTACGAGAAAAGATATCATCTTATCATACTAATAATCATGATGAAATAAGAAGATTTTATTTACAAATAGGCCCTTGTCAACTTGTTCTCCAAAACCATGATTACCCTCTAACAGATTTTTCTGGAAAGCCTCGTCGATTTAGATCTGAATTGTATGTAAATAGAAACTGGTTGGAATATAGTATAGACAAGGATGCAGTGTTTTGTTTATATTGCTACCTATTTAGGCAAGATGTTGGTAAGCAAGAAGGAGGTGAGACTTTTGTAACGAAAGGACTCAAACTTTGGAATCAAAAAGAGAAGTTAAATTCCCATGTTGGAGGAGTTAATAGTGCTCATAACCAAGCTGTCAAGAAGAGTGAAGATCTAATAAAGGAAAAGCAACATATTCAAAATGTTTTGCTTAAGCAATCAAATCAAGATAAAATTGAATATCAGGTTCAATTAAATGCAATAGTTGATTGCGTAAGATTTATTTTATGCCAGGGATTAGCTTTTCGTGGTCACGATGAATCTCAAGGTTCAAGTGATAAAGGAAATTTCCTTGAGCTTCTACAATTTTTGGTGGATCACAATGAATCTATCAATGAAGTATTGTAAAAAGTTTCGAAAAATTGCAAGCTTACCCACCATGAAATTCAAAAAGACATTATGAATGCAATTGCACGTGAAACATCCTAAGCCATCATCAAGGATCTTGACAATGGGTTCTTTTTAATATTAGTTGATGAGCCATGTGATATCTTAGTGAAAGAGCAAATGGCCCTTGTTCTTCGTTATGTGATAAAAAAAATTATTATAGAGCGGTTCCTTGGTATTATACATGTAGTAAGTACCACGACTTTGTTGCTTAAATATGCTATTGAATGTTTACTTTGTGAACATAATTTGAGTTTATTGAAACTACGTGGGTAAGGTTATGACAGGGCTAGTAATATGCAAGGTGATATCAATGGTCTCAAAACTTTAATTTTGAAAGAGAATAAGTCAGTGCTTTATTTCCATTGTTTTACTCAACAACTTCAATTGACTCTTATTGCCGTTGCTAAAAATTACATTAACACTGATGAATTTTTTTATATGGTTAGTAATTTAGTAACTATTGTTGGAGGCTCTTGTAAGAGACAAGATGCTCTTTGAGATGCACAATTTGCCAAAATTAAAGAAAAATCAAAGAATGGTGTACATAGAAGTGAGCAAGGTTTGAATCAAGAGACAAATCTTAAACGTCCTGGTGATACACGTTAGGGATCATATTATGGGACCATTCTCAACTTGATTTTGATGTTCTTTACTGTTGTTGATGTACTTGAGATTATTGAAGAAGATAGCCTCTCCGACCAATTGAAACTTAATCTATTATGAGGTCAATTCTATCTTTTGAATTTGTCTTTGCACTACACTTGATGAAAAACATTTTAGGAATCACAAATGAGTTGTCAATAATATTACAAAAAAAAAAAAAAAAAAAATTCAAGATATAGTAAATGCTATGAATCTTGTTAAAGTGTCTAAGCAACGATTACAAGTGATAAGAGATGGTGAATGAATATCTTTATTGATTGAAGTGTCTTCATTTTGTACCACACATGATATTCATATCTTGAAAATGGATGAAATATTTGTAGTTAGTGGGAGGCCGTGATGCAACACTCAACAAAATACAAATTTACATAATTATCGTATTGAACTATTCTACACAGTCATAGATTTGCAACTTCAAGAGCTTAATAACCGTTTTTCAGAGGCGAATATTGATTTGCTACTTTGTATGGCTTGCTTGAATCCAAGTAATTCATTTGTGGCTTTTGATAAGGAAAAGTTGATACATCTAGCAAAGTTCTATCCATCTGATTTTCTTGGGACAGATATCTTGGCACTTGATTCTCAACTTTAAAATAACATTTTTGATATGTGCAGCAATGACTTGTTTTTAGAGCTTCAAGGAGTTGGTGAACTTGCTGAAAAGTTAGTGAAGACAAGGAAGTGTCTAAGCAACGATTACAAGTGATGAGAGATGGTGAATGGATATCTTTATTAATTGAAGTGTCTTCATTTTGTATCACATATGATATTCCTATCTTGAACATTGATGAAATATTTGTAGTTAGTGAGAGGTTGCGATGCAACACCCAACAAAATACAAATTTACACCTAACAAAATACAAATTTACACCATTATCGTGTTGAACTATTCTACATAATTATAGATTTGTAACTTCAAGAGCTTAACAACCGTTTTTCAAAGGCGAATATTGATTTGCTACTTTGTATGGCTTGGTTGAATCCAAGTAATTCATTTGTGACTTTTGATAAAGAAAAGTTGATACGTCTAGTAAAGTCCAATCCATCTGATTTTCTTGGGACATATATCTTGGCACTTGGCTCTCAACTATTGAATAACATTTTTGATATGCGCAACAATGACTTGTTTTTAGAGCTTTAAGGAATTGATGAACTTGCTAAAAAGTTAGTGAAAACAAGAAAGCATAAGACTTATCCATTAGTCTATTTGCTTGTGAAGTTAGTTTTGACAATTTTTGTTGCTACTGCAACAATAGAAAGAAGTTTTTCAGTAATGAAATATATAAAGAATGAATTGCGTAATCGAATGGGAGATTAGTGGATGAATGATTACTTGGTTGTGTATATTAAAAGAGATGTAGCTTGTAGCATTGATAATAAGACTATCATGCAACAATTTCAAAATATGAAAACTCGAAAAAGGCAATTGTAAACTTTATGTATTTGTGTGTTTTTTTATTGTTGTTATTGTTAATATATGAATTTATTAGATTGTGTAATTTATGTTTTTTAAAAAACACCCCGAGAAAAATTCCTGGAGTTGCCATTGTGATGGAGTAATTGAATGTCTCTTTTATAGATAGAGAGAAGATCAAATTCCTTATATCTAGAACCTCCACTTGCCCATCAAAGTTAGAGTTACTTAGAAAACTTACTTCTCCATTAACCAATGTTTTAAGGAAATGTAACATCTTATTAAACCATAACATATATGAAGTTATCAAATGGGACAATTTATTCTTACATTCTCCCACTTGCTCCATATGATAACTTATGTCAAGGCTTAATAAGAATAACTTTTAGGTGCACAATGGTATATATCCTCTTACTTTAAATTGGTCATCATAATACTATAATTAAACATCCCACTAATGCGAGTCATAACGATTCCATATCAATTACATGACATAGTTCCTTCCATGTACTACAACAGTAGCAACCTGCTTAATATGGCCTATCAATGAGAAGTGACTTAAAAGGTCCAACAATAATGTTTTTTTTTTTGTTAGAGACTCTTTCTGTTATTATTCATTTATCATCATATATGTATGTATATAAAATAAAATATGAATAATCAGAAACACGTTTAATGAGATCTCTAAGTATGATAAGCGTAAAGTAATATTAAAATAACAATCATTATGTTCTACGTTCAAGGCCTATTTGATCAACATGTTCCTTAAATGTCTTAGGAGGTAACCCCTTTGTCAATGGATTTGCAATCATAAGTTGTGTGCTTATGTGTTCTATTGACACTTTGTTGATTCTGAACTTCTTTCTTAATTGTTAGGTATTCTGTATTTCAATTACATGTGTTTCGCACCATTAGAATACTTATTGTTTTTAAAGAAAAACACAGTTGCAAAACTACCACAATAAATTCTCAGTAGCTTGGAAATAGAGTTAACAATTCCAAGTCATGAGATAAAATTCCGCAACCACAATCCATGAATTGTGGCCTCAAAGCATGCCACAAATTCAGTTTCTGTAGTGGATGTAGCAGTGATACTTTGCTTTGAACTTTTCCATGATATTGCTCGTCCAGCTAACATGAACAAATAACCAAAAATTGACTTTATACTATCAACACATCCAGCAAAATATGAATCTGAGTAATCAATGACCTCAAGATTATCAGATCTCTTAAATGTTTGCATGTAATCCTTTGTGCCTTGCAAGTACCTTATCACTTTCTCTGCAGTTTTCCAATGATCCAATCTTGGATTGCTTTGGTATCTTCCTAGCATACCAACTGTAAAGCTGATGTTAGGCCTTGTGCATGTTTGGGCATACATTAAACTTCCTACTGCAAAAGCATAAGGAATTCCTTTCATTTGTTTTCATTCCTATTCATTTTATGGGCATTGCATAAAGCTGAATTTATACCCTTTTTGAACTAGGGCAACCCCAGCAGAACATTTCTTCATATTAAATCTCTCTAGAACTCTTTCAATGTATGCTTTTTGAGACAACCCTAATAGTCCACATGATCTATCTCAGAATATTTCTATTCCTTTCACATAAATTACCTCATCCATATCTTTCATTTCAAAGTTCTTAGAGAAAAACTTCTTGGTTTCATGCAATAAGCCAAGATCACTACTAGTAAGCAAAATATCGACAACATACAAAATTAAAAATATAAACTTACTTCCACTAACTTTCAGATAAATACATTGATCAACAGTGTTTTCCTTAAAACCAAAAGATGTAATGGTATCATTAAACTTAAGATACCATTGTCGGAAAGCTTGTTTAAGTCCGTATATTGATTTCTTAAGTTTGCAAGCTAAGTGTTCCATACCCTTAATGGAGAAACCTTCAAGTTGATCCATATAGACATTCTCTTCTAAACTCTCATTCAAAAAAGCAATTTTCACATCCATTTGGTGCAACCATGGTTGTCAAAATTGCGATATGATCCTAGGATAGCACGATTTTACGATCTCACCTTACTAAAGCGTTTAGAATCACACATGGATCGTAAAAATTGTAGGATTGTATAGGATCATAGAATCGTATGAGATCATACCGATCCTACCAAAACATGAAAGTCATTTTTTTTTTTTTTTTAGTTCATCTTTATAAGTTGTAATTTGTAATCTTAAGACTAAGACATTGTACTTAATAAATGTATCAACTAAGTGGTGTACTCATATGGAGATGACTTTCTTGAATTGAAAATTTTTGCTATAAGAATATTAAGCTTAACATATAGCTCTTCAAGTTCTAAAAATAATTGGAGTACATTTGAAATAGTAAGACCAAATGACTTTGATATATTATCCCCCAGTTGAGAATTCTCTATTAAAATTGGCACAACTTTAAGTACACCCAAAAAGGAGAAAATTGTTTAAACCAAAAAAAGAAGAATGATAAATTGGTATTTGTTATGTAAAACTTAAAGATAAAAGAGAAAATACCTAAACTATCAAGTGCAAATGAAGAAATTGGTTTTAAGAACTAGTCTTTGGATGATGAGTGGTTAGCAAAGGGTGTCGACCTAAAGATGATGGTACAGATTTTGATGAAGATAATGAAATAATAATTCTAAAGTCTTCCTTTATAGATTTTTAAAAAATAAATAAAATTTACATGTGTATAGTGTGAATGTGTGATCACTATTGTATCATTTGGTTATCAATGTTAGGTGATGATGAGGGTTCAAGAGCTGCTGCCGAAGGGAAAAAGTGTGCTAGTATTTTGATACTTGGTTTTTAATTAAATATTCACTGAACTTTTTAAATACATTGTATCAAAACTTAAATATATTTGTTTCATTAGTATAGATGTAGTGATGTAGGACATGCAAATTATATCATATGATCAAAATCTCTATTTTTTTTAATGGAATAATTCATCATTTACATGATTATTCAGTATGCAAAGTCGCTATCAATGTGTTTTTTGCTTTAAATTTGAAAATAGATGGGATCTTACGATCCATGATCCGATCCTACGATCTACGATTCTACTTATCTCTTGCGATCTTATGTAGGATCCCGATTTTGACAACTTTGGCTGTAACTCCAAATCATAATGAGCTACCAATGCCAAAATGATTATCAGTGAGTCCTTCTTGGATACATGGGAGAAGGTCTCTTGGTAATCAATGCCTTCTTTCTAAGTGAAACCTTTGGCCACAAGTATAGCTTTAAATCGTTCAATATTGCCCTTAGAGTCATGCTTGGTCTTAATGACCCACTTACTACCAACTTTCTTGTATCCTTTAGGCAATTCGACGAGATCCCAGAGTTTATTTTGGTTTGGTGATTTCATTTCATCTTTCATGGCATCCATCCATTTAATAGAATTAACACTTTTTATGGCTTGTGAAAACGAAACCAAATCTTTACTTATTCTTATATCAAAATCAGATTCATGTAGATAAACCATATAATCATCAGAAATAGTAGACTTTCTTTCTCTTTGAGATCTTCTTAATGCTATTTCTTGTGGTTCATCTACCACCTATTCATTGGTGAGCATCTCATTATGGAGTATTAGTTCATTAATTTGTTGTTTAACATTGTTTGGCTATTCAAAAATTGTTGGAACAACAATTTCATTTGAAGTTATCGGTGGTGGAACTTGTACCCTAACTTCTTGAACATCCACATTTCGTAGATTATCACTCCCACTGATTTCACTATTTTCAATGAATCTAGCATTATTGGTTTCCACAATTCTCGTACTATGGTTAGGATAGTAGAACCTATAACCTTTAGACTTTTTAGGGTCACCTATAAAGTAACCACTGATTGTTCTTGAATCTAATTTCTTTTCATGTGGATTATAAATTCTACCCTCCGCTGGACAACCCCAAACATGTAGGTGTCTTAAACTCGGTTTCCTTCTTGTCCATAGTTCAAAAAGGGTTTTTGGAACGGCCTTACTAGGAACCCAATTTAATAAGTATACAGCGGTCTTAAGAGCATACATCTCCAATGATAAGGATAGTTTGTAATTACTTAACATACTCCTGACCATATCCATTAGAGTATGATTGGGTCTTTCAAACTTAGAGGCCTGGACATATTCTTTTACAATAGAAGGACGAGAAGGACCTAAAAACTTTTTTATGGATTGTTTGAAAGAAGTTTGGGGTTTATCAAATACAGTATAAGGATTTACAATAGGGAAATCAGTAATAGGGATCTTACTATCTTCAAGTATGTGAGAGATTTCATACAGGTAGTCTAGCCTATTTGCAGTGGATTTGCGGAGGGAAAGATCAAAAGCAGAGCTAGTTGTATCTGTAACTTTAAGAGATGAATTTGCCATGATAGTTTCTTTTAGAAAGAACTGTTTACCAAAGACCAGACAGGACTAAGCAGTCACACAGGTTGAAACGTCCACCAGGTAACAATGGAAAACAAAGTTCTTTAAAACCTTTAAGAACAACCTCCTTAGTGTTCTACTTGATTATCAAATCTAGTCTTCTGATGTGATTTATACAGAGGATCCACGTATTTTGGCAACTGTAAATCACAGAGCATACTAATCAGGACAATAATCAAAGTATACTAATCAAAGGAGTGAGAAACAAATCACTGGCTCTAATACCAACTAAATATATAATGGAGAAAAGGAGAAAACCTAGATGGAAAACAGGGGGTGTAAGAAGATTATAGGAACTGGTAAATAACATAGCCTACTAAGAAAGTATAGAAAATAGTATGAACATAAGGTATGGAACACAGAACAAGATACTCCTTTCTCAGATGTAGAATCACTTTTTTCGTTGGATGACGACTATTCCCCTCAAGCTTTAGCAGTCCTGGCCTATTCTACATCTGAAGAAGATTCAAATCTAGATAGTGAAGAAGAGTCAGACATAGAAATCCAAACCATCTATACATCCCAGCCCATCATAGCCCCTCTAACCAATCCCACACCCATAGCCTAAGTAAATATCCTCCTTGATACGTATGCCAGACCCATTCCAGTAATAGCCTTGTTTGACACAAGGGCAGCAGCAACAATCCTTCATCCCAAAATATTACCCAAAGAATGTTGGCAACCTTATCATCAGATGTTCAGAGCAGCAAATGGAGAAACATTTTTGATCACCTTGAAAAGTAAGCCTATTCTCATTAGAATCTTTCCAACACTCACTATCAAACACCAAGTCCTCGGATCCTCTCTTACAGGCAGAGACCTTCTTATAGGATTTTATCTCCTTCATCAAATCCCTAGCCTTAGATGGTCTTCAAAAGGACTCATGCATAAACAGCACCTTCTCACTTAGACCCAGGTTCCTCATTTATTCACCATCGATCCCTTTGACCCTTTAAGGTTCTAGATTATCAATGACTACTGTGCAAATAGTCATTCTGAATTCCTCATCAAGAACCCCAATCCTTTGTAGAAAAACCCAAACTTTTTCATCCATCTACCCTTCAAAAAGAATGAAGATGTTAACCCCACCAAACCCAGCCACAGAGGGATGAACCCGGAACACTTAACCTTAGCCAAACAAGAACTATCTACCCTCCTTTCAGAAGGCCTCATTGAACCTACAACGTCCCCATGGGCGTGTGAAGCCTTTTATGTCAACAAGCATGCTGAACAAGTACGAGGAAAACTCAGACTGGTAATCAATTACCAGGATCTCAATCACTTTCTTGCAGACGACAAATTTCCTTTGCCAAATAAGAGTACTCTTTTCCAACATCTTTCAAATGCCAGAGTTTTCTCAAAGTTTGATCTCAAAGCAGGATTTTGGCAATTAGGAATCCACCCAGAAGAAAGATACAAGACGGCATTCTGCATCCCAGACCACCATTATCAATGGACTGTCATGCCTTTTGGCCTTAAAAATGCTCCATCCCAATTCCAGAAAGCGATGGTAACATTGTTTCAGCCCTTCTTGGCCAATGCATTGATTTATGTGGATGATATTCTCTTATTCTCAAAAGATGAAAAGTCCCATGAAAAGTTACTTACTGAATTTTATAATTTGGTAAAATCTCAAGGGGTAATGCTCTTAGAAAAGAAAACGATCATAGGGCAGCCTGCTATAGACTTCTTGGGGGTTAACATTTCAGATGGAAAGTATACTTTGCAGCCTCACATAGCTGTTTCCCTTCGTGAATTTCCTGACAAGCTTACAAATGCCAAGTAGATACAACAGTTTCTTGGAATTGTTAATTACATGGCAGATTTAATCCAAAAAATATCCAAATATAAGAATTGTCTTGCTCAATTACTGAAGAAGGCACCCCCAGAATGGAATTCTGTTCATATAGAAGCAGTGCAACAGTTGAAAAAACTAGCAGAAAAACTTCCTCCTTTGCAGATTCCAGGATCAGGGAAAAGGATATTGCAGACAGATGCAAGTGATGAATATTGGGTAGCAGCTCTCTTTGAAGAGGTTAATGGCAGGAGAAGCATTTGTGGATATAAAAGTGGTGCATTCAAGCCTTCAGAACTCCATTACCATTCCACCTTCAAAGAAATTCTTGCAGTCAAGCATGGGATTGAAAAATTCCAGTTCCACCTCCTTGGGCATACTTTTTTAGTAGAAATGGATATGTCTTCCTTTCCCAAAATGCTTCAGTTCAAAAGAAAAATGCTCCCACACCCCCAGTTACTCAGATGGTCAAACTGGTTTTCACAATGGTCTTTCCAGGTAAAACACATTAAAGGCAAAGATAATCTTATTACTGACTATCTGTCTAGAAAACCTCTCGCCCTTAATACCACTATTATCCCTCCACCTTTGTGTGTATACCCTGTTACTGATCCGTCCTCATCTTTATCTTCAAACCCTCCCCCTGATGATATCCTTACCATGATAGAAACCCTCCCTCCAGAAATAAAAGACCAGATAAAAACCCTGACCCTTGAAGCCAGATCCAAAAGAATCATTAGAGCCCTTTATGAATACCTCAAAAAGCACCAGTGTCATTTTCTTGCTGTTTTCCCTGACATAGACCAACCATGGAAGACTCCTTTTGCTTTTTGGATAACCAATTGGAATGTGGCACATTACCTCTACATGTGGTATTTACTCAACGAATATTATCTGTGTCTCCATTTTGAAACAGAGTTTTACAGATACATTTTCCCTCATGGGAACAAATATTTCACAAATTCTGGTTTGAAATTTTGAAAAATGATGCTCATAATGGTGAATGGGTAAGATATCCAAAAACAGAACACCCAAGATTTGGTCATAAACTTACTTCAGGGTGCTTAGTTGCCAAGCTTAATTCTAAAAATGACATCAGGGCAGATGAAATTTTCCACCCTGCAGAAATGCATTGGGTTACTAATCCAGATGGCACTCTCCATACTCATTCAGATGTTCATTGGGTATCCTGTTTTCATGCTCTTACAATGGCAGAATCTCTTAATAAAGGAATCTTCCCTGAGATAATACCAACTGATCCGGATGTTTGTAGAGAACAATGGCCACATGAAGATCATTAGGAAATGCCCAATCCCCTAATGGGATATGATGACTCCCACTATAATAACCATGATCCGAACGATGATGTTGATGAAGAATGGTTCCAAGGAAGAGATGGATGGGACTAGACATCATTAGCAAAAAAAAAAAAAAAAAAAAAAAAAAAAGGTCCCAAAAACGTCTTCATACGTAATCTTTTATCTATTACTGTTCACAATCCATGCCTCTGTCAGATCCATATCTAAAGTACTCTACGCATGCATCCAGGCCCCCACTAAAGATGACACCTGTAGAATCAAATCCTGCATGGCAGAACCCAGGACGATTACTTTTCAGAACCCTATTCAGCTGCATTCAGTCCTTCAGTCACAGATTCCTATCTTTTTTGCCATCTGTAAAGCCATAAAATTGGCCCATACATCCTTTGAAATGGATTGTATTGTCTATAAATAGAAGGGGTGTAAACCTCAGAGGGCAAGAGAGAATTGGAGAGAGCTAGGATAAGTCCTTCTGAGTCTCATATGTCTAATGTAAAAAAGTTATTTAATCTAATAATATCTTTCAGTTTGCTGTATCTTGTTCTGTGTTCCATACCTTATGTTCATACTATTTTCTATGCTTTCTTAGTAGGCTACGTTATTTACCAGTTCCTCTAATCTTCTTACACCCCCTGTTTTCCCTCTAGGTTTTCTCCTTTTCTCCATTATATATCTAGTTGCACAAATGTCATGCTTTTCAAGGAATTTAGTAAATGGGCCTGGGCATTGCCCTGGGTCATCAAACTTTCCATAATATTCATCACCTCTATTTGATCTAATGATTTTCACTTCTCTTTCTAATTGCCTTTCTACCTTAGTAATGTACATTGCAAGGGCTTCCACTACTTGAGATTTTTCATGCAATAAATAAATATAAGTATAACGTGAAAAATCATCTATAAAGGTGATAAAATATTTTTCTTTACTGAAAGATGGAGCATCAAAAGGCCCACAAATGTTTGTATGGATAATTTCAAGAAGCTCTGTACTTCTTGTGGCACTTTTCTTAGTATGTTTGGTTTGTTTGCCCTTAATAAATCCACATACACATCGAGATCAGTAAAATTTAGGTTTAGGAGAATCCCATCTATTACTAGTCTCTCTAGCCTTTCTCTGGAAATGTGTCCCAGCCTTTTATGCCACAAATTCAAGGAATTTTCATTAATTAGGCCATGTTTAGTACCAATACTACGACGCAAGGTGAGAAGGGTTTCAACAAATTCATCATGAATGATAAATTTGTACAAACCATGAAAAAGAATACCAGAACCAACAAAAGAGGTATTTTTAAATAAAGTAAAACTTTTATTCCCAAATTTATGAAATATCCATCAATATCAAGTTTAGGCAAAGAGACTAAATTTCTAGAAAGAGAAGGAACATCAAATGTTTGAAACAAATCTATGTGTTTATTGGTATCTAGAAATAAACGATAAGTACCAATGGCTTCAATTGGTGCTTTCACCTGATTTCCCATCAATACAAAATTCTCATTTGGATTTATGGTCTGGATTGAAAGAAATCCCTGCATCGTATTTGAAATATGAGTAGTAGCTCTAGAATCAAGCCACCAAGTATTAGAAGGAACTTCAGTTAGGTTTGATTCGAAACATATAGAAATATACCTTTAATTAAAGATTTACTTTTTCTTTCGAACCATAGCCTACGTTTTGGGTAATCTTTCTTAAAATGTCCCGTCTTTTTACAGAAGTGACATTTATAATCGCTATTTTCCTTCTTTTGTGGCTAACCAGTTGGATTAGGATCACTTGTTTTGTGTGATCCATGCTTTAAGCCTTTTTTAGGCTTCCTCCATTTTCTTTCAGCTTCTTGATTTATGAGATAAATTGAATGTTGCTCAAGTTGCTTTAGTCTTGCCTTTTCTTGATTAAGTATAATGGCCAATTGATTTACATTCCACTTATCTTTCATGGTGTTGTAATTAATTTGAAATAGCCCATACTGAGGAGGTAAGGAATTCAATATAAATTGCACAAGAAAAAACTCATCCACATTCATCCTTAGAGTCTTTAATTGAGCAACCAAATTAGTCATTTTTATGGCATGATCCTGTATCCCACGCTTACCATCAAATTTCATGGTGGTAAGTTTAGCCATTAATGTCCCTGCATGGGACTTGTCAGCTGTTTTGAAACGATCTTCCACATTTGAAAGGAATTCTTTTGCATTGTCAATTTTAGGAAGTGTTGTCTTGATATTGTTTGCTATGGTCATTCACATAAACATAATACTCAGTCTATTTGATTTTTCCCATACTTTGTACAAAGTCTTTTCTTCCATACTGCTTGTATCAGTAAAAGCAAGCGGTTTCTCAGATCCAAGTGCTATATTAAAATCTAGTACACCAAGGTGAAACTAAACTTGTTCTTTCCAATCTGAGAAGTTTGTTCCATTTGGCATGGGAATAGATGAAGCATGCAAATGTAGTGAAACAAGGATTGATATTGCAAACAAAGTAATAATATATGCTCACTACATTAGTGCTAAGAGTTGTTGATTAAGGAATAATAAACCAAAATGAAACACATGTTTAAACAATGATAAATAGTAATATTGTAATCACCTTTGGGCTATTCTTATGGTAAACTATTAAACAGTTATTGTGATTCCCTTTCACCTAATAGAAATAAGGCTAAATTGCAATTTACACCCCTAATGTTTGGGGGTGATTGGATTTTACACCCTGAAGTTTCAGAATTTGGATTTTACCCCCTGAAGTTTGGGGTGTTTGGATTTTACACCCTAATGTTTCAGAACTTGGATTTTAACCCCTAAAGTTTAGGTTGTATGGATTTTACACTCCCAAATTCTGAAACTTTAGAGTATAAAATCCAAACACCCCAAAACTTTAGGGAGTAAAATCCAAAAACTTCTAAAATATAGAGGGTAAAATCCAAAAACTTTTAAAATATAGAGGGTAAAATCCAAGTTCTAAAACGTTAGGGTGTGAAATCCAAACATCACCAAACTTCCAGAGGTAAAATCCAAATTTTGAAACTTTAGGGTGTAAAATCCAGTCATCCCCAAACTTTAGGGGTGTAATTTGCAGTTTACTCTAGAAATAATTAATAAAATATTCATAATTAAGTTGGTCTGTTACTTTTAGGTATCTGTTCCAATCTCAACCATGAATATTCATCAACTATCCTATTCCAATTTATTAATCACTTGAAAGTGGTGCACCTTTGGGCCAACCTAATATTCTTATGATTAAAGAATTGTGATTTGCAAAGTCACTAATTTTTAACACTAGGGAATATGTGTTAGATTTCAATTATTTTTTACTTGTTATCTATGCATCTTTTTGATTGGTCCACTTTGGTGACTACCAATACATATCAAAATATAGACTCCAAATCAAAATTAATGGCCTTGCATAAACACTAAATTAATGGGATACATTATAGAAATACAGATATAAAAGTTTGTGCTATACATGTTTACATCGAAACAAATAAGTCTCTTTTTTCATAAAAGACATCAATGATATACTTTTTTTTTTTTTTTTTTTGGAGAGTGAAGACTACTATTTTTATTAAAAATCAGCTAGGATCAGCAAAGAGTACATCACATAGGTGTGGTGGAATATCCTCTAGCCACACTAACAAACCTCTGACATATTTAACATGTTTAGCTAGGTTATGGGCTACTCTATTACCAATTCTACGAATATAGGAGAAGGCAATACATTTACTGGTAACTAGAGTGGATTTGGCATACTCAAGAAGATGGCCAAAGGTTGACAGGTAGGCTTTCGTGCTTCGGAGAGTGTTAATCACTACTTCTGAGTCTCCTTCGAACATAAACTCGGTAATATCAAGTTCCTGTGCGAAGGTCATCGCTCTTGTAGCAGCCATGGCTTCCACAATCACTAGTGAAAACGGTAAAGGAGCTTGTTCTGACAACGAGGCTATGGCATTTCCATGACAGTCGTGAACCACCACACCCAGACCAGCCTTGCCTAACTTTAGAAAAATAGCCCCATCAAAGTTCAGTTTGAGACAATTAGTAGGAGGAGGATGCCACTGGACACAGTGCTGAGATTGCATGACTGCTGCATGATTAATGAGGGAGTGTTGGCTCTATTGGAAAGTAGCAAGGGCCTGTGAAGCTTGTTGAAGGACCTGTGCTTTGGGAAAAACACTTATGTTTACTTGGAGTTAGTTTCGACGGTGCCATATCGTCCACATCACCATAGCCATGAGGTCAACGTTCTTCCTTTTCTTGTGAGTCAAGTTGATCAGGTCTCTAATGTTTGAGGCATCAAGCTGTCTCCAATCTTCAAAGCCTGGAATGGAATCCCATATCTCATCCAATGTGGTACATTCCCATAGTGCATGGGTTTCTATTTCCGACTCCACACCACACTGTTCACATTTGTCTTTGGTTAGAATCTTCCTCCTCAATAGATTGTGTTTAGCTGGTATGGCTTCTTTGCAAACCCGCCACATGAAATTCCGCACTTTATTAGGAACGTTAAGCCCCCAAATCTGCTTCCAAACCTCATTTTGTTGTTGCGTATTACCTGCAGGAGCAATCATAGAAGTTAGTTTGGCTAGGAACTTGGAACCCGAGTTTATCGTATAGTTACCTGAGGGGGTGAATGGCCAAATGATTTTGTCCTCCACAGGGGTACGGCTTAATGGGATGCTAAGAACCAATACAGCTTCTTCAGGTGACAACAAACTGTGCACTAAATTTACATCCCATGTTCTTGTACTCGGATTGATGAGATCGAAAACTCTACCATCTTCAAAACTTGGTACAATATCTGATAGGACCCGTGGATGCTCCTATGATGGTAGCCATGTGTCATTCTAGATACTAATAGCCGCACCACACCCAACCCTCCATCTGGTACCCTTTAGTAGGACATCACTTCCCTTTAAGATGCTATGCCAAACGTGTGAACTAGAGCTAGATTCTTGAGCCTCCCATATACTACAATTTGGAAAGAACTTCATTGTAAAGACTCTATAGAATAGGGAATCCTTATTATGAAGTAATCTTCAAGCTTGCTTAGCCAAGAGAGCATCATTGAAATTGGCTAGATCCTTGAAACTCATTGGTAGTTTATTACAACCTTAAATAAACTAAATTCAGCAATTTAACATTCATTGCATATAAAAAGTGAACATGAGGTGGAAAAATTAATAATGAACAATAACTGGCAATCTCAAAGTATAAAAGAATTTATACCATAACTATTCATGAGTGTTAAATGATATTATATTCTCAATTTTAAGATTTGAGTTTTTAACATTAAATATTAAAGTTGTTAATATTTAAAGAAACAATTAAATAAACTAGAACCAAATATCGTAGAAATCCGTAATACCCCAAATTTATTAACTAATGGAAAACAAAGTTCATATTATCCAAACTTGATCCATGATCATATAGAATATGTTAATTGCTTTCACAAATCCAAAATCATTGTCATGATAATGGAAACTATAATTGTTTATAAATCTTTTAATGGAAAACGTGATAATTCTAAAACACAAGTTTTGATACCACATGTAAATGTTTTCTTTATGTTGTTAGAATATAAACAACCATAATATAAATTCTAGGATCTTAAATTATTATGATTTCACAACTATACAAATTAATTACAAAGCTTACTTTGATCAATTGCTAAATTTTTCTTAAGATCAAGTCTTAAACCCGATTTGGATAGCACGTTCACGTTCACGTTTGTAAGGTTTGCGCGTTTTCAGCTCTTTTTTTTTTTTTTTTAAAGACCAGCGCCTAGTGCACTGTTCATGGGACATGAACAGTGCACCAAGGCATATGAACATTAAAAAAAGAGTGAACAGTGATTTTTCACACATTTAAAAATTATTTTGCTACAGTGTTTTCAGTTTTCAACAAAATAAGTTGTATTCAAACGGATCCTATAGTATAAAATGTACTTAATTCTTATAGGAGTGGCAAAATTTGCCAAATAATATGTTTTTAGAAAAAATTTAGAAAAGTAGCACACGGACGAAATTAATTAGTTAAGTAGACTGTTTTTGGAACTCGAGTTTGTCAAACTCGAGTAAAATAATTTATTTAACTAATTAACTTCAACTGCATGCTATTTACCAAAAAAATTTCTATAATGGTACTATTCAACAAATTTTGCTAGTATAGGACTGGTTTCTCTCTCTTGACCTTTTTTTTTTTTTTTTAGTATATGTGATAAGGTAGCTAAATGTCTCTTTTATAAGTAAAGAAATGACCAAATTCCTTGTATCTATAACTTCTATTTGTCTATCAAAGCTTGAGTTACTTAGGAAACTTACTTTTCCATTAAACAATATTTTAAGAACATGTAACATCTTATTAAATTATAATATATATGAAGTTATCAAATAGAATCGATATCAAATGGAACAATTTATTCTTACATTTCAATCATGTCAAAGTTGCATCCAATTAGATTAAAGCATAGAATACAACTGATGATGCCGGAAATCTCACCAGTTAGTTGCACGATGCTTGTGTGCTCGAAAATAAACCTACACAACAAAAAGAAGAGAGAACCTTGCGAAGAGCACCGGTGTGGTGCCGGCCGAAGACCCTCCGAAGGTTAAGTCAGAAAGATTCTCACAACTCTAGAGTGCTAGAGAGGGGTTTATTATGCGTACCTTGATTTATGAGGGTATCGAGGCTTTTATAGTAGTAGAGGGTTGAACTCTCTTTCTTGGAGTAGAAGTCTTTTCCATATAAGAATCCTTTGTCGCGTAAATTACGGAATCTTTTCCTTATGGGGTTCATCTTTTCAGTATCGTAGACTTGATGGACAAGGTTTTTTCCTTGTGGAGAGAAGTCATTACTGTGCATATCATATAAAATCTCCGTTGCGCTAGGGTTCCAGCCGTGGGCCTTACGGCTCAACTAGCCCATATTAATCTGGCCCATCAAGGCTCTGACCGTCAATATTATGGCCCGTCATGAAGGTAGCCCGTCAATATTATGGCCCGTCATGAAGGTAGCCCGTCATAAATGCGCGCGGATTTTTCCATCTTCAACAACCATGTACTCCGAAATCACTCTTTTCCACCCTCCATACATTTCATTGCCACGTTGCTTCTAATTTGAAATTAGAGTGTTCCAAATTTTCTTAGTAAAAAAAAAAGTTCTAAATATTTATGTCAGAAAATTGATTCTCTCTCGATCAGATGAGTGTAATCTGAAAGCTCTACGTGGTGTGCATATATTGGCTAGAACCTGCGAAATGAATCCAAGTAATTGGTGGATTAGAGCCTGCCAGGTGGACAAACAAAAACAAAAGCAAAATCTTCAGCACCCAATAGGATTGAAGATTTAGATAACATAGGATAAGGATCCTAGCCCACAAGCCCACTTTAAATACTGTCTGTATCAACCACTCTTTCCATCACCACAAAAAAAAACATTAATTTTCCAAACTATTCTTTCAGTTCAACAATGGCAGCCTCAACCATGGCTCTCTCTTCTCCATCATTTGCAGGCAAGGCAGTTCAGCTTGCCCCATCCACCTCTGAGCTCAGTGTTGGACGTATCACCATGAGGAAAACAGCCACCAGGCAAGTTTCTTCTGGAAGCCCATGGTACGGCCCAGACCGTGTCAAGTACTTGGGCCCATTCTCTGGTGAGCCTCCATCCTACCTTACTGGAGAATTCCCTGGTGACTATGGTTGGGACACTGCTGGGCTTTCTGCTGACCCAGAAACTTTTGCCAAGAACCGTGAGCTTGAAGTCATCCACTGCAGATGGGCCATGCTTGGAGCTCTTGGGTGTGTCTTCCCTGAGCTCTTGGCCCGCAACGGTGTCAAGTTCGGTGAGGCTGTTTGGTTCAAGGCTGGAGCCCAAATCTTCAGCGAGGGTGGGCTTGACTACTTGGGAAACCCAAGCTTGATCCATGCACAAAGCATTTTGGCCATCTGGGCCACACAGGTTATCTTGATGGGTGCTGTTGAGGGTTACCGTATTGCTGGTGGCCCACTTGGTGAGGTGACTGACCCACTTTACCCAGGTGGAAGCTTTGACCCATTGGGCCTTGCTGATGACCCAGAGGCCTTTGCTGAACTTAAGGTGAAGGAGATCAAGAATGGGAGATTGGCTATGTTCTCCATGTTTGGGTTCTTTGTTCAAGCCATTGTGACTGGAAAGGGGCCTTTGGAGAACTTAGCAGACCACCTTGCTGACCCAGTCAACAACAATGCGTGGGCCTATGCCACAAACTTTGTACCCGGAAAGTGAAATTAGCAAAAATGTAATTTTCTTCTTTTTGGATTGTTCTTGGCGTGTTGTAAATTATTTGCGAAAGTAGTGGAGGGATTTAACCTTTGGTTCAAAATGGCAGAATATTAAATTGGTAATGGATTAGGCTTTTATTTTAAATAATTTTGTTCCATGAATTAGTTTTTAGGCCCACGTTCAATGACATGTAAGACCAGCCCAGGTGCATCATGTAACTAGTAATTTTTTTCTCTTTTGCCATTCTTCTCTGCTTGTATATGTAAACTGTGAAATATGACATGAACTAACTATTATCAAGATAGTCCACACCGCATCGGTATCAGTATCCAAACATTAACGTTTCGTACCGGTTGAAATACTGGCCGTACTGGCTATACCTGCCAATTTTGGACAGTACTAACCGGTACCGGGCGTATTGGTCGGTACAGAAAAAGTTTTTTTATTTTTTTTATTTTAAAGTTTTGTAATTTTTGAATTTTTGTTAGGGCAGAGTAGTAACTTATTTGTATTAACTTATTAGTATTATTTGTTTTTTTAGTATGCAATGGTAACTTTTAAGTTTTTTATTTTTTATATTGTGTTTTTTTTTTTTTTAATTGATACTAAAGTCTAAAATCATGAATAATTAGTTCTGAATTGAGAAAATGTTTTATGGTAAACTTTTATATTTATTATAATATATATACACACACATACATATATATTTATTTATTTATTTATGTGGGGCCCTATTACATTAACCGCGCTGGCCCATCACATGCGACCCAAGACCCGCGCCGAGGATAGTGCTGAGGCCGAGGACAATGGGAAAGAACCCAGAACGTCCGAAGGGCCGCGCCGAGGATGACCTGTCCTCGGCGCATCAACTTCATTAAAGGGAAAATATCACGACTTCATTAAAGGGAAAATATCCCACCAACATTTTGGCCGTCTTAATGAAGACATGACCGGCGGACCCAGTCGCCTCGATTACCCCAACTAATAGAAAGTCTGTAAAGGCGGCTGAGAACTAACGTAAAGCCTGTAAGCTGCAGATGATGTGACAAACTCCTGTACACGACGATCAGATAATTGACAAGTGGATGGTCAAGATCAACGAAAATAAGACTATATAACTAGCAAGATTCTAAACATAGTGGGGGGGACTGCCTGGAAAAGAAGAGGGGAGATCCTCAGAGAGAGAGAGCCGAGGATCAGTGGTCCTTACAAACACTTGGCCAAAATTACAACGGAGTGAGGATCTTTCTTACCATAAACTTCTAAGTCCAGTTCGTATAGGGGGATCCGCCCCAAATTTCGTTGTCTGCCCGTTTTATGCTTAGTCCTCCCTACCCATTCTCTACAAATTTTATTGTTTAGGGTCCATTACATTTTGAGACCTTACAATTGGCGCCCACCGTGGGGCCGACTTGTGCATCAGCGGCGCGACGTTTGGGGAATGGAAAACAAAACGACAAATCAATCGAGAAAAGATGTCGATCCATGCAGTTTTTAGCAACAATATTCATCCGGCAGTCTACAACAACAAGAAATAAGTGCAAAAAAAAAAAAAAAAAAGAAAGAGAGACAACGTGTAAAATAAGTCTACTTCTTTTATTCATATATGGAAAAAGATTACATCTTTTACAAGTAATGCCCAGGGGGCTTGTTCTAAAGCTAACTACAAAGGCAGACGCTTGATAAAGCCGGCAGAGGAACAAAGTGGTAGAGAGCAACAATGGCAGAAGAACAAAAGGTGGAAGAGGAGAATAGAGGAAGAAATGAAGAAAAGAAGAGATGAAGAACAAATATTAAAAAAGAAGTGAAGGAGGAGAGGAGGAAAGAAAAGAAGAAGGCTCGTAGAAGAGCAAAAGAGAGAAGAGAGAAGAAGGATTTGAAGATAGGAAAGCTACATTAAGGGGCGGAAGAGGTAGAGGCACAGGACGGCTCCGTTTCCAGGTTCCGCCTGATTTCCCTCCCACCCCCAATGCAGCTGACCTGGGGGGTCAGTGACCCGTACCCAAGGGAAGGTGGTTACGTTCTCCCTGGATCTTCCTCCTGACGGCGAGGAGGGCTCCTCCTCTAGTTAGGTTGAAAAGAAGGAGAGTCTTCGGATCTCCCCTACCTCCACACCAGCGTGGCGGCCAGGGTTGGAGTACTATCCTCGGCTCCTGACAGGGGCTGTGCATCCCCAAGATTGCCCTTTTTAAGGGCCCACTCATTCAAAGGGACTGAAACGGCTATGTTTGGCGGAGCCTTTTTGGGAGATGTTTATGGGAGAAATTTGATATGGACTTTTGTCAAGTGTGAAGGAGAAGGTTGCCCTGGAAGCATCTTATATAGATGGTGGGATATTTATGAGTGCCAATCTGCCATAAATCCCAGGGAGAGATTTCCGGAGGCAATAATGCCGCACCAAATTCCAAAGCGCCTAACAGCCGTTAGATCTTCGTAGATCCACGGCTAGCATTAATGGGGAGGCGCCCCATTAAATGAGAAGGCACCGAAGCGTCAGCGCGCGTTACCTGGACAACCCAAGAGACGCCTCGCAATCAGAAGAGTTCCATCAAAACGAAGAGGCAGAACACGGCAGGGTCTCATCCTTCACCAACCCCAGCTTGTATTTATTATTATTTCTGCTTGAAAAGTGTAATTATCTATGGCTTATTGTAAACTATAGTAATAAAGAACCAAACGGCTCCGGATAAATAGCTAAAATAAACGAAAAAAAAATGAGAAAACTAAGTACTGGACAGAACCAAGGCCTTGCATGGTTCTCGGACCCAAGCCTCAAGGTGAAACCAGATACTTCAGATGATTATTAAAATGAGAAAACTAGGTACTGGACAGAACCAAGGCCTTGCATGGTCCTCGGACCCAAGCCTTAAGGTGAAACCAGATACTTCAGATGATCAAAAAATGAGAAAACTAGGTACTGGACAGAACCAAGGCCTTGCATGGTCCTCGGACCCAAGCCTCAAGGTGAAACCAGATACTTCAGATGATTATTAAAAGAGAAAACTAGGTACTGGACAGAACCAAGGCCTTGCATGGTCCTCGGACCCAAGCCTCAAGGTGAAACCAGATACTTCAGATGATTATTAAAAGAGAAAACTAGGTACTGGACAGAACCAAGGCCTTGCATGGTCCTCGGACCCAAGCCTCAAGGTGAAACCAGATATTTCAGATGATCAAAAAATGAGAAAACTAGGTACTGGACAGAACCAAGGCCTTGCATGGTCCTCGGACCCAAGCCTCAAGGTGAAACCAGATACTTCAGATGATCAAAAAATGAGAAAACTAGGTACTGGACAGAACCAAGGTCTTGCATGGTCCTCGGACCCAAGCCTCAAGGTGAAACCAGATACTTCAGATGATCAAAAAATGAGAAAACTAGGTACTGGACAGAACCAAGGCCGTGCATGGTCCTCGGACCCAAGCTTCAAGGTGAAACCAGATACTTCAGATGATCAAAAAATGAGAAAACTAGGTACTGGACAGAACCAAGGCCTTGCATGGTCCTCGGACCCAAGCCTCAAGGTGAAACCAGATACTTCAGATGATCAAAAAATGAGAAAACTAGGTACTGGACAGAATCAAGGCCTTGCATGGTCCTCGGACCCAAGCCTCAAGGTGAAACCAGATACTTCAAAAAATGAGAAAACTAGGTACTGGACAGAACCAAGGCCTTGCATGGTCCTCGGACCCAAGCTTCAAGGTGAAACCAGATACTTTAGATGATCAAAAAATGAGAAAACTAGGTACTGGACAGAACCAAGGCCTTGCATGGTCCTCGGACCCAAGCCTCAAGGTGAAACCAGATACTTCAGATGATCAAAAAATGAGAAAACTAGGTACTGGACAGAACCAAGGCCTTGCATGGTCCTCGGACCCAAGCCTCAAGGTGAAACCAGATACTTCAGATGATCAAAAAATGAGAAAACTAGGTACTGGACAGAACCAAGGCCTCGCATGGTCCTCAGACCCAAGCCTCAAGGTGAAACCAGATACTTCAGATGATCAAAAAATGAGAATACGAGTGCTGAAACGAGACCAAGGCTCCTATACGGATCACGAGTTCAAAACTAAGGCAAAGCTAACTCCTTTTCAGGCACTAAATGAACGAGCCCCATCAGGGACAAAAACCATGAGAAATTGAATGTTATAGCACAAACAACTCAAGCCTAACCATCCTCGGACGGCACTTTGCGCAAAAAGAAAGCTGAAAAAACAACCGAAGTAAAGATAAACGCTGACGATAAGATAGAATCCACCAGGCCGAGAAAACATGCCGAGGTAGTCAAAATCCTCCTCCCCGCCCAAGGGGACGTGCAGCAGAATTTTGAGGGGCTATTGTGGGGCCCTATTACATTAACCGCGCTGGCCCATCACATGCGGCCCAAGGCCCGCGCCGAGGATAGTGCTGAGGCCGAGGACAATGGGAAAGAACCCAGAACGTCCGAAGGGCCGCGCCGAGGATGACCTGTCCTTGGCGCACCGACTTCATTAAAGGGAAAATATCACGACTTCATTAAAGGGAAAATATCCCACTAACATTTTGGCCGTCTTAATGAAGACATGACCGGCGGACCCAGTCGCCTCGATTACCCCAACTAATAGAAAGTCTGTAAAGGCGGCTGAGAACTAACGTAAAGCCTGTAAGCTGCAGATGATGTGACAAACTCCTGTACACGACGATCAGATAATTGACAAGTGGATGGTCAAGATCAACGAAAATAAGACTATATAACTAGCAAGATTCTAAACATAGTGGGGGGGACTGCCTGGAAAAGAAGAGGGGAGATCCTCAGAGAGAGAGAGCCGAGGATCAGTGGTCCTTACAAACACTTGGCCAAAATTACAACGGAGTGAGGATCTTTCTTACCATAAACTTCTAAGTCCAGTTCGTATAGGGGGATCCGCCCCAAATTTCGTTGTCTGCCCGTTTTATGCTTAGTCCTCCCTACCCATTCTCTACAAATTTTATTGTTTAGGGTCCATTACATTTTGAGACCTTACAATTTATAAATATAAAAAATAGCGGTAAACTCGAAACGATACACCGGTATTGACCGGTATCAGAAATATATCGTACCGCTTGGCAAACTGGTACAACCTCCGATACGGTATTGACTCCCTTGACTATTATAGCTTCATGTCAAAGTAGTGTATAGAACGAAGCACAATTTGGTCAAGAATTATTGAGATATAGTAACTAAATAAAAATTCATTATTTGACTTATGTACATGTATCTAATATAAATTTAGTTACCAATAAGTAACTAATATGTAAATGGGTTTGCATAAGGTATTGTGCATTAACCCTCAAGCAATCACCACATCATTATAAACTAACCAAATTTATAAGCATTAAATTTGAAGCAGTGTTAAACGGAAACCCCAATTCAATAATTAAGAACAATTCAAACCTCTTAACATTTAAAAAAAAAAAAAAAAATTGAAAAGAGAGTTAAAAAGAGAGACTAACATGGGAATTAGCCTAGTGGATCTAATTGTCCTTGAAAATAAGTAGGAGGTCAGTGAATTTCACTCCTTAAAAAGTAAAAATGAAAATTGGGAATTTTATAAATTTGGAGGACTTTTATTAGATGAAGAATTTTGAATTATAGTTAAGTTAATAACATTTATAATTTACTTAGGGAATTATGGGAGGAAAAGAATGTGAGATCACAGTATAAAGAAATGAAATGTTAAATAACCACCTCAAGTTTCACTAATGCTACTGAAATTGATTGGTGCTTATATTATTAATTTATTATATATGCTTACAATTAAAAATGATAATTTTGAAAAGATGGATTGTATATATTTGTTTAATTCGTAGGTAATGGCACTATGACAGTATATTCCAATCTTGTAGATTTCTCATTTCTCTCGATATTCATCATACTAATTTCTTCATTAATATTCACTATATCACTTTGGTTTGACACATGGGACGAACTTCTAAAAAGAGAGTTTATAATTAAACATTATTAACTTGTTTTGATGTTTTCTTATAAAAAGAAAAAAAAATTGTTTTCTAGACGTCAGATTAACAAATTAATAAGATAACAATGAAAATAGCTTTTCAAGAGAATTAGCTTTGCTACCATAAACCGACCCAGGAAGTAATCAAGAGAACAAGGAATTAAGAGTGATGGAGAAAGTATGCTGCAAAATAGAATAATAGTACAAAATAATAATTTCAAAACTTACTTGAATCTATCTTGAAAAAATACTTAAATTCTGAAATTCATTTCAATTCTTCAATAATATTACAAAAGAATTATGATAAGAAAGTTTTGGAAAATTACAAAGGAGAAGGTTTTTTTTGTTACAAGAGCGACTGAAAACTTTAGGGAACAACTTACATTTGAGGAGGGTCTTTATATAGCATTCAAAAGTAGGGATACAATAATTCAAAATATGAATAATAAAAATTCGTAAATAGTAAAAGTCTTCAATAATTTCTGATGCTGCCACCTAAACAGTGAAAGACTAATAATTTTCTGATACAAGTAAAAACTTGAAATAATTTCAGATGACCGGCAAAATAATTTAGATTAAAAATGAAAAGAAAAAAAGGACTCCCATGTACCTAATACTGATAGAACATATCCAATTTCACTTGCAAAAGATTATGTTGTCTGAGAAAGATTTTGATACTTTAATAATTCAGCTGAATTGATATGATCATAAGAATTTTGAAAATAATGTGAAAGGGGAGAGTCACTTGAGTGGCTTCCTCTTCTTGTTCCGACAATTGTGTAACCACTTCCATTTATTGCTTCTTATATCAAACTTAGCTTGGTTGAAGCTTTCGTAAAGTAAGAGTTGGTGCTAATCATTTGAGATACATTATAATTTATAATTCATTTTGCTTAATAATATGATCATAATTGAGTTTGTCCACCATCAAACCGATATATGACAACATACTTAATTCCTAATGGTAAAGAAAATTCATAATATCATCCCATTATCCACGGTTACTTATAATGGACAAAGAGGAGTAAATATTTTTGAGACAATTGCGGAAGAAGGATAATTTTTTGCAAATAATTCAACCATGATAGTAAAAAAGGGGCAGAATATCTACATCATGCCCCCAAAGAGAAACCACCATTTATCAAACCAACAAGGAAGAAAGGTAACCTCATTGATACGATCAAAAGAGAAAAACTAAGAATGCTGATACTGAGCATTTTGAAAGAGAGAAAAGCATCTCGGTAATAAATCATAATGACTTTAAGAGGGGCTTTTGAAGGTTTGAGAAAATTGCCTCATTTTCAATGGAAATGTGCATGCACCCCATTGGGCTGAAGAAATGTTTTGTTCAATAAAACATATAGAGAAAGCAATTTTATTATTTCTTAAATTTGCGTTTTGTATGAGAAAGGAGAACTGAATTGGTATCTACTAAAATGAACTCATAAAAAATTTATGATTCTTCTGCTGGTTTTCTAGGAAAAATGCCAATCAGGAGGTAACATTTTTCAAACTAATTCCATGATACTCAATACTTGAACCCACCTATCCCCATAAAGCAGGCCCATTTAACCCAACAACCAAACCCACCAAACACTAACCATTCAAATGGCTTTAGCTGAGCCCAATAACTCAAATAGAATCTCAATAACTAATATACATATATATATATATATATATATCATATACTATATACTAAAAGTTAGGCTTGAGAGCCGTGATTGCGCCAAGTAGTTTCACTAAATTGCAGAAATTTTATTAGATTTTTTCAAAAAATAGATATATATATATATATATATTTTTTGTCCTTATCTTTTTTTTTCCATAATTTCTAAGTTGATAAAAATTTTTAATTTGATTATAATCCAAATTCTTTATCTAATCCTTTTATTATTAATTTATCTATAAGTTACTAAAAATCTTTATTACAATCAAATTCTTCAACGTTAATTTTAATTTAATTACATTCCAAATTTTTCGTCTAATACTTTCATTATTGGATCCAGATTCTTTAGAGTGCCTAAGTACTCTACAGGGTAGAGTCCTTTAAATCCCTAGCCTTCTTTATAAAATAATGGTTAAATTTCTGATCATTGATCCATTAATACAGCCTTAAATCAATCTTTCAAAATTCAAAAATTGAAAAAGAAAAGTACTCCATTCAACGTTAAAATACTAAACGACATCTTCTAACCAGATGTTCTTCTTCTTTTTGTTTTTTAAACCATCAGCACAAAAGCTCTCATGCATTTCAACCTGAATCAAGAGTGAAATCAAATCATCTACGAATGTTTGTTGAAAGAGCAAAGAAACCACATAGCTACGTTTCTACCTGAATCAAGAGTAAAATCAAATCCTCCATGGATGTTTATTGAAAGAGCAAAGAAACCCACATGTGCTTTTGATTGATTTTCCCCTTTTTTTTGAAATCAAGAGTTGGATTGAGAAGAACTCTTAAAGAGTTTGTGTTTGAGGTTATTGGGTAGGGATAGAGCATTATGTACGATTTCATTTGAAGAGATTAGCGACCATATCCATGTGTATATGATTTGTTTTGAAGAGTTTAACTTTGATGAATCTGGATTTAGATAGGTGTTGTTGATGAATTTTGTGTTTTTAAGTTCAATGATTTCTCAAGAAAAAAAGAAAAAGAAAAAGAAAAAGATAGAGGTTAAACGTCATTTAGTAGTCTAACGTTAATAGGAGTTATTATTATTATTATTATTTTAATAATAAATTATCATTACTTACTTTCTTATAATAAAAAATTGTTTAATTTTATTTTTATTTTTTAAAACACCCCATGGATAGACACAAAATTATAATTATTCTTATCAACTTTTTTCTATACATCTCCATCAATTTTTTAGATAAATACAAAAACGTAGTTGTTGTTATTTTTCCTTCACTCTTTTTGCTAAAATTACACATATATTAGACTTCATTCTCTCAATTTCTTCTTCGTAATTGTTATTTTCAATTTCTTCTTGGCAACTTATTTTTTTAATAGGAACTTCTCTGTAACTTTGAGTTTATGTGTTGATTTATATATATATATATATATATTATGCTTCATTTAAGTTGCTTTTATTTATTTATTTATATTTCTTTCTTTTCGATGTTTCATTCAAGTTACTTTTTATTTGGTCATTCAAGTTACTTTTTATTTGTATTTTATTTTCTTATTTTTTGTAAGACATTGATTTTATTGCATGTGTTTTTTGATAAAGTTTATGATAGCTATTTAACTTTTTTGAGGGTTTGGTATGGCATTTCACTGTAATTATCAATATGTATTTTAAGAGTTTTAATTGGTAACATGTATTCTTCCATGAATATAAATTAAACAGAAATTTTTGAGAGAAAAAGAAATAGTAGAATTGATGAATCAAATGATTGACTATTTGAAGCCCACCTTGAATAAGTAAAATTAGTAACTTTTTTGTTGGGTTAAGATAATTAAACATTATTATTATTTTTTAAAAATAACTTAAAAATTATATATAAGAAAAAAAAATCTTATTCATGATATAAACATATTTACCATATTATATATATATATATATATATATAACTTATTAAAAGAGTGCAATAAATATGTTTGTTTTTAGAATGCACAAGATTATTTTTTTTTCCTATATTATTTTTTGTCAATATTATGAAGCAAAATTTGTAAGCTTTGCTTCAAACTTACGTG
This sequence comes from Quercus gilva, assembly GCA_023621385.1. NCBI lineage: Eukaryota > Viridiplantae > Streptophyta > Magnoliopsida > Fagales > Fagaceae > Quercus > Quercus gilva. Next base: position 65,631,098 of record CM042477.1, read on the forward strand.
GATTTGAATTTGTCATTAATTCATTTTGCAAAATTTGTCATTATTTTAAGAGAAATTATTATGTATTCCCGGAGTACCATAAATGCATACTCTCTCCTCTTACATGAATGGTGGGTCCCACTAATTAAATTCATGGTAGGATTCACCATTTATGTGAGAGGAGAGAGTACGCATTTATGGTATTCCGGGAGTACACAATAATTTTCCTTATTTTAAATGTTTAGTAATTTAGATTGTTCTTAATTATTGTATTGAGGTATTCACTTAAATATGATTTCAATTATTGTTTTGGATAGTTTTTAATTATTAAATTCAAGGTTTTTCTATTTAAATATATGTTGGTGATTAATTAAGCCTTAAAGCTCAATTAATATATATATATATATATATGCGCATTTTGTAATACCTTAGTTTCACACAATAAGCATTCATTATATAACTTAAAAGTGAAATAGTAATTTATTTTTATTATCTAATTTTAAGTAAATTAATTAAAAAAAACTATTTACATATGAATTTTGATTAAGCCGTGCATCACATAGGCATAATACTAGTATATATATAAAACTGAAACCTTTGAAACTTTCACTATTTTCCACGTTAGCACAATATATTTAAATTAAATTATCATTTTATTTAAATAAAATTATTTTTGTTTATTCTAAACTTAACAAGGAGTGAAACTCTATTTCTTTAACAAGTCCAACTCAAACTCAAACTCATCATTATCATTTTTTTAAACAAAATTATTTTTGTTTAATCCAAACTTAATAAGGAGTGAAACTCTATCTCTTTAACAAGTCTAACTTAAATTCAAACTTAAACATTTATAATTTATTTCTATAATTTTACACATCAGCATTACTTAAATAAATATTAAAAAGGTAATTCAATCCAGTAAACACTTATTTATGTACAATCCAATTTAATTCAATGTGGGAAAAGACTTTACCTGAATGAATATATGCCAAAGATTCCCACAATTGTAGGTGCAAAGAATTTAAACTAAAATTCAATAGATTTGGCCGTACAAAACTAGTGTCATGGATTTTTTTTATTTTAAATCCCAGTATTAAAATATAAAATATCACTACAAAAATAAGATAATTTTCTTAGCTATTCTCATTAATTTAGTCCTATATTAAATAAATATTATAATTAATTAATGAAAAAAAAAAAAAAAACCCTAATGCAAGTTAGACTTCTAGCCAAATACAATAACACTCTCCCACCATCTCTACTCTCTTCTATTTAAGAACTGCTTGGGTAGAAGACCTAAAACCCAAAATACAAACGTGTAAATCAAAAACTATTTGTGGAGAAGATGAGATCCAAAAGCAACAATTGATGAACCAATTCATGGCTCAAAATCCCAACATGATGAACTTGTTCGGATCTAACTTCATGTAAGATCAGGAAACAAATTAAGAAAGAACAAATCTTTTTAGTTCGTAGGTGTTAATAAGACTACATGCAGTTCCAATTTTTATTGCTTTGGGTTTAGGATTTGCTTACAAATTTAAGATTTTGGTCATGTGCTATCCAATATAAGTTTTGGGTGTTTTTAGATCTATCATATGATGAATCTTTGTAGTTCGTAGGTTTTTATGGCTAATAAGACTATATGCAATTTCAATTTTTATTGCTTTGGTTTTAAGATTGTTTACAAATTTAAGTTTTTTGATCATGTACTATCCAATTTTAGTTGTGGGTGCTTTTAGATCTATCAAACTTCAATTTTTGGTTGGATTTATAACAATATAGTCACATATTTTTTTTGTTTTATTTCTATAATTTGTAGTATCTGAAACTATTGATTCTTAACTCTTTTTGCCTTTTGGAAGTTTTAACATATGTATTTTTGGGTTTATTTTTTTGTAAGATTTTTTTTTTAAGATAACCCATCTTTTATTTTTTTATTTTTTTTATTTATCTTTCTCTATTGTGTAGTTATATATACATTTTGTTTTGTTTCATTAATTTCTAAGTAATGAATTTTCTGATTCTTTGATATTTTTTGGCATTTCAGAAGTTTTAACATATGAATTTTTGGGATATTATTTTGCAATATTGAAACTATTTGACAGATTTCCACGACTATAGTGATGAATTATTTCTTTTAAAGGTAACACTATATTCACATGTTTTTACGTTGTTTCTATAATTTGTAGGTTTTGACTATTTTGACTCTTTAATTTTTTGTCATTTTGGAAGTTTTAACATCGATATTTTTGGAGGTTTTTTTTTTTTAGATAATATTTGAAATAATTTGACAGATTTCAACATTTATAACAATGGATCATTCTTTTGAAGATAACATATCTTTTTCTTATGTTTCTCTATTGTGCAGTCACACACACACACACACACACACACACACATATATATATGTTTTGTTTTATTTCAATAATTTCTAGATAGTGGATCATATAATTCTTTAATATTTTTTGGCATTTTGAAAGTTTTTATATTTGAATTTAATTTAAACATAAAAGACTAGAATAATTTATGTGATAGTATAGTTTCATAATCAAGTTAGGATTTTCTAAAAATTATTTTAATCTGCTACACAAATAGGTAGGTTTCCGTCCATAGCACGGGTTTGCGACTAGTATTAAACATATTCCATACCTAGCACCTAAATCAAACCCAAAAACTAAATTTGACCCCCAGAACCTAGAAGCCCAAGCACCAAACAAAAAATTAAAATCCTAAATTAAACCAAAACACTTAGACTAGCCTAAAAGATATATGTAATATATCCCATCCCTCCCACCCACACCAACTGCAATTCCCTTGTCTCTCCAAAGCAGCAAATATAATCCAAAGTTAAGATGAAGTTACGATTTGTAGAATCCTTTTGTGTCGAAGGGTAAAGCATGAGGTTTGACTTTATTTTGAAGGAAATTGGAGGTTATTCATTCTGATAAAATTTAGTTGCTGCATTGGTGTATTCAAGAGTGTTGTTAAAAGCACACTTTAGGCATGCTTAAGCTCAAAACTTCAAACTCTCAACGTTTCAACAGGCCAAAAAATAGCTCATTTAATGAAGCATGCTTTAGACACATTTTTTTAATAACTTAAAATGAAAATATTGTTGCAATAACTTAATACCAATTGCAACTAAAATTTCAAAATGATAACTTATTGCAATGAGGTTATCATTGTAATAACTTGATATAAATTATTTTACAATTTATTGCAATGACAAATACTAAGATATCATTGCAATAACTTGATATCTATTATTTTACAATTTATTGCAATGACAAATATAAAATAATTATCTTTTACAATGAATATATTGTTGCAACAATTTGATTGAATTATTTTTATCAATTCTTTTTCATTCATCTCTTCTTCTGAAATATTTGAACTCTTTAGAACTAGAAGATAAATGAAAACCAAATGCAAACAACAATTATAGTAAAAAGCACAAATAATCCTCCTTCCACGATGCAAATCACTGGCAGTAATGCATAACTCACCAAGAACATAATCAACAAATTTAAAGTCATAATCAATAAATTCAATCCATCTTGATGATGTTAGTCTATATCCAAGTGAGTAAACAAGGAGGAATCCAAAAAATCTATATGCTTCATGACGTGTAAGATGCACCACACTATAATGCCCCTACAGTAGCAAAAATTGTTGCAATAACTTAAAATGAAAATATTGTTGCAATAACTTAATACCAATTGCAACTAAAGTTTCAAAATGATAACTTATTGCAACGAGGTTATCATTGCAATAACTTGATATAAATTATTTTACAATTTATTGCAATGACAAATATTAAAATATCATTACAATAACTTGATATCTATTATTTTATGATCTATTGCAAAGACAAATATCAGATAATTATCTATTACAACAAATATATTGTTGCAACAATTTGATTGAATTATTTTTATCAATTCTTTTTTGGCTTCTATTGGGGGGTGCTGTTGTAGTTGTGTGAAAACTAAATGTTTACTCCAAACTTTTTCATTCCTCTCTTCTTCTGAAATATTTGAACTCTTTAGAACTAGAAGATAAATGAAAACCAACATGAAACAACAATTACAATAAAAAGGACAAATAATCCTCCTTCCACGGTGCAAATCACTAGCAGTAATGCATAGCTCACCAAGAACATAATCAGCACTTTAGTGGCACAAAGCCTTCTGCCACCCATAGTAGAACCAATTTCTTTGTTGGTATATCGAAGTCCTCTGGGAAATGGCTCAAATAAAGGAAGCATGGTTTCAATTGGTAAGACAATTCAAAGTAACTCAACGCCAACACCTCATGAACTCTTGATTGTTGTCCTTCACTGTGGCCTCTACCTAGGTGTAATTTTATATTTCGATGCACAATATCCCACTCATCCAATGTTTCTTTTGTTGCCAAAAGTCCTCCAAGCACAATAATTGCCAGTGGTAAACCAGCACACCTTGCCATCATTTCCCTTCCCAACTTCTCCGTATCTTCGAATATTTTGAATTCTGCAAGTTCAAAGGAACTAAATTAGAAAGTATTACATTTTCAAGTATTCAAAGTTTATCTTTTTTATTGAAAGGAAAAGTGATGTGGATGGAAGGGGTGGAAAGAGAGAATTAGAAAATTAGAGGCATAACAAGAAAAAGAAATAAATGGGACTAGTGCTTAACCAAATGACAATACTCAATACAGAATTAGCACAAATGCTTACTTTAGAATACACAGCTCTACCATATATATAGAATTACTATAAGTGTCACTAATAAATTCTTTGATTATAAAGATGTGCCCAAGACTCAATGGGTGAATCTAGTAGCAACAAGGTTGTGTAGATATCTTCAAATTGGTGGGACAAAATTCAAGAAATGCGACTTCTCAAAGGATATCCGAGGTAACAACATTCAAGCCTTCTAAAGACACAGCTACCCTCATAATTACTACTACCAACAGTTAAATATACAACTCATAATACAAACTCAAATTACAAGACATACAAAACAAGATTTGATAATTATAAAACTTATTTTCAAGACAAAGACTAATTGACCAACACTACGCCTTTGTTTGGATAGTGTCTGCTTCAGCTTATGGTTGGCGTTTGGCGTTAACAAGGAGGAATCCAAAAAATCTATATGCTTCACTATGTGTAAGATGCACCACAATATAATGCCCCTATAGTAGCAAAACTAAAATTGGAAAGTGTTCGAAGAACATCACAAATGAAGAAACCACCATCAATTTCCGTTGTTGATTAAACCTAGCGAACAAACATGAACCTAAGATGCTCAAAGCCATGTTCACATATTCAAGAATCATCAGCGCTATGTAAGACGCATGTGTGGAGAATTTAAAATTCATTAGAACAATTGTGAAGAAGAAATTTATGGCAAACACAAATTACTGTTGTGGAAGCTATTGCAACAAAAAAATTTTTTGCAATAAGTTTCTAGAGATAACTGTAATTTATTTAAACCCAAAGTACCGTTGCTATACTTTATTGCAATATGTTCCGACTTCCTGCCATATTTATTAAAACAAAAAATTTGTTACAAAAAATTATAGTACCAATATTTTTTTTCTTTTGTGAATGATTTCCTTTTGTTTCATACACTTTGTCACATAGGCAAGCAACACATGCAATGCTCTCTCTTCCAATTTATCTATTGTCTCTCCTTCAAAAGTTACCAAAAGAATTTCAAAATTTTCCTTTCCCAGATAGTAGGAGATTTATTTCAGAAACCATCCTGTTCAGTTTCTTTCTTATAAGAAGTGGGCCAAGAAAATGATATCGACCGTCTTTCTATTTGTCATTCTCTTCTGTAATTGTCTATGAAATAATTAGGCAATCTCTCTTTTTTCTACTATTTTTGGATCTAGACTTCACATTTGCACATGAACTCCAAGACCAAGCATTACCGTAATGTATAACAGAAATGCATTCCCAATTGTAGAAAGTTGAATGACTAGGTCTACAATTTGTCACTGAAAAGTCTGAGTTAAGCATAAATGGGATAAATCTAGTGCTAATTTATTGGATAACATTTTTATAAAGACCTTTTTCTGTTTGAAATTTATTTCTTTTTTAAATGATCATATTTGAATTTTCTAATTAAAATTATTAGGTATGTGTTTGCAGCTTCTGTTCTTTTTTTTCTTTGCTTGGGGGATTGGCTCGGGTTACCTTTCTAGTGATAATCTAATCAAATATCTTTACTTTATTTATTATTGATTTGCAGGAGTTATATGGAAAGGAGATAAACTAATTGATAGAGTCGCCGAAACACTTGATATGCTTCGGTCCAAGGTCTGTACATGAATGTAGGTGTTACCTTGCATGCATTTGTATGTCTATGCTAAATTATTATTATTATTATCATTATTATTTTGTCATTTATCTATTGACTTCCTTGTGAAATGATTACAATTGGGATTATTGCAGCAAAGTATTAGGCGTCAATGATTTGTTATGGCTATTAGATATTTGTTGATTTTCTTTTTTTGCAGGGCAAGAGATTAGTTTGAGACACTTGGTCTGAATGTCAATGAGGCTAGTTAATGATTCTTCTCCCCCCATGTTTGCTAAACTTTGTTAATCATAATTTCTAATGCAACTGAATCATTTTAGGAGGAAATTTTTGCATCATCTTTTGTTGTTGCTGCATATTTGAAGTCCATTAATTTCCCAAAAGATAAAAAAGGTATTTGTATTTTACTTGGTGACACAAACAAAAAATATCCTATTATACTAGTAATGTAAGGATTAGCTCCATATGTCTGGGCAAGAGCAATTGTTTGAAAAGGAAATTTCCATTGTTGGCCATATATCCTTGTATATATGTCTTGATTGTAGTCAAGCTTTTTACACAAAATTTATTCAGTTACAGACTCTAGAAGGTCTTAACAGGAAGTTATTTTTCCGGTTGGTGTTGGACTAGCAAATAGCTTTAACATTTTCTAAAACCTAGAGCCTAACTCATATATGTTTAGTAGTGAACAATTTATCTACATTATGAATAATTTATCTACAGTTATAATGAATATCAAGAAAATGAGTCAACAAATTACATGGCACATGCTATGATAATTTGCTTATGGCCATCTTATGCATAGGAAGGATGCCAACACATCCAGTAGCCATAAAGTTTATGGTTTTGAAGAGGATACTTTATTGTTCCATGAGATGAGACTTCTACCATTATCTTCCTTCCATTTGTAATTTATTTCTGGTCTTCTTATAAGGCCTTTATCTAAAACCTATATAATACTGATTAAAACGTTGCATTGTGTTTTCTATTCTTTACTTTGAATATTGTTAGATAATTCTAAGTCAATGGAGACAAAGATATAGTTCACAATCCTATGCCTTGTTCATGTACAGTGCTTAAATCAATTTCATTTTATAAATTATGTGACTTTGAATGTGTCTTTCATGCTTGTAAAGAATGGGGTTGAAGATTCATGGCCAAAGAGAGACCCAAAAAAAGAAGAAGGCTATAGCTGTGTTTTTAAAACGCGACTATAGCCTAATTCAAAAAACAAAAAAAACAAAAAAACAAAAGGGTTATAGCCGCGTTTTTAAAACACGGCTATAGGTGACGCTATAGCCCCGTTTTTAAAACGCGGCTAAAGTATGTCATATAGCTGCGTTTCTAAAAACGTGGCCATTGGTCCTATAGCTGCGTTTGTAAAAATGTGGCCATTGGTCCTGGCCTATAGCTGCGTTTATAAAAATGTGGCTATAGACACCTCAGGTTTTTAGTTATGGGTTTTAGGCCACAGTTGAAAACGCGGCTTAAAAAAACGCGACTATAGGCTGAATCGTCCTATAATCACATTTTTAGGAGCTATAGCCGCATTTTAAAAATGCGGCTATAGAACCTTTTTTTTTTTTTTTTTTTGGTAGTGATAAAAAAAATTTTTGCAACAAATTTATTACAAAAAAATGCTATTACAACAAAATTTTTGTTGCGATAACTTATTACCACAGACTTTATTACAATAGTGCAACAAATTTTTTGTTGTTGCAATAAGTGCTTTTATTGCAACAAATCTTATTGCAACAAATTTGAGTTTATTGCAAGAAAATATCTCATTGCTAGTACTATGTCTGTAGTGCATTCACCACAAATCGGTACTCAACACTAATTTGGTAATCCTATAGCTTAGGGCATATATTAGTAAACCATTTTATATAAAATTTTATGAGAAATTAAAAAAGCTGTTAAAACAGTTAATCATTTTTTCATTTTTCCATAAATTTTCCTAAAATAGTTTACTAATATACGCTCTTAGGACATACATTAGTAAAACCATTAGTATAATGAATAGCACATATAAGTATATAACTCATGGAAAATGGAGGACTAGTGGGGTTCACAAAAGGAACCAAATAAAGGTATGCAGAATGGTTGTCACCTCTCTCCATATCTCTAAGGTTGGTTGCAGATAACATTGTAATAATAACAACCCAAATAGAGAATTTTCTTTTTGAGGCTTCAAAACAATTTATTTCTTTTTTTTTTTTTTTTGTTTCCCGCTCCAGATTATAAACTATACTTTTTGTTTTTTTGTTTTTTGTTTTTGTTTTTGTTTTGTTTTGTTTTGTTTTGTTTTGTTTTTTTTTTGTTTTTTTTTGTTTGTTTTTTTTTTTTTTTTTACTTTGGTCATGTTAAAACCCCAGGTAACCAAAAATTCTAATACATTTAGGATTCAAAAAAAGATTAACAGATGATCTATGGATTTACTTGGCTTAGTCCTAGTTTAAATCTAAAACTAGTTGTAAAGGGCACAAATAAAAGAAAGAAAAAATGTAGTAAAGAAAAAGCCAGACTTAGTCTCAAATAGTGCTTAACTCAATGTTATTAAACTTGGCCCAGCCCGGCCAGTTGGACTAATAACCCGGTGACCCAGCACATAGACCAGTCTAGGTCATCAATTGGATCAGATGTGTACAAGACCCAATTAAAGTTAGTAAAACTCGGCGGGTTTTAAGCAAACCATGTGGCCCAGCTAGGTTTTAATGACCCGTCTAGGTGTTGTGAATTGTGCAAAATTACATTAATAGGTCCATTCCATTGAATTCTTTATTATTTAATGTGTGATGATATGGTAATTTAATTAAGGGAAAACCTAAAGAAATATAAAAAAATGCATCATTCTATCACTTCTCTGCCGATTCACACTACTCTACCCATCACTTTTCACAGTTTTAGTTCCCTATACTTGCAACTGTGCATCAATTTTCTGCTATGAACAAATCACTTTTTAGTTTCATGTAACTAATTAGCACATATGTATGAGTATATTAGTATATGTTATATAATTTATTTTTTAAACGTTATTTTCTCTTCTTTTCTTCACGTCTTTTTGTGTTTTATTTGTTTATTGCTTTAAGTTTAAGTCTTTAACAATTTTTTTCTCTTCTTTTATTTACGTAGTTTGAGATTTGCTTTTTTTTAAATATATAGAATTTAAAGACATGTGATAAAATTTTATTTAACAAAAACTTTGTTGCAATCTTATAACATTGGTTTATTTTGCTTGTGAATTTTATGGAATTTTTAATGCTATTACTTGTGAAACCCTTTGTGGTGAGCAAAAAGTAAGTCAAGTTTATGTCAAGTACAAACTTGCTACTTTTATTCACACAATTAATTTTTTAAGAGATGGGATGCTCAATCAACCTTAAATACCCTTAACAAGATGAAAAAATTTAAATGGATGTGTTTGAATTAATTCTAAGTGTGAGTTAATGATCATAGATAAGAAGCAGCCTTGAAAGGCTTATATTGAGTTCCTCGGGTCTAGTCCGAGAAAGTGATTACAAATGGTTTTCAAGTCTCAAAAAGTCCATCCCTTCCTCTAGAGGCTTTTTAGCTTAATCTAATCAGCCAAAATGTATCTGAGCCCTACATTTGGAAGGCCAGGGTTAGATTTCTTTAATACATGTCCCATCAAGGCTTTACTAGAAAGCTTCCACACTAGGCTATAAGTTGGGTTGACACTATTCATAGGTCATTTTCTCATTAATGCGGTCACTAAGTGGGTGCAGAGCATTGAATGCGAAGGTGATGGATGTTTTATCTGTCCTCTTTCCTTTCTTCCCAACTTGACAACAAATCTTCCTCCTCGCTTTCAGTTTGCATTTGACAGCCTTTAGCCTTGGTTCTTGGTTTCTCGAGGGCATGTTGGCATCTTTGGAGTCCTCGGGTGTTGTAGTTTTTCTACACTTGCATAAGGTCACTTGTCTTTTTCCGATGACATTTTGTTGGTGCTTTTCAAGGTTTGTACTCCTGGCACTGTCCTTAATCTATCTGTCTACATTCTCGAATCCTTGTCCCCCCACACCCTTGATTTTGAATTAAAATAATGAGTTTAATTTAGGCATATGCCTTTTTTGTTGTTGTTGTTGTTGTTGTTGTTAATTTACATATTTATGTTACGATTTCTCAAACTTATATATATATATATATATATAAGAACTCTCAAAGAAAGCTTCTAAGGAAGTTCTAACAAGATAGTGAAGGTTCTAAGTGAAGTTTCTCACTAGAAAGTTCTGCCTATAACATAAGGGACAACCCCCCTTAAATAGGTAAAATTCGGAATGAATAGTAACAGGTGAATAGTGACGGATGAATAGTGCCAAATGAATAGTGACAGGTGAATAGTGACAGATGAATAGTGAAAAGTGAGACTTTTTCTTTTTTGACTCCAAGTCATGGAGGGAACATCAGGAGCATCTTACGGAATGGACTAGGCCTTCATTTTTAGGCTTAGGCCTCATCATTTCTGTCCTTAAAAGAAGTCATCAAAAGAAGCCAAATAAATTTGCACTATGATAGGAGTCTTCAGGAGCATGCAATACTTCCAACATGAGGCATAAAATCAGCAAAATCTCTGACAAAGGTCAATAGGAATATTTCTTTGAACATATTTCTTTGAACATCACTAGCAAAATCTCTGACAAAGGTTAATAGGAATATCATCATGTGCGCAGGAATATCATCATGTGCGCATGTACTTGAATAGTGGCCATTATGCTGGCTAGACAAATAGGGAATAGTAGTAACAATAACCTGGGGACCACACAATCAATCAGTAGAGGGAGCATCGGACGGATAACCATCAAAAGGATCAAAGGGACCTTGCGGAGAGTCACAATCATGCTCATGATTAATAGCATATCGGTTGCAAAATCCACAATATAAAATAGGCTCATTCAGTGGTCTTCTTCCTGGAATGAGAAAGCTCTTTGGATTACAATGGTTTGCAATACGCAAACGAGCAATAGCGTTAACACGTGGCCTGGGACCAAAAACAGAAATTCTATCAGTGCTTCCCATGAAATGATAATCCTTCCACAGGTTCTGAGCAACTTCAATAATTTGATTATTAAAGTAGTTTCCCCAACATTTTGCAAGAGCATAAGGATTTTTGAAGGACAAATGAGGATCTCCTTCAAGCCATTGCCCCTGATGAGTATGACCATTGATGAGAATAAGATGTTTCGAAGGCTGGACATTCATCCAGTTATCTCTTTCCCATCTAGGCAAAGTACTCCAACATCTGATGGAAATAGTGGGGCCAGTAAATTGTTTTATGGCATCTTGAATAATTTGAGGAAGTTGACTGGCTTGGTAATGGCTTGTTAATTTTAGGAATCTGATAAAGCCATATTCGAACATATGAGAAAGCCAGTTGGGATCTCTATCATCATCATCATCAGCAGCAAAGTAACCATCATCATAATTAATTAAGAGACCAGGAAATCGGTATGGTTTTTCATACACTCTAAGAGTACTCCCAAAGTGTTCTTCCCAGTCTAACTGGATAAACACATTATCGCCTTCATCAAGTTCATCAAGATCAGGAATAGTGGCTGTAACAAGTTTCTTGAAACATTTGAACCATAGGTCGAAAGACCTAAACATAGCCTTGCAGTTCAGTATACGTGATTGTATATCTGACGGCAAGTTGGCAAAAGCACTTCTTAACATAGATTGGGACTTAAGGCTCAATCTAGAATAATCAGTGCCCATTATAGTCATTTTATCCTTTGAATGGATATCCTCTTTGCCAAAGAGTTGACTAGTGTAAGGATCATTTGTAATATTTGGATGGTTAACAAGTTGGCTTCTAAAAGCCTCAATATCTGGAACAAGGTTTGAAACAAGGTCATTATTTGAAGCAAGAGGGTTTTCTGAGATAAGGTTAATATAATGGCTTAGGTAGGCTTCATTCTGAACAGAAAGGTTAACAAGATGGATTTCCAGGGCTCTGAGGGTGCTTTTAAAAAGATCATAGTGGTTTTGAACAAAAGCAGCTTGAAGGTTATCAAGAATAAATTTAATAGAATCTAGAAGTTCTGAATAGATTCCATTGTGGAATTGTAAATTTTTTGACAAAACTTCCTGCAAAGCAATCACAATATCACCACTGGAATATGCCACCGTTGCCGGGACATACCCTTGAAGGGATGTCGATCCACTGGGTTTTACCCCAGAAGATTCGCCTTCATGCATTTTGTTTTGGGAATAGTCCTGTACAGGAGCTTTTCCCTTGTTTTTCCTCTCAGTGGAGGGAGCCATAATAATCCACTTATTAGTGGTATAAATACTAATATTATCCCACTCACTAGTGGTATTTATCCTTGCATCAGTGCTTGATTCCTGCAAAAGATCATTAGAAATATTAGAGTCAGTGGTAATAGTAGATATTTTGGCATTACTAGTATTACCTTCAAAATTGTTTAGGAAGCATGTAGCAGGAGAATCTAAAGCATCATTGATATCAATTTCAAGTTGTGAAACAAATTTAAACTTTACTTTCTGTCCAAAAGGATCAGTAGTAATTCCATCATTATCAACAAGGAAGGGATACAGAGCATTTATAAATGGCAAACCAAGAATCACTTTATCAGTCATATTTTTAACAAGAACAGAGGGAATCTTAAAACAGACATTATCATGGCAAATATGAGCATTATTCAATTCATATTTGATTTTCATTTGAGCACCAGTAGCAGAAACCAATTTTTCAGTTGATTTTTCAAAATATTTCGGAGGAATCAATCCTTCCTGAATACAATTCTTATCAGCACCAGAATCAATCATAGCAATAACAGTGAAATGATAATCATGGGAAACAAAAATCTTCACTTTTGTGAACCATTTTGGGGGAAGAATTTTGTTAATACTAACAAGACTAGGTTGAATATCAACAAGAGGAATTTGAGAATCATCAGCATTACCATTATCAGAAAGAAGAGCCTGTTGACCGGATTCATCTCCATCCTTGTGCTCATCTTGTTTATCATCAGTCTTATTTTGATCAATAGTTTTATCAATTTTTAGCATTAACATTTCTTGTTTAAGATTATGGTTATCACTTGTAATATGTGTTAGTTCAAGTTTTAATTCACTTATCTCCTGCTTAACAGTATTAATTTCACATTGGAGATCATTAACAGTTAAATCTTTGGATTTCTTTTTATTAAATCTTTCCAAAGTTTCTTCAAAACTTATAGTTGATTTAAGTTTTTTACTAGTTTCATCTTTTAACAAGTTTTTCTTGAACTTATCCAAATATTCTTTTTGTAATTCAGGATTTTCAATTTGACCAATCAATTTTATTAACAGGCTTTCATTTTCTTCACCTTTAGTAAGAACATTAACAGTTTTAACAACATTGCAACAGGAATCTCTACAACCAAGTTTAATATTAGGAGAATCAGAAGAATCATCAGCAGAATGATAACAGGAATCAGAAGAAGAAAGATCATCTTCCAAAGAATCAGAGGAATTGTTTGATTCAAGGATTCTGAATAATTCTTCTTGATCATTATCATCAATTTTCAACATGTTAAACTTGTTTTTCAACTTAAAAGGTTTTTGTTTACAATCTTTACTAAAATGACCAGGTTTTCCACAATTGAAACATTTACTTTTACCTGACCGTTGGTTAACATGTTTTTTAGAAACATTTTTCCTTTTAGCATAGAAATCATTAAAATTAGTTTTATGTTTTTTGTGGTTATAATTTTTGTAACTTTTATCATGTTTTTTACCTTTTTGCTTAGAAGGAGCAATAGAAGGCAAACCATATTGTTCACAAAAATTACCCATTTCATATTTAGCTTTTCTTTTATTTTTTAATTGATGTTTTAACAGTTTTTCATCATTACACATATTAATTCCAAGTTTTTTAATTGTGCTTAAAATATCACCATAAGTTAAATTATCATAGTCAATAGAATCATTTTTACCAATTAATTCTTGTTTTACCTTATGAGCAAAGATAGAAGGCAGACCGTCAATAAACTTTTCTTTCCAATAAGCCTTGAAACAGTCTTTCCGTTGCATCACCCTGGAAAGGAAAACATCTTGGTACCATCTATAATCAGACATAGTAGGGCATCTCAAATTATTTAACAAGTCAGAAATTCGAGATGAAACATTAGATGGAGTACCAACAAAATGTTTGATAATAGTATAAATCAAGGTATTAACACCATCAGGAACACCTCGACCAATACGATCATCAAAAATAGGCAAGCCTTCATCATTCTTTTTAATAGCATGTTTAATAGAATCTCTGGAATCTTCTGTGAGATATGAATCCCACCATCCACGAAGAGTACCAGAAAAACCAGTAGTGAGAAGGTCAACAATTTCAGATTGTTCAAAATCATGATTATTTTGATAAGCAATACCAACCATGGACATATGTCCCATTTTGTTAATAATCTCTTGTTCAGAAAAACCATCAATATTCCATTCATAAATCTTAACAGCAGAAACAGAAAACTGAGTTTGAAAAGGTCTTTCTTCAAACTGCATATCAGGAGGAGTAGGTTTTGAATACCAATTTTTTGTAAGAAACATGGGCTTGGAATTGCCAACAAATCTTTTAATTTCGGGTAAACCATCATCAAAAACATTTTTTGCAGAAACAGAAGAAACAGTATCAGAATCTGTATTTTCATCAGAAACAATTTCATTTTTTGAAATAGTTCGGGCAGCAGGAGTACTTGTAGAAGTACCTTCAGTTTTAACTTTTAAATCAGAAAGCATCTTGTCAACAGTTTCAAGAAGTTTAGACTGAGAGGTTCGAAACTTGGATTTGTTATCATGACTGGGTAAATTAATCAAAGGTTCCTCAGTCTTGATAGAAACAGGTTTAATCTTTAATATGTTTTAGTTCAAGTTTTAATTCACTTATCTCCTGTTTAACAGTATTAATTTCACACTGGAGATCATTAACAGTTAAATCTTTGAATTTCTTTTTATTAAATCTTTCCAAGGTTTCTTCAAAACTGATAGTTGATTTAAGTTTTTTACTAGTTTCATCTTTTAACAAGTTTTTCTTGAACTTATCCAAATATTCTTTTTGTAATTCAGGATTTTCAATTTGACCAATCAATTTTATTAACAGGCTTTCATTTTCTTCACCTTTAGTGAGAACATTAACAGTTTTAACAACATTGCAACAGGAATCTCTGCAACCAAGTTTAATATTGGGAGAATCAGAAGAATCATCAGCAGAATGATAACAAGAATCAGAAGAAGAAAGATCATCTTCCAGAGAATCAGACGAATTGTTTGATTCAAGGATTCTGAATAATTCTTCTTGATCATGATCATCAATTTTCAACATGTTAAACTTGTTTTTCAACTTACCAGGTTTTTGTTTACAATCTTTACTAAAATGACCAGGTTTTCCACAATTGAAACATTTACCTTTACCTGACCGTTGGTTAACATGTTTTTTAGAAACATTTTTCCTTTTAGCATAGAAATCATTAAAATTAGTTTTATGTTTTTTCTGGTTATAATTTTTGTAATTTTTATCATGTTTTTTACCTTTTTGCTTAGAAGGAGCAATAGAAGGTAAACCATATTGTTCACAAAAATTTCCCATTTCATATTTAGCTTTTCTTTTGTTTTTTAATTGGTGTTTTAACAGTTTTTCATCATTGCACATATTAATTCCAATTTTTTTAATTGTGCTTAGAATATCACCATAAGTTAAATTATCATAGTCAATAGAATCATTTTTACCAATTAATTCTTGTTTTACCTTATGAGCAAAGATAGGAGGCAGACCGTCAATAAACTTTTCTTTCCAATAAGCCTTGAAACAGTCTTTCCGTTGCATCACCCTGGAAAGGAAAACATCTTGGTACCATCTATAATCAGACATAGTAGGGCATCTTAAATTATTTAACAAGTCAGAAATTCGAGATGAAACATTAGATGGAGTACCAACAAAATGTTTGATAATAGTATAAATCAAGGTATTAACACCATCAGGAACACCTCGACCAATACGATCATCAAAAATAGGCAAGCCTTCATCATTCTTTTTAACAGCATGTTTAATAGAGTCTCTGGATTCTTCTGTGAGATATGAATCCCACCATCCACGAAGAGTACCAGAAAAGCCAGTAGTAAGAAGGTCAACAATTTCAGATTGTTCAAAATCATGATTATTTTGATAAGAAGTAGCAACCATGGACATATGTCCCATTTTGTTAATAATTTCTTGCTCAGAAAAGCCATCAATATTCCATTCATAAATCTTATCAGCAGAAACAGAAAACTGAGTTTGAAAGGCTCTTTCTTCAAACTGCATATCAGGAGGAGTAGGTTTTGAATACCAATTTTTTGTGAGAAACATGGGCTTGGAATTGCCAACAAATCTTTTAATTTCGGGTAAACCATCATCAAAAACATTTTTTGCAGAAACAGAAGAAACAGTATCAGAATCTGTATTTTCATCAGAAACAATTTCATTTTTTGAAATAGTTCGGGCAGCAGGAGTACTTGTAGAAGTACCTTCAGTTTTAACTTTTAAATCAGAAAGCATTTTGTCAACAGTTTCAAGAAGTTTAGACTGAGAGGTTCGAAACTTGGATTTGTTATCATGACTGGGTAAATTAATCAAAGGTTCCTCAGTCTTGATAGAAACAGGTTTAACAGGTTTTTGAACAAAAGCAGATTTGTCAACAGAAACAGTTTTTTCAGCAATTTTTTCTTCAATACGGTCAAGCTGTTGACCAATAACATGCAAAGATTCATTAGTAAAATTGTTTTGTTCAATAAGGCTAATAACAGGAGTTTGATCGTCAGCAATTTTGAAAGGAGTAGCTTTAACATCAATTTTGTCAGTAGTCACCAAAATAGTCTCAAGGGGCGGATGACTAGATCTGACAATGGTTTTGTCATTTTTAACAAAATTAGATTTCTTTATCACATTCAAATAATTTTTGAAAACCTCATCTTTTGAAACATAATAGTTTTCAAGAAAATCAAAGAACAAAATATGTCTTTTCAATTGATTCATTTTTTCTAACCATTTTCTTTTAACACGGTTTTTCTCAGACTGAGCAAAATCATTTTGGTAAATTTTTCTTTTTGTCCTATTTTTAGGAAGCATAAATTCATCAAACAATGGAGTCAGGTCAACTTCAAAATTTTCATTGACAGCAGTCAAAACTCTTAAATGGTTAACATTATTTTCAATAGGAGGAAAATCAGAATCAGATGGACAAACAGAATTAGCATCATCTTCTTCTTCGGTAGCAGGTTTGCCATACGGAGAGGAAGATTTAGGCTTAGTAGAATAGTAAACAGAGCTGATTTGGGATTTATCACTTGAAACACCTTTTAATTTCAGATCAGTGGGTTTTTCAAAATTCTTTTGTAAAAACTCATTGACATCATGGTCTCTTTTTGAAATACTTTCAGATCCAGCAAAGGAATGTCTTCCTTCGTTGATCCTCAAGGGTTGATTATTTTGAAAACATATTTTAACAGTACCATCAAGATATTGGTGAATATTTGTAAGATCAAGCTCATCAAAAACAGGTTTAGGAACAGGAGATTCTTGATTCAACAACCATTCAGTAGGAAGATTAATATCTTGCCATTGAATCATTTTTGGAACTTGAACTTTAGCATCAGGAGTTGAACATGTGATTAACATTGTTTTACCAGAGGGTTCTCTAGGATTCAAACAACAAGGATTTAACTGAGTACCCAAAAGTCTGTAATAAATACGATAAATCAAAGCAAAAGGTTTACTACCTTCATCCATAATATAACCAGAAGAAGCAATGTTCAAAGTCAATGCTTTAATAACATTAGGATCATCCAAAGCAAGAGTAATATCAGGATAACAGTTAAAGTAAACAGGACCATCATACAAAGAAGCAGTGATCATACCAAGAATGCTATCTTTAAAGACCTTAAATCTAGCATCACGTAAACACATGAGAATGGAAGCATTAATACCCTTTCGGGTGAGTGGTTTAACAGCAACTTGAACCAAACCAATATGCAAATAACTGAGTTTTTTAGCAATGAAGTCATTAATATTTTTCTTGGAAAACAAACAACATTTTTCATGCATTTTTGAAATAGAAAATGTTTGTTCAACAGTTCTAACTTTGTAAATGGGATGAAAAGTGGATTCAGCCCAACTAGTTTTGTAAACAGTTTTAGTATCAACTTTGGGAATGTTCCATTTTTGGAAATCAGGGATCTCAGGGATCTCATTATCTTCAACAGTGTGATCTTCTTCATTCACAATATCAGGAGGACAACCAGTTCTGGAGCTGACAGAGGAGTTGGATCTCCACAACTTATCCATATTATCCTAGTTTTAACACTCAATTATCATGTTTTTCTCACAACCGTTGCATTTCGTAACACATACCCTAAGCAACCCTATACCACGCACATGCCCTACACGCCCTCCTGGCTCAAACGGGCCTTACAGTCAGGTTCTGGGAATTCACTTTACACCTAGGGTGGCGCCAACGACGGCAAGAACGGGACACAACAACTGAGCACCAAAGGTTCGGACAGACACGGACAAGGCACAAAGAACACAACCACACTATCACCGGCCAGAAAAGAGTGGCTCTGATACCATAAAGGGGGAAGGGGACACACGGAAGAAGGGAGAGAGGCGGAAGCACAATAATAATATAGTGAAAGTAAAGGTAAATAGCAAAGTTAGAACAATAATAAGGCGGTAGAACCAGCCAAGCAGTATATATGAAAATAATTGAAAGCAATTAATGAAAGCAATTTAGAACCGTCCAGTATGGCGGTAATCCGTCCAAGGTGGCGGTAGCAACAAGTAGTATAATGAACATAAATAACTGAAAATACTTCTTTATTGAAAGTAGGTAAACACTTACAGTAGTAATAGTCAATACAAGATCTCAACAGTTGAGGTTAACAGTTACAAAGCTTGAACTAGTCCTAGTTACAAGGTTTGTATGAACAAGGTTATGGTGAACAAGGTTGTAGTTAACAAGATAACAGTGAATAGTGAATAGGGAGAACTCTCCAAGAAAGCTTCTAAGGAAGTTCTAACAAGATAGTGAAGGTTCTAGCTGAAGTTTCTCACTAGAAAGTTCTGCCTCTAACATAAGGGACAACCCCCCTTAAATAGGTAAAATTCGGAATGAATAGTAACAGGTGAATAGTGACAGATGAATAGTGCCAGATGAATAGTGACAGGTGAATAGTGACAGATGAATAGTGAAAAGTGAGTTTTTTTCTTTTTTGACTCCAAGTCATGAGGGGAACATGAAGAGATCAGGAGCATCTTACGGAAAGGACTAGGCCTTCATTTTTAGGCTTAGGCCTCATCATTTCTGTCCTTGAAAGAAGTCATCAAAAGAAGCCAAATAAATTTGCACTATGATGGAAGTCTTCAGGAGCATGCAATACTTCCAACATGTGAGGCATAAAATCAGCAAAATCTCTGACAAAGGTCAATAGGAATATTATCACCATGTACGCATGTAGTTGAATAGTGGCCATTATGCTGGCTAGACAAATAGAGAATAGTAGCAACAGGAATATTTCTTTGAACATCACCATGTACTCATGTAGTTGAATAGTGGCAACAATAAACTGAGGGCCACACAATCAATCAGTAGAAGGAGCATCGGACGAATAACCATCAAAAGGATTAAAGGGACCTTGTGGAGAGTCACAATCATGCTCATGATAAATAGCATATTGGTTGCAAAATCCACAATATAAAATAGGCTCATCCAGTGGTCTTCTTCCTGGAATGAGAAAGCTCTTTGGATTACAATGGTCTGCAATACGCAAACGAGCAATAGCGTCAACACGTGGCCTGGGACCAAAAACAGAAATTCTATCAGTGCTTCCCATGAAATGATAATCCTTCCACAGGTTCTGAGCAACTTCAATAATTTGATTATTAAAATAGTTTCCCCAACATTTTGCAAGAGCATAAGGATTTTTGAAGGACAAATGAGGATCTCCTTCAAGCCATTGCCCCTGATGAGTATGACCATTGATGAGAATAAGATGTTTCGAAGGCTGGACATTCATCCAGTTATCTCTTTCCCATCTAGGCAAAGTACTCCAACATCTGATGGAAATAGTGGGGCCAGTAAATTGTTTTATGGCATCTTGAATAATTTGAGGAAGTTGACTGGCTTGGTAATGGCTTGTTAATTTTAGAAATCTGATAAAGCCATATTCAAACATATGAGAAAGCCAGTTGGGATCTCTATCATCATCATCATCAGCAGCAAAGTAACCATCATCATAATTAATTAAGAGACCAGGAAATCGGTATGGTTTTTCATACGCTCTGAGAGTACTCCCAAAGTGTTCTTCCCAGTCCAACTGGATAAACACATTATCACCTTCATCAATTTCATCAGGATCAGGAATAGTGGCGGTAACAAGTTTCTTGAAACATTTGAACCATAGGTCGAAAGACCTAAACATAGCCTTGCAATTCAGTATACGTGATTGTATATCTGATGGCAAGTTGGCAAAAGCACTTCTTAGCATAGATTGGGACTTAAGGCTCAATCTAGAATAATCAGTGCCCATTATAGTCATTTTATCCTTTGAATGGATATCCTCTTTGCCAAAGAGTTGACTAGTGTAAGGGTCATTTGTAATATTTGGATGGTTAGCAAATTGGCTTCTAAAAGCCCCAATTTCTGGAACAAGGTTTGAAACAAGGTCATTATTTGAAGCAAGAGGGTTTTCTGAGATAAGGTTAACATAATGGCTTAGGTAAGCCTCATTCTGAACAGAAAGGTTAACAAGATGGATTTCCAGGGCTCTAAGAGTGGTTTTTAACAAATCATGGTGGTTTTGAATAAAAGCAGCTTGAAGGTTATCAAGAATAAATTTAATAGAATCTGGAAGTTCTGAATAGATTCCATTGTGGAATTGTAAATTTTTTGACAAAACTTCCTGCAAAGCAATCACAATATCACCACTGGAATATGCCACCGTTGCCGGGACATACCCTTGAAGGGATGTCGATCCACTGGGTTTTACCCCAGAAGATTCGCCTTCATGCATTTTGTTTTGGGAATAGTCCTGTACAGGAGCTTTTCCCTTGTTTTTCCTCTCAGTGGAGGGAGCCATAATAATCCACTTATTAGTGGTATAAATACTAATATTATCCCACTTACTAGTGGTATTTATCCTTGCATCAGTGCTCAATTCCTGCAAAGGATCATTAAAAATATTAGAGTCAGTGGTAATAGTAGATATTTTGGCATTACTAGTATTACCTTCAAAATTGTTTAGGAAGCATGTAGCAGGAGAATCTAAAGCATCATTGATATCAATTTCAAGTTGTGAAACAAATTTAAACTTTACTTTCTGTCCAAAAGGATCAGTAGTAATTCCATCATTATCAACAAGGAAGGGATACAGAGCATTTATAAATGGCAAACTAAGAATCACTTTATCAGTCATATTTTTAACAAGAACAGAAGGAATCTTAAAACAGACATCATCATGGCAAATATGAGCATTATTCAATTCATATTTGATTTTCATTTGAGCACCAGTAGCAGAAACCAATTTTTCAGTTGATTTTTCAAAATATTTCGAAGGAATCAATCCTTCCTGGATACAATTCTTATCAGCACCAGAATCAATCATAGCAATAACAGTGAAACGATAATCATGGGAAACAAAAATCTTCACTTTTGTGAACCATTTTAGGGGAAGAATTTTGTTAATACTAACAAGACTAGGTTGAACATCAACAAGTGGAATTTGAGAATCATCATCATTACCGTTATCAGAAAGAAGAGCCTGTTGACCGGATTCATCTCCATCCTTGTGCTCATCTTGTTCATCATCAGTCTTATTTTGATCAATAGTTTTATCAATTTTTAACATTAACATTTCTTGTTTAAGATTATGGTTATCACTTTTAATATGTTTTAGTTCAAGTTTTAATTCACTTATCTCCTGTTTAACAGTATTAATTTCACACTGGAGATCATTAACAGTTAAATCTTTGAATTTCTTTTTATTAAATCTTTCCAAGGTTTCTTCAAAACTGATAGTTGATTTAAGTTTTTTACTAGTTTCATCTTTTAACAAGTTTTTCTTGAACTTATCCAAATATTCTTTTTGTAATTCAGGATTTTCAATTTGACCAATCAATTTTATTAACAGGCTTTCATTTTCTTCACCTTTAGTGAGAACATTAACAGTTTTAACAACATTGCAACAGGAATCTCTGCAACCAAGTTTAATATTGGGAGAATTAGAAGAATCATCAGCAGAATGATAACAAGAATCAGAAGAAGAAAGATCATCTTCTAGAGAATCAGACGAATTGTTTGATTCAAGGATTCTGAATAATTCTTCTTGATCATGATCATCAATTTTCAACATGTTAAACTTGTTTTTCAACTTACCAGGTTTTTGTTTACAATCTTTACTAAAATTACCAGGTTTTCCACAATTGAAACATTTACCTTTACCTGACCGTTGGTTAACATGTTTTTTAGAAACATTTTTCCTTTTAGCATAGAAATCATTAAAATTAGTTTTATGTTTTTTATGGTTATAATTTTTGTAATTTTTATCATGTTTTTTACCTTTTTGCTTAGAAGGAGCAATAGAAGGTAAACCATATTGTTCACAAAAATTTCCCATTTCATATTTAGCTTTTCTTTTGTTTTTTAACAGTTTTTCATCATTGCACATATTAATTCCAAGTTTTTTAATTGTGCTTAGAATATCACCATAAGTTAAATTATCATAGTCAATAGAATCATTTTTACCAATTAATTCTTGTTTTACCTTATGAGCAAAGATAGGAGGCAGACCGTCAATAAACTTTTCTTTCCAATAAGCCTTGAAACAATCTTTCCGTTGCATCACCCTGGAAAGGAAAACATCTTGGTACCATCTATAATCAGACATAGTAGGGCATCTTAAATTATTTAACAAGTCAGAATTCGAGATGAAACATTAGATGGAGTACCAACAAAATGTTTGATAATAGTATAAATCAAGGTATTAACACCATCAGGAACACCTCGACCAATTATATATATATATATATATATATAATTTTTAATTTTTTTTATTTGACCCTGTGGTGCGATTGAGACCCACTAGTTGAACCAGTGACCTAGTGACTCAACTTGTAGACTAGATCAACCTTCGGTCAGGTTTAATAACTATGGCTTAACCTCAATGGCATACCAACTACCAAATAGTTAACCTCTTTGGGTTAATTGGGACGTCTAGTTGGGAAGTTAGGATATTAGTTGCATGCATAATTAGCACGTGTAAGAATTAGTTAAAGATTATTTAACACATGTTAAATGAAGGATAATAAGATTTGAGAATAATCATCCAATATGAATTAAGGATGATCTTGAATAAGAAGTTAGTTATATCTCTCAAACTCATTAATGAACAACGCTTTAGTTTTCTTAAATTCTCTCTCTCTCTCTCTCTCTCTTCTTGATATTTCCTGTTGATATTTTCTCTTGCTCCTTCTCGCTCATCTGTGATGTGGAGTTGATTAGATTCAATTTTTGTCTTTTCTCAAAAATCAAAAATTCTTTCGTGTGAGAGAGAGAGAGAGAGAGAGAGAGAGTGAGGGTTTAGAATTGATACAATTCACTAAATGGTAGATCAAATGCACTTCTCAATATATAGTACAATTCACTCACACTCAATCATTGATATAATCATTTACACCATAATTAGATCACTGTAACAAACTCAAAACTACTCAACGAACTCAGATTTTCCCACGTGGTTTGTAACAGAATTCATATCTACCTCTGAACTAACAGCTACTATACAAACGACAGCGTTTGATTAAGTGATGCATACGTGTTATTCTAAGATTAAGATTTATCACATGTGGAGGACTAAATGACACGGTTTGAACTTTGAATCCTTTTCTCTAAGAGAAATGCTATGTCTACAACATTTCTACAACATTTTTACAACATTTCCTAAGGGGCAGGTTGTTATTGGTTGTTATTGTTGGGGTAAAAAAGTAATCTTAGTGTTAGTTTCAAATTTGAACCAATAACAACTAACCACCTGTGATTTGTTGTAAAAATGTTGTAAAATTGTTGTAGACGTAGCATCTCTCTTTCTCTAAAGGGTGGACTTGTGGAAATAGCATCATTTGGCTTCAAAGTTTGGGTTCTTTGAATTCTTACCGTTAACATCTCTCTCTCTCTCTCTCTCTCTCTCTCTCTAACATCACTCAACCTTATGATTTCTGGTCCATTCCTCAACTTACTTGAACATCATATCTTCTATAATAATCTATTGCATATATTATTGATGAAATTCCTTTTCATTATATATTAATTGTCCATCGTCGTGAAAATGAATTGAGTCAATATCATTGGATATATAAGTTTACTTATTAGAACTTTTAGTTTTTATTAATCATGTCGAATTGGTGTACAATACCTATTAAAATCTCCCACTATACTTCTAATTAGTAATTACATGAAAGGATACATTTAGCCCCCCACACACCCCCCCCCCCCCCCCCCCCCAAAAAAAAAAAAGAAAAAAGAAAAAGAAAAGAAGAGAAAGGTTCTAAATATTTATTTCAGAAATTGATTCTCTCATAGGATGAGTGTAATCTGAAAGCTCTACGTGGTGCACCTGTATTGGTCAGAATCTGAAATGAATCTAAGGACTTGGTGGATCAGAACCTGCCAGGTGGACAAAAAAAAAAAAAAAACAAAAGCACAATCTTGAACACCCAATGGGATTAAAGATTAAGATACCATATGATAAGGATCCTAGCTTACAACCCACATTATATACCGTCCTCATCAACCACTCCTTCCATCACCACACTAAATAATAGCCCATTAATTTCTCAAACTAGTCTTTCAGTTCAACAATGGCAGCCTCAACCATGGCTCTCTCTTCTCCATCATTTGCAGGCAAAGCAGTTCAACTTGCCCCATCCACCTCTGAGCTTGGTGTTGGACGTGTCACCATGAGGAAAACAGCCACCAGGCAAGTTTCTTCTGGAAGCCCATGGTACGGCCCAGACCGTGTCAAGTACTTAGGCCCATTCTCAGGTGAGCCCCCATCTTACCTTACTGGAGAATTCCCTGGTGACTATGGTTGGGACACTGCTGGGCTTTCTGCTGACCCAGAAACCTTTGCCAAGAACCGTGAGCTTGAAGTCATCCACTGTAGATGGGCCATGCTTGGAGCTCTTGGGTGTGTCTTCCCTGAGCTCTTGGCCCGCAACGGTGTCAAGTTTGGTGAGGCCGTTTGGTTTAAGGCTGGAGCCCAAATATTCAGCGAAGGTGGGCTTGACTACTTGGGTAACCCAAGCTTGATCCATGCACAGAGCATTTTGGCCATCTGGGCCACACAGGTTATCTTGATGGGTGCTGTTGAGGGTTACCGTATTGCTGGTGGGCCGCTCGGTGAGGTGACTGACCCACTTTACCCAGGTGGAAGCTTTGACCCATTGGGCCTTGCTGATGACCCAGAGGCATTTGCTGAGCTTAAGGTGAAGGAGATCAAGAATGGGAGATTGGCTATGTTCTCCATGTTTGGTTTCTTTGTTCAGGCTATTGTGACTGGAAAGGGACCGTTGGAGAACTTAGCAGACCATCTTGCTGATCCAGTTAACAACAATGCTTGGGCTTATGCCACAAACTTTGTCCCGGGAAAGTGAGCATAGGAAATATTGGAATTTTACCTTATGGATTGATGTTGGTGTCTTGAGGTGTTAGATTTTTATTTTTATTTTTGAGAATCGACGTGTTGTAAAATTGCAAATTACTTGCAAAACTTATGGAGAGTATTTACCTTTGGTTTTAAACATTGTTGTGTCATTTAATTAGTAAAATTTTCCTCATTGCTATTTTATCTATTATCTGCTTGTAAACTGCAAATTATGATTTGAAACCAGAATTGCTTCGATGTTCTTTTAGTGAACTTAACCTCTAATTCTCTTTTATCTAAAATTAAAAAAAAATTTCTTAAAAAAAAAAACCTTTAATTCTGTACTGTCTGTTTATGAAATTCATTTTAAGGTTTTCCTTATTTTTAACCATTAAATTAAATGGCAATTCAATGTAACCTTCTTAGAATAGAGGGATAATAACCGTTTAATTCTCTCTTCTTCTTTTTTAACCATTGAAAATGAATCTTGGTTTCTTACCCGCAAATGACCATTAAACTTGTACAAAAAGTCCACAACTAGCAATGGCAGAAACAAGATTTCAATTTGGGGCACAAGAATAAAAGACACGATTGAAAACAAAATCATCTCTCTCTCTCTCTCTATATATATATATATCATAATTAAAAAATAATCAGTTATATCTATACTACTATTTAAGGGACTTTTTCTATTTAGACCGGATTTTTTATTTGTTTCAAAATATCCCTACAGCCTACATTTAAGTATGGGCAAAACTTGGTAAATTTTTTTCTTTTTTTAACTCTCACGTAAAACACTATCTACAAAATAATACCAGCCACGGTTTCAAACTCAAAATTTCTTGAAAAAACTGATCCCAAAATTCCCAATAACAATTAGTTCCTTCATTGCCCAACTACAACCGTACGGCTCCAAATTTCTATCTGCTACTTTTCTTATGCAACTGAAAACTATCTGCAGTAAGGCTGTAACGTGACTGCAAGGAAAAAATGTTCTTGGATTTTGTTAAGAGCGAGAAAGGACCAAGGGAGGCGAAGAATCAAAACAGAACACAAAAGGACATTGTTTGAATTAAAATTTTTCTTTTTCTTTCTTTCTTTTCCTTTTATAGTTCAATTATGAAAATTTTTGGGTCTTATTGTGTTTTGGCTATTTGTTGTTTTACACTTTTACTATAGGCTTTAATGATGACAGTGATGAAGTGACATATGGGTGGCTAGAATTCCTGATTCGTGGTGACAGAGGTAGTGGTATGGACATGTTGCAATTCTCTGACCCAAGAATGAAAACCTTGCAAGAGAATTCAATCATTTCTTTCAATGTAGCCTTTAAAGTATCTCACGAGTCTTTGTTTTGGGGCAGCAAATCACCGGTTGTGGAGATGAGCAAAACCAGTTTGCAGAGAAGTGTCTCTCCCTTTTAGTATGGTAGGGCTTTTTTTTTTTCTTTTTTTTTTTTTTTTCCAATTTGTTATAGGGATGAATTTCGATAGGTACATTTTGTGAATTTCAATAATTTCTATAATAGTGTAATTGTCTTAAAAATTTGATGTGAAAAAGTAAAGAATAAAAAATAATCAACTCAAGAAATTAATTTAACAGACAAAGCTTAAATACGTAATTTAATTAATTAAAATAAATTGAGAAAATAAATCAATGTAAATACGTTCTTACTATAGCAATAAACCTAGAAATTTGTGTACGTGCCTCGATTACTCTTTAAAAATGATTTAAAATTCAATATATATATATATATACATATATATATTTTCTATTCTTTAAATAATTTAAAATGTGGACTTTTAGTAAAAACTTGAGTTTAAAACAATTAAAAGTCAAAAGATAAGAATAAAAGGTTTATGGATAGTTGGACGCATTAGAGAGTGCCATGAGAAACTAGAAAGTAAAAAGTAAGACATAACATGCAGTTATTATTCTTTATATATATATATATATATATATATAGAGTTTTAAAAAGTGTGGTGATATGGGATCTGGTACTTTTTTTTTTTTTTTTGAAAGCTCCTCAGTGATGTATTATTCATTAAATATTAATAGAGTCATGATAAAAAGCAGCAACAGCTGGGGGAGGGGAGACTTCTATCCAAAACATCTCATCATCAATATTCTTAGCATATCTAGCTAGTACATTAGCTACCCCCTTTCCTCTCTCCCCCCCCCCCCCCCCCCCCCCCCCCACTTTTGACAGAAACCACTTGCATTTCACGCAAAAGCCATTTAACATCTTCATAAATTTTACCCAGCCAAGAGTGATTCCGAGACGATGAAGAAACAGTCCGCATAACGTTTTCATTATCCCCTTCAAGAATCATGTTTGAGAAGCCGGCATTCACTGAGAACTCCAACGCCTTTCTGCAAGCAAGAACTTATGCCTCTTCGCTGCAAGTGACAGGTGGCCGTTTGACCGACATAGCTACCATCACCTCCCATTTGTCGTTCCGAATAATAGCTCCAAAACCTGAACAGTTCAACTCAGAAGAAACGGCGGCATCAAAGTGCACTTTATACACAGAAACTGGAGGGGGTTGCCAACTATTTCTCGACGATGTGGGTGTTGAGATAGACAGCTGCACTTGAGAATTATGGAACTCATCCAAGAATTCAGTTGCTCTTTTGTTAAGCCAACCCGGTTCCTTGAAACTCCCACCATGAACCACTGTGTTTCTTTGATTCCATATGAACCAAGCCTAGACAAGAAAGAGTTCAAATTCCGGCCTTGTAAGCCTGTCCATAAGATCCTCAAACAGCTGTAAAGTGTCACTTTGGCCATTAGGAATTTTTTGAAGCCTAACCAAACACCCCGCCCACACGTCTTGGGTAGCACCACACTCCCACAGCACATGCACTCCTGTTTCAGGGCAGTGTCTACAGCAGTGACAGATGTTGTTACAAATGATTTTTCTTTTAGCTAGATTCACACGGGTTGGGAGGATTTCCTGACAAGCTCGCCACCCAAACACCTTGATTTTATTAGGGACTCGAAGGTGCCATAATTTCGACCAAACCCACTTACCAATTGGACCTGCAGAACACTCTGTCCAGCCATCCTCTCTCAACAACTGTCTTGCCACTTGATACCCAGATTTACAAGAATACACTCCATCCTTAGTATGCAGCCAGAATATAGAGTCCGAAACCTATCTATGGCTCAATGGAATCTTGCAAATCGCCTTGGCGTCTTCTCTATGGAATCTTGACATGATGAGCTCTTTGTTCCATCAATTAAGATCCGGGTCAATAAGCTCATCTACTCTCCAATCCTCATCCTCCACAAGAGTTGGATATAGCACTCTGTTGGAAGGGTGGTTGGGTTTCCATTTATCCAATTTTACTCTAATTGATGAACCATTACCAACCCTCTAGCAACATCCTTGCTTCAAGACCGGCATTGCTGCCATTATACTTTTCCAAGTATAAGAGCAGTTTTGTGACTCCCCAGCATAAAGAAAATGGCATCGTGGAATGTATTGAGCTTTAAGGCATTGGAACAAGATTGAGTCTTGGTCTTGTAGTAATCTCTAGCCTTGCTTAGCAAGCATAGTAAGGTTGAAGCTCCTCAAGTTGCGAAATCCCATTCCACCCTCTTTCTTAGGCCTAGATAAGAAGCTCCAGCTCTTCCAATGATTCTTCCTCTCACTTCCAGCTTGGCCCCACCAAAATTTTGCACACAAGGCATTGAGTTCATCACATACTCTCAGTGGCAATTGAAAGACCCCCATTGTGTACGTGGGTAAAGATTGGGCTATTGCCTTTATAAGCACTTCATTGCCTGCCTTAGATAACATCACCCCCTTCCACCCTTGCAATTTTTTCCAAACTCTATCATTTAGAGAAGAGAAAGTTTGGTATTTTCCATGACCAATCAAGGTAGGCAAACCCAAGTATGATTCAAATCTTACCACCTCCTTCACCCCCAATGTAGAAACGATTGTTTGTTTATGTTCCATAGGAGTGTTGCCACTAAAATACAGTGAGGATTTTTCCAAATTAATAGACTAGCCTGATGCACCTGCATAAACTTGGAGAATCTCCCTGATCGCATTAACTTTAGAATGAGTAGCCTAGCAAAAAAGCAATGAGTCGTCTGCAAAAAAGTAGGTTGGTAAGTTTAGGTGCCCTTTTACAAATAGACACTTCATTAATTCGTCTCTCTTGTACAGCTTTCTCCAATAGAGCAGTATAGCCCTCAGCACATAAGAGAAACAAATATGGTGAAAGAGGGTCACCTTGACGAAACCCTTTAGAGGGTAGCAAGTTACCATACGGCTTCCCATTAATGAGAATAGAGTAGGATGGGGAAGTCACACATTCCATCATCTAGCTAATCCACCTTTCTGGAAATCCCAACTTCACCATAATGCCTTTCAGTAATGGTCATTCCACCCTATCATATGCTTTGCTAATGTCTAGCTTCAATGCCAATAAACCCTTCTTCCCTTTTTTCCGAATGTGCATGGCATGGAGTGTTTCATATGCTAACAGAACATTATTTGTGATGAGCCTTCCTGGAACAAAAGCACTTTGGGTGGGGGAAATAACATGAGGGAGAATTTGCTTCAAACGGTTAGCCAAGACTTTTGAAATAATTTTATACATAACATTACATAGGCTGATAGGGCGAAAATCAGAATTTTTTTTCAGGCTGTTTCACTTTAGGAATTAACACAATATTAGTATGATTAAGACCAGATGCCATACAACCCGAGCTAAAGAAATCCAAAACTGCACTAACAACATTATCACCTACAATATGCTAAAATTTTTGATAGAAAAGGGTATTCATACTATCAGGTCCAGGTGCCTTTGTTGGTGCCATCTGGAACACTGCCGCCTTTATTTCATCAGCACTAAAGTCACTGGACAAAATCTGTATCATACTGTGGGTCACTTTGTTAGTCACCTTGCTTAGGCACTCCTCCATTTGGTCATAGTTACCTGCAGCAAATAAATTGTTAAAATAATCATTAGCCACATTAGCTATGTCTTCCACCTCTTCCACCCAAACACCATTAGAGTTTGTAATTTTCTAGATGTGGTTCCTTCGCTTCCTTTGTGATGCCTTGGCATGAAAAAATTTTGTGTTTTTATCACCATGCTTGAGCCATGATATTCTTGATCTCTGAGCCCAAAAGATTTCCTGTTTGAGTAATAAATCATCCAATGTTTTCGAAACAGTCAGGTACTCATCTCTCGAAGTTGTTGTGACCTCTACTGAATTCAGGAAATCAAGTGTTTTTTGTAGTTGTTTAATAGATTCCTTGTCCGGGTTTGTTTTTTCAGCACCCCACGCCCTCAGTTCCACCCCACATGCATCTATTTTCTGTTTCACTTGTGCTAACTCGAGCCCCTCATTCCCATGCATAGTCCATGCATTCTCCACCATGGCCTCACACTCCTCCTACATAAGCCAAGCTTCCTCAAATTTAAAACCTCCACCCCCACTTGCTCTATGCTTTGCATAACGCTTAGTTTGGAGGAGAGCAGGAAGATGATCCGAGGCATGTGGGGAAAGATGGAAAAGTTTGCTTAAAGGAAACTTGTCTCTCTAATCCTTTGTTGCCAGGGCATGGTCTAAGCATACTTTCGTATTAGCATCACCTGGTCTTTTGTTGTTCCAGGTATAAGGGTAACCATGGTAACCCAGGTCTTCAAGCTTACAATCATCTAGTGCATCTCAAAAAGAATCTACTTGACTCATTTGGCAAGGTCTCTTACTAAGCTTCTCTGAAGAGTGAAGGATTGCATTGAAGTCCCCGATGCATAGCCATGTGCCATCCACCAAGGTCCTTAAATGGTTAAGTAGTGCCCAAGATTTTTCACGTTGAGCTTGATCAGGCCAACCATAAAAGCCTAACAAATACCACATGAAGCCACCTTCCTCCTTCATCTTGACTAGAATATGATTTGCAGAAAAGTTTACTAACTCAATATCCACTTCAGTCTTCCACAACATGGCCAACTCGCCCCCTGTATCTAGCTGTTTTACAATAATACGATTTTGATACGGCAAATCCCCATAAAGCTTATTAAAACCTTCTCTATCTAATCTTGTTTCCATAAAAAAACAAACCATGGGAGCTTGCTCCCTTACAATTTTGCGAAGGCTTCGACCTGTCCAAGGGTTCCCAAGCCTTTGGCAATTCCAACTTAGGATTTTCATTGCTCCTGGCAAGGGTGCCTTTCCACCCCTACCAATAAATCATTAGACATTGCTGCTATTTCATCCACCTTCCTTCTCTTCGTACTCTGCTCATCAGTTTCTTCATATGGGCATTGTCCTGATTCTCTTTTTCCCAGAGTTTGAGTGTTGGGAGCCCTACTTATCCCGCCAAGCCCACAATCCATTCTTAAAAGTCTCACCCACGTGGATTTGGGCTTGGACATAGTCAACTCGTTGAGCCCATGTTCATGCACGCCTATATTGTCTGTTGTGGCAGCATGCACGTCTTCACTTAAGTATGATAACGTGCTAATCACTTCCTCCTCAAGCCTGTGTGTAACGCTCCCATTAAATGTGCTGTTAATTCCGTTATTCGCATGATTAGGCTGTTGGTTTGTCGGGGTGTTTCCTAAAATCTTGCTCCTTTCAATGATGTCATTAATGCTTTCTTTAGGGTTTACCCTAGTGTTCTCAGTAGTCATCGCTGGGGCCGCCATCACTAGACTTTGCTCTTTCATCAAACTTCCATTATCACTATGAGTTTGATTCGTGTCATGCCTCTGTGGAGTTCTTTGACGAATCTCGAAGCTTTTAACCAGTCATCGTATTGGTATTCAACCTCTCCACTGCCTTTCTCTGCTGCAAAATGATCTGCACAATGCTGTATATCATGTTCCAGAAGACCACAGAAGTGGCAGAAAATAGGCAACCTTTCATACTTGAAAGTAACCCACGTATGTTCACCATCTATTCCAGCTATGTATCCTCCACGTCAAAGAGGTTTCATAATTGGAAGGGCAACAAAAACTCGCATAAATAAATTTTGTTCCTCTTGTCGCCTCTGTTTTTCTACCTCCTCCACAACACCCAATCTGCTCCCTATCCATTCTGCCACTACAGAAAAAATCATATCAAAAAGGGCCCCTCAGATTTGAACCCAAATGGATGCAGTATCCCATTTGATGTTCGTTGCAGTCATTCCCTTATGCCATCTTTTAATCATGAGAAGTTGATAATCAAAGGTCCATGGTCCCCCTCTCAGTACCCTGATCATGTCGAATTCGCTGTTAAACTTGAACTGGAACAAGTTTGGACCGACCTCCAAAATGTGAAGCTTATTCTCCAAACCCCAAGCTCGATATATGGTATTCTTTGTTGCCATTTTGTTGAAAGCTTTGTGTAAGGACACGGTTTGCAGTCCAAGCCCAAGATGTGTGGGATCTTGGCCTAGTGAGCCCAGTACAATAAATTTGTAGAGAGTGGATCAAAGAACTAGGCCCTAATGAATTTAACAACGGCTAATATGGATTTCAAAGATGATCAAGCAAGAACAAGGCACACAGGACTGAATGAATTTACTGTCCGAGGAGGTAAATCTTGGTATAAATTAATAGAACTAATTTCAAATACAACTTTGATTACTGCAGTATTCTTTCTCTATTTTTTCCGCCCCACCTCATAGAGGGTCTCTCACATTATATAGCTCAATTTGGACCATCTTGACCCTGCACTTGTTGATCATCTAAGCCTTTACTTGAGTGCTTGTCTTATCAGACATCCTCTTTAGCTTTCTGTGAGTTGCGGTAGCTAAGGCAGTACTGTTCAGGGGACTTCTGCACATAAATGTGACAGAAAAGTAGCTGTAGCGCATTTAATGCGGTGGTAGCAGCTTTTCCCTAGATATTTTGGGTTTCCTGCCTTCACGTATGTTCATGAGGCATGTCCCTATCACAGGAGCTTCTTAGAGGGTTACTTTAATTGCTGGAATACATACTTGAGCTACAATTATCATATTCGATGAGGAGTTTCTCCTTGGACCACATTTCATTCACTCCTTACTCATGGGACTTTAAATTGTAACCCTTCATAATTATTTGTCCCTCCTCGGACCATTCAACGTCCTCGGACACAGCCCAAGGCCTAATATACGATTTAGGACTCTTATCCCTACACTTTACATGTTAGAAATTTACCAATGAGACTCAGATTACAACTCTCAATCTCTTCCAGTCTTCCTTCTTCCGTTATCTCAATTACTTCCTCTTCATCTGTTGTAACCTTCATTTTCTCCAACCCATTGATTACATCATCCGCCACTAGCACTAGTGATAGAAAGAATAAAACAAAGAAAAGAGAAAAGAGGAAGAGAAAATACCCTTAGGGTTTACCTAGGGGAAGGAGAGCTCGTTAAAAACAAGAGAAAGAAATGGAAGACTATTTTTTAGTGTTGTGAGTTTTTA
This sequence comes from Quercus gilva, assembly GCA_023621385.1. Classification (NCBI taxonomy): domain Eukaryota; kingdom Viridiplantae; phylum Streptophyta; class Magnoliopsida; order Fagales; family Fagaceae; genus Quercus; species Quercus gilva. The sequence goes on from CM042477.1 coordinate 65,665,510, forward strand.
TTATTTGTTCTATTTATTCTCGAGTCTAAGATTTCAGTTATTCCATCAAAGAAAAAAAAAGTTGGATAGACAAGATTAAAAGAGACTATTGAAAACAAAATCAATCCTCTCTCTCTCTTGATGAAGATTGAATTTTTTTGTTTCTTTGGGTTTATATATTGGAATTTTTATTACAATATTCGTTTGGAACCTGAGAAAATGTGAGAAACTAGCAAAAAAAATATTCTATAGAGCATTTTTAGGAACACAACTAGCAAACACCAAAAAATATTTTCAAGAGCATTTTTCAAAATGCAACAAAACACATGAAAATATTTTATTTTCTTACAAAAAAAATTCACCTAAAAATATTTTACACTGAGAAAACATTTTGCGTCGAATCAAATACAACCTAAATCTTTATAAATAAAAAATAAAATAAAAAAGAAAAGGAAACAAAGCAAATGTAATAACGCTAACAACATATATATATATATATATATATATGATAAAAAAAACATACTGTAAGGTTGAATTTAATCAACCATTTTGTTGGCTTTATTCCGTACCAAATTTGCTTGTAATTCAACATTTAGAAACCCTGTATTTAGGTGAGAATCATGTAAGGGTAGTGTATGAGAGAGTGTGAAGAAATGCTCAAGATTGTGTAGTGAAGCAGGGTCTCGAGGTTGGATCTCGCGGGTGACTCGCGGCTTGCAACCTGCCAGAAAATGCAAACGAGTGAAGCTTGCAGAGTAGCTGAAGCGTCGTGCCAGCTGTTGCACTACAGGACAAAAAGTCCAGACTGGCCATTCAGTTAGCTCGCAGCTTAGACTCGCGACTTAGTCAAGTTGTGAGGCCAAGCCGCCAGCCAGCTCTGTTTTGGAAAAATGACTCTTCACATTTCAAACACACACCACTATATATAGACCCTTATACCCACGAAATGTAGAGAACTTCCAAAGAGAATTTTGAGAGAGAAACCCTAGAGAAAAACAAGATTAACTCATCCACAATCTTATATAGAGACTCTTCAAATTCCTCTACTCTCACCCTTTCCATTGTTACATCCTTGAGAGGTTCTTAGTCAAATCCTTTTCTCACCATACCCATATTTGTGAGAAGGCTTTTTGGTGTTTTGGGAAGCAGTTAGGAAGGGACCAATTCATATTGGTTGATACTATGGGCTATAGCGGAATCCAGTAAGCTAGAAAAGACAAAGGTTCGGCGTAACCTCGTTGAAGCAAGAAGCTTGGAAGGTTTAGGTACACTGGGTAAATTAGGCTTGGAGGGTCTATTGCTGTTCATGTATCTTAACTACATTATCTAGTGGATTATTGACCGCTTAAAGGGCGACAGAAAGGTTTTACACCGAGAGCTTCGGTTTCCTCTTCGATAACACATCGAGTGTTATCCTTGTGCTTGCATCTCTCTTCCCTTTATCTTTGCCATTTAATTACTGCAGTGGTTGTGATTATTTATGGTTTAGATTGTTTATCAATTCTTTTTTAACTTATGTTCATGTTCCGCACATTTATTGTTTGATTTTAAGCTTAAATTGATAATTTGTAAATTGGGGGTCTAAACATTCATAGTGTTTTACACGCTATTTGAACATTTACATACATATGCCAAAATTTATTTATCTATTTGGGTAACATCTTACTTGTTTGAATTTAATGTTTGGATCCCCTCTTAGTCAATCATCTTCTCATTTGGTGTTGAACTGCAAAGTCTAAATAAACCAATTATACTTCCTTGTGATCAATAACCATACTTTGGTGTTGCCCAATAACTACTCCAATTAGGAAACCACAACCATACCCCATCGCAACTACTTTTTAGCCAGATTTAAATAGCAACTTTAAGCCTTGATTAATATCATTGAAGGTTAAAGGAGGGAGCAATAAGTCTTTGAAATTTCAACATTTCTTTGGCAAAGAACTTCCACTCAATCCTGGATTACCACAGAAGGAAAAGGTATCGAATTATTTCCCATGTGGGATAGACCCTATTAGATGATTGTTGGAGACATTAAAAAATGCAAGGAACGTTGTGTTAGTTGTGGAGGGATCTCTCCAGACATCTTGCCTTGAGAAATGCCCAATGATTCAAGCATTGTCAACTTCTCCAAGGACAATGGGATAGAACCAGTGAATAAGTTATTGGAAAGGTTGAGCAATTGGATTCATTTCACATTACCCAATGTAGAGCGCCAAGAACGAGGCTACTGGGCTATGGCTCACTTGGGCTCACAATCTATTTATATGGTGGGCTTGGATTTCCTACACTGGGTCGTTCTCGTGCTGAGACTGACCAGACACTATTCTATCCCTTTGTGTTTGCCTTCTTCCCTCTCTTTTTTTTCTACAATCTCTCAACAACCCCTTGCCTTCTCAAGATCCTTGTATTTATAGTTAGATACTAGTGGGATGGTGATGATTGCTTCTGACGCTAATGCGCTTGGAGGTCCAATGCAGTTGGTTATAAGTGGATGCGTAGGTGGGAGTGGCCTTGGAACTGGTTCCCACTCTGGGACGCTAGGAGTACGCTGACTCTCAATTGCTCGGTCATTAATCTACCAGGCAGAACAAACTTCTTCAGGAAGTTTCCTCGGGAGATGTTGCAAGTTCGGATAGCCCCCATAGACGGACAAGGCCAAAATGCCGTCCCCCGAACATGCAAAAAAGGCAAGGTCTCATTGGGCCTTAATAGTTCAACAGGCCCAGGGAGCTTGATGCCGTACATTAGCCCCCCCTTGATTCGTCCACGGTTCTCGGGGGGAATCAAGGAGTCCGAGGGGTCGTTGGCCTGGCCGGTGGGGCTTCATCGGTCACTGACGCTCTTCTCAAAAGGCGTAATAAGTCTGGGTGGTTATCATTATTGCCTGACGCTTCGCGAACCGAGGCATCGCGCGTGTGGCAGTTGATAAGACGGCTCATTGGGCTTCCCACCAACGGCTTATTAATTGCCATTTATTCTTCCCCCCTGCCCTATAAATATCTCCCTCAGGCATTCTTCTTCATTTTTGCATTCTTCAATCTTCCTACCTTTCCTTTGGCTGAGCTTTTCTGTGCGTTCCTTCTTCTAGTTCAGGACCTCTTTTCTTAGAACCCCAAGTAAGTTCTCTCTCCTCTCCTCTCTGATTGTTCTTTTTCGTTCTATTAGACTTGCAGATCGTAGCTTTCCTTTTTAGAGATTCTAGTTTAGGAAATGGGTTACTCTTATCTCCTTTCTTCTGAAGCCGCTTTGGCCACCTTTAGGGCCGCCTTCGATGTCCCCGGGGATGTAGACATTGCTTATTGTCCCGAGGGTGATATAGACATTTGACGATGCCAGGGCGTCAATACTGTTTTCTTCTCGTTAATGGCTATCTTAAAGGGCGGGGTTAGGTTCCCGGTAGACCCCCTGATTCTGAGAACCCTTAGGTTTTACGGCTTGTGCCCCGACCAACTCCCTCCCAACTTTTACCGGGTGGTGAGTTGCGTCAGTAGGTTAAACCGATTGTTCGGTTTAGAGTTAAACGAATATGATATTAATTTCATGTACAGTCTATGCGGCAAAGTCAAGTCAGATTATTACCTGAAAACTAGGGATATGAGGGTACGGCTAATTTCATGCCTGCCTGATTCCAATAGAAATTCAGCGGGGGAATTTGTAAGGGTGAGCGGCAACTGGTTTGCCGAGGAGCTCCCATGCGCATTTTCACTGCGTGACGTTGGTCGGTATCGAGCGTTCTTACTTTACCTTATGTTTGATTCTCATCAATAAGTAGTTCCTGACCGATTTGGTATGGTTTTTGCGCAGACAATAAAAGGTTCAAGCCGGACCGCCGAGTGGTGCACATTCGTGACCTAAATTTTGTGCTCAAGTCGGAGATCTTCGTTCATTCGGACAGACAACTCCGAGCGTCGCACCTGATTCTCGGCGTCGACCCCGTGTACTCCACCTGGCAAGCCTTTAGTCAGGCCCTTCTAGTCGACAGCCCCCTGCTTTCTTACATTGACGTGCACAACTCAAACTTTCTTCCTCCGAAGTTCACGGCCGGGGAAGCACGTGACCTGGGGCCCCGGTACATCTGTTCGGACGAGCGCCAACCCCTTCGTGACGAGTCGGCTGAAAGAGTGTCGCGTGCGCTCCGGGAAAGTGCCCTTCAACAAATTCACCCCCAAGCCCTCGCTCAGCCGGAGGTTCCCGAAGAACCAGAGGAGCCCGTTCAAGCGGCCGAAGGCGTATTAGCCGAGCAGGTTGATTCCTCGGAGACAGAATCCGACCAAGGCCGCGAGATGGTGACGAGGAAAACGATGACCATAAGCTGCTTCTTGCCAGGAGCTCGGCAGGAAGCCCAACAGCAGGGGGATTCGAGCCAGCCCCCTCAAGATCCTCCTGCCCCGCCGACCCGGACACGTAAGAGACCGCGTGTCACGGTACAGACACCGCCCGGCCCGGGCGGCATTCCGGCTCACTCTCCACTCCGCCCCTCATCTGGCATCGACATTCGCGAGCCCGTGACCCAAACCCGGCCGGACGGTGCGTCAACCTCCCGATCAGCCGCAAGCTGGCAACCCTCTTACCTGCTGGACGGTGAACCCCTCATGGAGACTGCCAGCGTTCGAGTCTGGGACAAGGGTCAGGGGGGCCGCATTGCCCAGAGCTTGGCAAAAGGCTTGCTCCTGCCCGAGGACGTCCACGCCTACTCGGATGGAACGGAGGAGTCATTGGGGGAGACGGCTTGTATGGCTCACTGTGGCGGTATGGCCTTCTATAACTATGACCTTTAGCTCTTTCGTTGATTTGTTCTTTATTTCTACTTATGCATAGGGTATTGTTACATGATCTCCATACTATCGCTTGTTCAGGCCGCACAGTTGTCCCAACTAGTTGATGGGAGGATGAAGGAGCTTGCCGAAGACGCTGGTAGGGAAAAAGCCCTGAAGGACGTGGCTGAAGTCACTGCCGCGGAGAAACTGAAGGCGGCGGAGGACGCGGAGAAGAGGGCCGCTTTAGCTGAGGAAGCCAGGGCTCGTGCCGAGGGTGTAAGTGCCGGGCTGGAAAAACAGCTGGGGGACACGCAGCTGAAGCTAGCTGAGGCGGAGAGCTTGAAGATAGCTCAAGGGGAGGAATTGGCGGACTTGAAGGCCGCGTTGGACGCTTGCGAAAGCAAGTGGTACAACGAGGGGTTTACTGACGCCGAGAATTCCGCAGAACCGGTCATCCGCTAGACTCATAAGCTCGGGTTTGAGGAGGGTTGGCTAGCTGTGCTCTGAGCCGCTGGTGTCCCCGAGGATTCTCCACTGCGGAACCCGAGCGCAATCCCCTTTCCGCCCCCTACTGCGCCCACACAGAGCGCCCCCCATGTCATCGACGAAGAGGAGACCTCCAGTATGCGGGCATTGGTGGAGGCCATTGATGCCCACGCCGAGCAAACCGGTCTGGAGGTTACCAGCGATCCTCTAACTGAGGCTCCTCCGAGTTAATTGCCGAACCGTCTCGTTTGTTTTTAGTTTAATTATTTATGTTGCTTAAGTTTTGCCCAGGTCGCCGAGCTGTGGTGACAAGACATTATCTTTTCTCGGTTTTTATTCTTGAGTTGACTGTATTTCGAACATTTAGCGTTGGCCAGTCTCAGTTAATCTATTATGTTGCTTTCCTTTCACTATTGCATACTAGTGTGTTGTTTATCAAATATGCAGCCCGCGCATTTGTCTGTTTCGGCAGGCTTACTTCCTTACAATATTTTTCAGATGTAAGGTCTCCTTATGCTCGGCGAGTACAATCGGACCGGGAGCAAGGTTACTGTCCTTAGAATATATTTTTGTGTTAAGGTTTCCACATGCTCGGTGAGTGAAATCGAACCGGGAGCGAGGTTTTTGTCCTTACAATTCATTTTAGTGTTAAGGTTTCCATATGCTCGGTGAGTGAAATCGAACCGGGAGCGAGGTTTCTGTCCTTACAATTCATTTTAGTGTTAAGGTTTCCACCTGCTCGGTGAGTGAAATCGAACCGGGAGCGAGGTTTCTATCCTTACAATATATTTTTGTGTTAAGGTTTCCACCTGCTCGGTGAGTGAAATCGAACCGGGAGCGAGGTTTCTATCCTTACAATATATTTTAGTGTTAAGGTTTACACCTGCTCGGTGAGTGAAATCGAACCGGGAGTGAGGTTTCTGTCCTTACAATATATTTTTGTGTTAAGGTTTCCACCTACTCGGTGAGTGAAATCGAACCGGGAGCGAGGTTTCTGTCCTTATAATTACGCACACAATTTATTCGACCGGGAACTGAACTCGGACAAAGATGCTGGGACAATAAAAAAGAAAAACTTCCCGTGTTCAAAGGGCACCATTTCCATCGATTAAACAGGTTCAGTGCTACACAATTCATTGTTTGCAACATTATTAGTGATAAAACTTCTTGAGGTTGTGAACGTTCCACGGCTGGGGCAATGACCTCTCATGTAGGTCTTCCAGGTAGTACGCCCCGGCGCCGGCAACGGCTGTGACTCTGTACGGTCCCTCCCACGTTGGCGCCAACTTCCCAGCGCCCGTGTCTCACATGTTCCCTACAGCTTTTCTTAGAACCAAGTCCCCAACGCTGAACTCCCTCGTCCTTACGTTCCGGTCATACCTCTGAGTGAGCTTTTGCTGATACTCGGCCAGCCGTATAGTCACCACTTCGCGGTATTCTTTCAGCCTGTCCAGACACTCCACCATCATGTCATCGTTCCGTGAGGGGTTGAACCCCGCAACTCGGGCACTGCACAAATCCACTTCAGTGGGTATCACAGCCTCCACCCCATAAGTGAGGGAGAACGGGGTTTCCCCGGTGGATCTCCTCGGGGTTGTCCGGTAAGCCCACAATACCTTCGGCAGTTCTTCCGCCTAGTTCCCCTTGGCGCCTTCCAACCTCTTCTTTAGCCCATTTATGATTGTCTTATTTACGACCTCGGCCTGGCCATTGCCTTAGGGGTAAGCAGGAGTAGAGTATCCGTTCTTGATGCCGAGGTCTCCACAGAATTTCCGGAATGCCCGGCTGTCGAACTGCAACCTATTGTCCGATATAAGGGAATTCGGCACACTAAATCTGGTGACAATGTTCTTCCATACAAACTTCTTCACGTCCACGTCTCGGATGTTTGCCAAAGCTTCCGCCTCCGCCCATTTGGTGAAATAATCGACGGCTACTAAAACGAATCTTCTGTTGCCAGTTGCTCGGGGAAAAGGGCCGATGATATCCAGTCCCCACTGGGCAAAAGGCCAGGGACTGCTGATCGGGTTCAAATGGCCGGCTGGTTGATGGATCAGGTTCGAGTACTTCTGACACCGTTCACACTTGCGTGCATACTCAGTGGCATCCCTTTGCATCTGAGGCCATCAAAACCCTTGGGTCATTGCCCGGTGCGCCAACGATCGACCCTCGGTGTGACTGCCGCATATACCCTCATGAAGCTCAGCCAGCAGTCTGTTCGCCTTTACTGGGTGCAAGCACAATAAGTATGGTCCTCCATACGATCTCCGATACAACTTCCGGTCCTCCGACAGCCAATACCGCGGCGCCATCCTTCGGATCCTGTTTCCTTCCTTCTCGTCATTCGGGAGTTTATCCTCCGCAAGAAAATCAATAATGGGGTCCAGCCAACACGGGCCAAGCGTTGCAATTGCCGCTATACTCTTTTCTGTTATTACCGGCTCTTCAGTTATAAAGATGCTCGGCCTGGGTACGAGTTCCACCTTGATCAGCCGGGGTATTTCTTCGGCTACCGAGGATGCCAGCGTCGCGAGCGAGTCGGCGTGTCTGTTTTGAGTTCGGGCCACCTGAAAAACCTTTACTGTGTTGAAGTTGGTTATATCCTGCTTCACCTTTTCCAAGTAGGCCTTCATCCAGAGATCTTTGGCTTCGAAACTACCATGCACCTGATTGACCATGAGGCGTGAATCCGAATATACCTCTACGTCTCGGACTCCTAAACGTAGAGCTGTCCTCAGCCCGACCAACAATGCTTCATATTCCGCTTCGTTATTGGTGGCCCTGAAGCCCAATCGGAATGAGTGCTCTATTCGTATTCCGTCCGGGGAAACGATAACGATCCCAGCACCGGATCTTGCGGAACTAGAAGCCCCGTCCACGAATACCTTCCATGGGCGGATTTCCACATTACAGACCGCTTCCCCACTTCTCCCTGGGAGAATTCTGCGACAAAGTCCGCCAGAATTTGGCCCTTCATCGAGCTTCGTGGCCGGTAACGAATGTCGAAAGAACCAAGCCGCGTACCCCACTTTGCTATTCTGCCCGTGAAGTCTGACCTTCTCAGTAACGACTGCAGGGGATATTCGGTCAGCACGTAAACCGTATGAGCCTGAAAGTAGTGCGGCAGCTTTCTTGTAGCATGGATGAGTGCCAGGATAAGCTTTTCGAGTGGCAAGTACCTAGTCTCGGCATCCACCAGAGTCTTGCTGATGTAGTACACGGGTTGCTGTATTCCTCGATCCTTTAGCAGTACGGCGCTCAAGGCGTGTTCGGATACGGCCAGGTACATGAACAAGTCTTTGCCTGGCTCTGGTGCTGTCAGCATTGGGGCACGCGCCAAATAGTCCTTCAGTTCCACAAAAGCTCTGTCACACTCTTCATTCCATTGAAAACCCGTCCACTTCTTCAGAAGCTGATAAAATGGCCGGCAGCGGTCTGCGAACTTGGAGATGAACCGGTTAAGGGCGGCCAACATTCCGGTTAGAACTTGCACTTCTTTTGGGTTGCTCGGTGGCTTCAACCTTTTCACCGCTTCGATCTGATCGGGGTCGACCTCTATCCCCCGCGTAGTAATCAAATACCCAAGGAACTTCCCGGCACCGACGCCAAATGTACATTTCTTGGCATTAAGCCGCAATTTGTGCTGTCGTAGGACTTCGAAGACGCTCTGAAGTTCTTCCGTATGCCGCGCCACTTGTTTACTCTTGACCACCATGTCATCAATGTATACTTCAACCGTTCGCCCTATTTTGTCTCGGAACATTCTCGTCATCATTCGCTGGTACGTGGCCCCGGCGTTCTTTAGGCCGAAGGGCATCACAGTGTAATGATAGTTGGCTTCCGGGGATATAAACGCTGTTTTCTCTTGATCCTCGGGTGCCAGGGCGATCTGGTGGTACCCCTGAAAGGCATCCATGAAGCTCATCCTTGGGTGCCCGTACGTGGCATCCACCAGTTAGTTGATCTTAGGCACGGGAAATGGGTCTTTCGGGCATGCTCGGTTCAAGTCGGTGAAGTCCACACAAACTCTCCACTTGCCGTTCTTTTTCTTCGCTACCACCGTATTTGCCAGCCATTCCGGGAAGAAAGCTTCCTTTATTGCCCCAGCATCCTTCAGCCTAAGGACTTCCGCTCTTACCGCTTCGATGAGTTCTCGGGCTGACCGTCTAGGTCTCTGCTTCTTAGGAGGGAACGAAGGATTAACTCCGAGCCTATGGACGATGAACTCAGGGTCCACCCCGGGAACCTCATATGGGCTCCATGCAAAAACATCTACGTTCCGTATAAGTAGCAATAACATGTCCACCTTTTCTTGCTCTCCCATGCCTGCCCCCACATGGAAAAATTTGTCGGTGTCCGGGAGTATGCGTACTTTCACCATATCCTCGACACATCCGCCCTTCATCCCCTCTTGGTCTTTCTGTAATTGCTATAATGGGCTCCCCCGTGGCGGCTCCTCTCGGCGAGCGCACACCTCCTGATCGGACATCACTTTCTTGTGGTTAATCATAGCTACTAAGCACCGCCTCGCCGTTTGTTGGCTCCCCTTCACCATAGCGACACCATTCTTAGTTGGAAACTTTACTTTCACATGCAGGGTTGATGGCACGGCCTCCATTGCATGGATCCACGGTCTACCGAGTATCGCCGTATACGGGGAGAATGAATTCACCACTATGAACATTACTACTTTCTCCTTACCCCCCATATTCACGGGTAGAGATATCTTCCCCTCTGGCATGACTATTTTCCCGTTGAACCCGACCAGGGGCGTGCCGTACTCTGTAAGGTCCCCTCTCTTAAGCTCGAGCCCTTGGTACAAATCCGGATACATCACGTCCGCCCCGCTCCCTTGGTCTATCATTACTCTCTTCACCAGGAAGCCACCTATCCGGGCAGAGACTATCAATGCGTCGTCGTGCGGTTGGATTGTTCCCTCCAAATCATCGTCGCTAAAAGCGATGGGCTCCCTGGTAAGCTTCAGCCTCTTGGCCGGCAGTTGCATTTCCGAGCCTTCCTCTACCAGCTCCACCCTCAATACACCTTTCTTTCTATCCAAGGTGACGCTTCTCGAGGGTGCGTGGATGACCTCAATTATCCCGAGTGGGGGAGGGAGGGGGTTGCCTCCCTGTGCAGCCCCTTGGCCCGTCCTCTTATCCTTTGCGTCCACCACGAACTCTTTTAGATGCCCGGCTTTGGCCAGCTGCCCGAGGTAGTCTTTCAGTACTCTGCACAGCTCGGTCGTGTGAACCTTGTCTTTATGATAGGTGCAGTACAGGTTCTGATTTCTTCGAGAGGGATCACCCCTCATTCTGTTCGGCCACCTGAAATACGGCTCGTGTTTAATCTTGTCCAGAATTTTGTGTACTGGATCCTTGAACATCACGTTCGCTTCCCCTATCGGCGTCCCCGGCTCTTGTATCCTCAAATTCCCCCGAGTCCTTGGCTGAAAAACATTTGAACGGGGGTGATTTATCATAGGCGCCTTGCCCTTGTTCTGTATTCGGTCATCTTCTAACCTCTTATATTCTTCGATGCGCCTCATTAACTGTCTCATGTCCTTGGGGGGCTTCCTCGTCAGTGATTCCCTCAGTCCAGAATCCTCGGGTAATCCGATCCTAAAAGTACTCACGGCGATCTTCTCGTTTCCGCCGCCGATCTCGTTGTAGAGCTCCCAGTATCGGCTAGCATAGCTACGAAGGGTTTCCCCCGCTCTCATCTTCATAGATAGTAGTGCGTCCACCGGTTGTGGCACCCGGCTGCACGTCACGAACCGAGTTCCGAATTCTTGTATCAGTTCCGCGAAGCTGTGGAGCGAGCCTTTACGTAGCCCGTTGAACCATCTCAAAGCGGTGGGGCCGAGGCTCGATGGAAAAACTTTACACATCAGTGCGTCATTACGGGTGTGCAGGGACATCATTTGAATGTAATGGCTTACATGCTCCACCGGATCCGTCTTTCTGTCGTAGGAGTTAAAAGGAGGGCGGGCAAACCTGTCAGGCATAGGCGCCCGCTCGATATCTGCTGAGAACGGAGACTGGGCGGCCCTGCGCAACGCATGGCTCATCGTGTCCATAGCCGCGTTGTGGGGTCGTTTTTCCTCCGGGTCATCTGAATCTAGGTCCTTGTAACCCTACGATCGTGAGCGGTCTCGGTGTTGGCTGGACTCGAGGGAACGAGTACGCTCTCGGTGTCGACGGCCATCTCGCGAGTGAGAACGCCCTCGTCTATGACGATGTTCGGATTGGTTGGAGTCTGTCCCGCGACGATCATGCTCAGCGTTAGGTCTCCTTTCACGGTCATTCCTATCCCTCCTACGGCGCCGGTTTCCGGCCTCCAATTCCAGGTCCCTCACTCGTGCGCGCAACCGTTCTAGTTCTTCATCTCTTTCATCGTATTGCCCCTGGCCTGAAGCGTTCGAAATCCTATGCTGCGTTTGATAAGACCCCTCCCCGAGTCCGGACTGCTCCTCTCTTTCGCGGTCCCTGTCCTCGCGTCCCTTCTGCCTTCTTTCTCGCCATGAGGATCCTCAAGAGGACCCCGCAGAACCGCTTTTCGCGTCACTCCCTGACAGTCGCCTAGACATCTTAATTCCCGGGATTGAGTCCCAGCAGAACCACGGCGTTGTAGGAGCTCCCCATAGACGGCGCCAATTGTAGAGCGCCAAGAACGAGGCTACTGGGCTATGGCTCACTTGGGCTCACAATCTATTTATATGGTGGGCTTGGATTTCCTACACTGGGTCGTTCTCGTGCTGAGACTGACCGACACTATTCTATCCCTTTGTGTTTGCCTTCTTCCCTCTCTCTTTTTTCTGCAATCTCTCAACAACCCCTTGCCTTCTCAAGATCCTTGTATTTATAGTTAGATACTAGTGGGATGGTGATGATTGCTTCTGACGCTAATGCGCTTGGAGGTCCAATGCAGTTGGTTATAAGTGGATGCGTAGGTGGGAGTGGCCTTGGAACTGGTTCCCACTCTGGGACGCTAGGAGTACGCTGACTCTCAATTGCTCGGTTATTAATCTACTGGGCAGAACAAACTTCTTCAGGAAGTTTCCTCGGGAGATGTTGCAGGTTCGGATAGCCCCCATAGACGGACAAGGCCAAAATGCCGTCCCCTGAACATGCAAAAAAGGCAAGGTCTCATTGGGCCTTAATAGTTCAACAAGCCCAGGGAGCTTGATGCCGTACACCCAAGATTTCTAGAATATCTCTCTCAAATTTATTGCTTGAGAGATCCATGACTATGAAGAAACCTGAGATTCTCTCGTATGCTATCTCTATGCCTCTGTTTGTGAATGTCATTGAGTAAAAATAATTAGATTGCATTAAATATCTAGGCAGATCAAAACTTGTGTAGGCTTGCATATACATTTGCCCAACTACATCAATGATTTGCATGGCTTTCCAAATTTGGAAGTATTCAAATGGTAATTTACTAATGATATTATTGTTAGAAAGGTCAACGATATGCAAATTTGGAAATACAAGATTACTTTCAAGTTTCCCTATTGGTGGGATTTCTCTAGTTGGTATGTTATTTGAGATTAAGTAACAATGGAACTTGGTGGGATAGGATCGGATCCCTTTGCTTGTTATTATTAAGCCCCCGAATTCTTAGATTGGTCCATGGTAGAATAACAGGAAGTTGGTCGAAACCTGTTAGAAAGTTGTAAGACAGAACTAGAGAGTTTCTTTACTCAAGTTCCACATCCATTTTGGTACAAGGCCATAAATTTTTATTGTTAGAAAGGATCAAAAACCCCCCAAATCATCTTGGCTTTTAGAAAATCTGGGAACTCGTTTAACTCATAAGAACCCAGTCCAAGGATTTGAAATTTTGGAAAATTTATGTTGTTACTAGGCTTTATCAACAATTAAATATGGTTGAAAGATAGTTGGAATAGATGGGGGGTTTTGGAGTTTCAAAAAGCATGTCAAAGGTCAAATTCAACTATACCACCAAAGCAATCATTTACTCTCTTCCTTTACCTTCAAGATATGTAAAGAAAAAAAAAAAAAAAAAAAAAAAAAAACTACAATTAAATATTGTTAATGATTTATTCAGTCACTATAATAACTTTGCAAATTTACACATTTTTAATTTGACGAATGTGGATAATTTTAGGATTTAGATATGTAAAATTAAGTCATTTTTCTATATTGTATTACCTAATGCAAATGCTGTTATATTTATGTATATGATAGAAATTAAACATGATCACTGTATGATTACTACTTTTTACGAGGGCCAAATAAACCAAATTATTTTTAAGAAAAGCCAAATTACTGGCCAATCATACTGTTAGACGTCTTGCACTTATACCCCATAACAACTTTTATTTTGTTAATATAAATTAAGCTAGATATCTAATGGCAAATGGTGGACAGTTTGGCCGAGTGGTCTAAGGCGCCAGATTTAGGCTCTGGTCCGAAAGGGCGTGGGTTCAAATCCCACAGCTGTCAAGTTTTGAGTATTTTTTTCCTTTTTTCCTTTTACTACGTTTGTGTTCTTAGTCTTCTTACATACTTCAAGCCCTGTTGAACAAATGATCAAAATGGACAAAGTACTGGTACCACATACAATTTGCTAAGATTCAATCCAATCTTCTATCCTAATCCTTTCTTTGACTCCAATACAAATTTTAGCACCTTATTGGTCTGAGCCACAACTGACAAGCCAACCCATCATTTTGGCCTTTAATACTTTAATCTATTAGCAACTTGTACACAGCGTGCGCGCATCGCATACTGCATAGTCCAAACCATGTGAACCGACATATGCTGTATTCACAACAAATCAGTGTGCTTTCATTTGCCCACCTTGAGTTTGGATTCAGATCCTCTAGAGTTCCTAGGGTATTCTACCAAGTAGATTTCTTTAAATCTTAACCGTTCTTTAATGATTTAATTGTCTAGATTTTGCCATGTCAGCATTCCATTAATAATAATCTTAATTGTTTTGCTTTCAACATTATTATATTATTTTAAAAGTATTGTTAGTAGAATACTGATATGGCAAAATCTAGACCATTAAATTATTAAAGAAAAGTTAGGATTTAAGAAAATCTATTGGTAGAGTACTCTAAAAACTCTAGAGGATCTGAATCTGAGTTTATAACCTTTTCCCGCATAAACCACATCTTGGTCAAGCTATACTGCCTATACTAATCACTGATTCCAAGTATATGTCTATGAAAAACAAAAATCTTACTTCATGAATAGCATTGAATGTTGGTTTTGGAGGTCATTTTGAAACAAATTTAAGTATCTAAGTTTTGTTTTCACGTAGTGGCAAGTGGGTAGAACACGTTTTGGAAATATAGTACTGCCATAATCTTTAACACTAGAGTTTGGCCTGTAGCCAGTAGGTCTCCTGACATTGGATGAGCTCAAAGTCAGATTTGGATTTCTTGTTATTATTCAAAGAATCACATTTTTTTTCCTTAATGAGCGCATTGTTTGACAACTTGACGTACCCTACTTCCTAGTCCAAAAGAATTAGTTCATAAAAGAAGTCAAGGATTGCCACACACATTATTGGTTAAATTTTGCATATAAATGCTTCATTCGATTCAAGTTACAAATCAGTGTCTTGTACTTCTATAGCAATGGTATCTAAAAAAATCGGTTTGATTGTAATCATAGTTTGTTCTCTTCTAGTTGCTGTTCTATCTGAGGAATCAAGCTTAGAAGTTCAGCTTGAGGCCTTGAATGCTTTCAAGAATTCCATCACCAATGACCCATTTGGAGCACTTGCGGATTGGACTGACAGTAACAACCACTGCAGCTGGTCTGGTATTGCTTGTGACTCTTCAAATCATGTCATTTCAATTTCTCTTATTGATAAGCAGTTTAAAGGTGAAATCACACCATTCCTTGGAAACCTTTCAAGCCTCCAGGTTCTTGATTTAACTTTGAATTCATTTACAGGCCATATTCCAGCTCAACTGGGACTTTGCTCCCAGCTCTCTGAGCTAACTCTTTATGAAAATTCTCTTTCAGGTCCAATTCCACCAGAACTAGGAAACCTCAAAAATCTGCAGTCAGTAGATTTAGGTGATAACTCTTTGAATGGAAGCATCCCTGAAAGCATTTGTAACTGCACATCATTGTTAGCCTTTGGTGTCATTTTTAACAATCTAACTGGAAGAATCCCTTCAAACATAGGCAATTTAGCTAACCTTCAACTCTTTTTAGTATATGGGAACAAGTTGGTTGGTTCTATACCTGTATCCATTGGTAGGTTGGAATCTTTACAAGCTTTAGACCTGAGTCAAAACCAATTCTCTGGAGTAATACCTCCACAGATAGGAAACTTATCAAATTTAGAGTATCTTCTCTTGTTTGAAAATTCCTTTCTTGGGAAAATTCCATCTGAACTAGGTCGCTGTAAACAGCTTGTTGCTCTTGAACTATACATCAATCAGTTCACTGGAGGCATTCCACTTGAGATTGGAAATTTATATCATCTACAAACATTGCGGTTGTACAATAATAAGTTAAACTCTACCATTCCTGCCTCCATATTTCAATTGAAATCATTAACCCATTTAGGACTTTCGGAGAATGAATTAACTGGAATAATACCCTTTGAGCTAGGATCATTGAGATCATTGGAAGTGTTGACCCTGCATTCAAATAAGTTCTCTGGGGAGGTTCCTTTGTCATTGACAAACTTGACAAATTTAACTCAGTTGTCTATGAGCTTCAATTTCCTCACAGGGAAGCTTCCATCAGATATTGGATTGCTTTACAACTTGAAGAACCTAACCATGAACAACAATCTCCTTGAGGGAGCCATTCCGTCTAGCATCACCAACTGCACCCATCTTCTAGTCATTGGTTTATCTCGTAACAGAATAACAGGGAAAATTCCTCAGGGTTTTCAGCAGTTGCAAAATCTTACTTTCCTGAGTCTTTCATACAATAAAATGGTAGGTGTAATCCCAGATGACCTCTTCAATTGCTCCAATCTTCGTATTTTAGATTTGACTCAGAACTTTTTTAGTGGGCCAATAAAGTCTGGCATTGGCAAACTTTCTAATCTCCAGATTTTGCGAGCCCGTTCTAATTCATTCATAGGGCCAATCCCACCTGACACTGGCAATTTAAGTAAACTTTTTTCTTTATCACTTGGTCAAAATAGTTTGTCAGGTCTAGTTCCACCAGAATTATCTAAACTTTCTCTTCTCCAAGGGCTCTATCTGAATGACAATGATCTAGAGGGTGCAATACCTGAGAATTTTTTTGAAATGAAACAGCTAAACGAACTTGGGTTGCAGAATAATAAGTTCAAGGGTCCAATTCCAGATGCAATTTCTAAGCTTGAGCAGCTTTCTTACTTAAACCTCCATGGCAACATGCTTAACGGGTCCATTCTGAGAAGCATGGGGCATCTTAATCAACTTATGACCTTGGATCTCTCCCACAATTATCTTACAGGATCAATACCTGCATCGGTGCTTGCAAGTATGAAAAGAATGCAGTTATATTTGAACTTCTCATACAATTTCTTGGTTGGAACTATTCCAGATGAGCTTGGGATGTTGGAAATGGTTCAAGCCATTGACATCTCAAACAATAATCTTTCGGGGACCATTCCTAAAACACTTGGTGGCTGCAAAAATTTGTTCTCTCTTGATTTATCAGGGAATAATCTTTCTGGTCCAATTCCGGCTGAAGAATTTACTCAAATGGTTATGCTTACTAGCTTGAACCTTTCAAGGAACAAGTTAGATGGTGGACTCCCTGAAGACCTGGCAGGTCTAAAGTACCTTAGCTCTCTTGACCTTTCTCAGAATCAGTTGAAGGGCATTATCCCTGAGAGCTTTGCCAATCTCTCTAACTTGAAACATCTAAACCTTTCTTTCAATCAACTTGAAGGCCATGTTCCAGAGATTGGAATATTTAGACATATTAATTCATCTAGTTTGATGGGAAACCCTCATCTGTGTGGTGTTGAATTCCTCAGGTCCTGCAGCAAATTGAGTTCACGTCAACTATCCAAGAAGACCGTGTTGATTCTTGTGGTGATTGGATCAATTTTTGTGCTTTTAGTTCTTGTGTTCGTATTTATAATCATCCACCAACGTACAAAGTTAAGAAAACCAGAAGGGGTTGAGAATCCTGAATCAGAATATACTCCAGCATTGACCCTCAAGAGGTTTGTACCATACGAATTAGAACATGCTACTAGCTTCTTTAGCGAAGATAACATTATTGGTGCAAGCAGTTTGAGCACTGTGTACAAGGGTAGACTGGAAGATGGGCAGATCATAGCAGTAAAAAAGTTGAATTTGCATCAGTTCTCTGAAGAGGCTGATAAGTGCTTTGATAGGGAGATCAACACCCTAAAACAACTGAGGCATAGGAATTTGGTGAAGGTTCTAGGGTATGCCTGGGAGAGTGGAAAACTAAAGGCTTTAGTTCTAGAATACATGGAGAATGGGAATTTGGATAGCATTATACACGACGCTGAGGTGGATCAGTCAAGGTGGACATTATCTGAGCGGATCAAAGTATTCATTTCCATTGCGACTGGGTTGGATTACCTGCATTCAGGTTATGATTTTCCTATCGTTCACTGTGACATGAAGCCTTCTAACATTCTTCTGGATGAAGATTGGGAAGCCCATGTAAGTGACTTTGGAACAGCTCGAATGCTAGGTGTTCATCTTCAAGATGGAAGAAGTCTGTCTGCATCATCAGCATTTGAAGGCACTATTGGCTACTTGGCACCAGGTAACTTATCACTATCCTTTCTCACTTATGAAGTTAATCTCCATTAATTCCGCTGTCAGATTTGCAAGATCATCTCATTGTCATAAATTTTTAGCAGAAAATGAGTGAAATAGTTTTAACAATCACAATCAGTTTGGACCAGGGATTCAGTCTTGCACATATAAATACCAGGTTTAACCTAGCAAACTAAAATCCTAAAGCATTGCATATATATATATATATATATATATAGTGCGCTATTCAGCTATTTGTAAACAATGCTAAGGCCCCCATGGCTATTTCACTTTCAGAAGTCATAAATAATTATTAAAACATTAAGTTCTTTTAATGAAAAGCGACTGAAGCACTATAAGCTTGGAAGATAAATCTGTGTCATCCTTCAATTAAAACATGAATGCAGTGGTTGGTTTTACATAACAAAGGTCCCAGAGGTATATATGAAGCCACTGAATTCAAATACCATATATCAAGTAAGGATATAAGTTATTTTGCTTTTCCCATCTTCAGATTTCCCCTTTTTATTCCACTTGTTTGTCTTCAATATAATAAAACATGTTTGTTTTCTTATCAGAGTTTGCATATATGACGAAAGTCACAACTAAAGTTGACATATTCAGCTTTGGTATCATAGTCATGGAATTTCTCACTAAACGAAGGCCAACAGGACTAATAGAAGAGGATGGGTTGCCAATCAGTTTGTGTCAACTTGTGGAGAAAGCTCTTGCAAATGGAGAGAACGATCTTCATCGAATTGTGGATCCTATGCTGGCACTGAATATCTCCAAGGATCATGAGGAATTACTGAAAGAGCTACTTAAGATAGCATTGCTTTGCACACAACCAAATCCTGAGGATCGACCTGACATAAATGAGGTGCTGTCTATCCTTTTGAAGCTAAGCAAGTGCATATAGTACCAAAACCAATGCTGTTTTCCCCCACTGAAGATTATGGAATGAGGTAGGCTCAAACAATGATGCTCCCAGTAGAGAAGGCAAAAAGGTCTGCAGGTTGAATTCATCATTGGCCATTATGGCTATATTGGCATGAAAACTTTATCTTTGCATTAGTATTTTGATTTTATTGAAAACCCACTTAATGTTCTAAAATAAATAAGAAAATGTAAAACCCTGAAGCATGATTAAGTATTTAGTAGTAATAATAAATTTCCCACTTCTTTATTAATTAGTGATTTATGCCAAATCAATTTATAACATCTATAACATCATGAACAAAACAAACAAAAGAGAAAGCTAAATACACTAACAGAAATATATACAATAATCACCATCATCAATAATGCATCTCCATTTTCCACCAAAACAAGCTATGTTTGACACAAATGCTAGAAATATTGCATAAATTAAAAGGGTTCTAAAGGGCAATGCAAAATGCATACATGGGCACCTTTCCCAAGTGTTTTTGACACTTGTTGGTGGCATATGATATGCTGGGGTGCCTTAATCTGTAGGAGGGTCATTCAGCAAAAACTGTTGCACACTTGTAGGGAAGTCCAAGCCTCCATAGCCACAATCAGCATCGTCCTTGTTCTCAATAGCAGCCTTACCCAAAAGCAAATATGCCAACCTCAAAGGCTCTCTCCTTTCCATCTCCCCATTCATGAAATATTGAATCCAACCCTCCAACCTCTCCACTTCCTTCCCACACTTTGGACCCTTCACCCCAACAATCTTTGCATAAAACCCATTTTCACCCTCATCAAAATCACAAGAATTACCAACTATTTTCTGTCTTTCTCTCTCTCCCTCCTCCTCTTCTTCTTTGTTACCACCATTACAGTAACAATCTGATAAACCCAAGAGCTGTATTAACCGTTGGATGTCGTCAATGGCTTCTTGCTGTTGAGTGTGAAAGACAGGTTTGGGTTGGTCGTGTAATAACAATAAGTCGTTGGATTGTTGGGTTTGTGGGAACTGTGAGGAAGTACTTGACAGGAATGGTGGTTGTTGTTCACTGGGCGAATGGGATTGGTCCACGTGGAGGTATAAGGGTGAGCTCAAAGATTCTGTGGCCAAGTTGATGCTAGTTTGAGATTCTGATGAGACAGAGAGAGTTGGGGGTTTTGATGTGTCTTCTAATTTCAGTCTCTTCTCAACCTGTGAAAATCAATGTAATATAACAATAAGTCAATTATAAAGCAGAACTGAGAATTTGTGAGAGAAAGCAAATGAGAGACAGACAGAGAGAGTGAGTTACCTGTTTGAGGGAAGAGAAGAAATTAGAGTGAGGAGAAGGTGGTGGTCGCATCCTTACACAGTTAAAAAGGCTCGATTGATCAAAGATGATTCGTATAAATTTGTCTTCTTTTTTCTTTGGGTGGCTTTTTGGGCTTCAAGAAAAATTTTATTCAAAACAACAAATAGCTACACAGCATAATCCAATTTCAAAGCATTGAAGACAGACTGGGTGTATAAAACAAATGAAACAGGCCCGCAAACGCCCATTTGGCAAGGGCTCTCTTTTGACACCCCCCCCCCCCCCCCCCCAAAAAAAAAAACATATAAAGGAATGGTAAATTTCATTAACATATCTTATGTTTGGATTAATGCTAATGGTTCAAGGCATTTCAAAATTGACAAATTTGGTTTTTAAAGCCAACTTAGGAACCAAATTAGTCATTTTTGAAAATTTTTGAATCTCATTGTCACTTACCCAAATTTCAAAATATGTTAATGAAATTTACGCTAAAGAAATTGACAGAACATAGATGTCCTGATGTTATTTGCTCTTCTACTAATAAAAAATCCCATCTTTATTACCCAAAAAAAAAATAGATATCCTACATGAGCCCTTATATAGTTCATGTTGGTGCCTCGTGTGGTTGAGTTAAATGGAGGAGAAAAATGTTTAATTACAAAATTAGTTATAGGTTTAGTCTATAACCTTACTCAATATCTTTTTATTGGAGGTGAATTTTGACAAACCCACTAGTGAATTACATTTTCTTCTTATATCCTCTATACTTGAAAATTTATAGAAACTTAAAGATAGGTGCTATGTCATCAATAAATTGTTTAAATTGTAAGATTTTGTAATTTAAAATTATGCATAAAATATAATGTTATATATCATATAGTAAATGATATTCAATTGACACAAAATTTGACATGTGTATTAAGAGTATAAAGAACATACAATCCAACGGTTAGATTTTCAAAATATGTAGTAATATTAAATTAAAAAAAGAAAAGAAATTGTATTCTTAGATTACAACCAATTTTGTAACTAAATTTGGTCCAACATGAGATGTTTTCTTTTGGAACATTCTCCAAAACAACTTTACTCCAATTCAACTTGCTTGTAACTTGCTTTTTGGTCACATGCAATAATGGCTGGAGTTGCTTTATGTAGGGAAGCAATTGCATCATAGTTAATTTTTATGATTCTCATGTTGGGTTTGCTCCATTTCAAGCTAGGCTTTGGAGGTAGGGAGTGTGAGCTTTGCTTCTCAACTCTATTAAACTCTCTGAATCTTCTAACCAAGGAGCTCTTGACATCACTTACAATAGGACTTTTTTGTTGAAAAAGTTTTTCGTTTCTAATTCTCCATAGTGATCCCAGCACTAGAGTTGCCATTAAAATGAAACCTCTCTCCTGGACCTGTTGTAGTACTTGGGATGGGGGGTTAACAATGAAAGACACAAGGTCTTTTGGGGAGTTTAGTGGTATGCCATTTATGTGAACACCCCAGTAGTTTTCAAACAAAAGGACACTTAGAAAATAGATGCTGAAGATAGATTCTTCTTCGGCGTCACAGTGAGGCAAGATGGGTCACTTCATTGCAAAAATGGGATTAATTTGGACCTTGTTGGAAGAGCATTATTTGCAATCCTCCATAAGAACATTTTCAAACGTTCATGAATTTTTCTAATCTCCAAATTCCTATCCAGATACTTTTGTGAGCCTCATCAAAATGAATACTCTGATTTGCACCATATGTAAATCTCACAGAAAAGGCACCTTTTTTATCAGGCACCCACACAAGTTTGTCCTATTCAAAGAACATCGAGATAGGAATCTTCAAAATAGCTTCTATCCACGGATCATAAAAAATGGCATGAAGTTTTTGAATATTCCATGCCTTCCTTGTTTCGACAAAAGATCAGTCACCCTAAGGAAATCCAATTGATGTATCTCATCTCTAGGTTGAGGGTTAAATTACAACTAACCTCTTCAATACTATCAAATTAATAATAAAGAAGAAAGAAAAAGGGATAAAATATTATTTTAATTTCTTCTTGGAAAGCCAAACGGATTCCACGTGACAATCAGACCCAAGGGTTGAAGGAAAAATATATTAAAAAAGAAAAAGAAAAAGAAAAACGAGCCATATGATGTTTTCTGATGTCTTAACGTTAGTAAGCTAACTAACAGGATTTAAAATTTAAAGAGACGTTAGCGTGAAAAAATAAGTAGTGGACGTGTGTCATCTACTGAGTGGTGGAGCATGGACTGAGACAAGGACATCAAAATATCATTAAAGTCATAATCTAATATATGGGTGTAGCCAGGTGTGATGCCCCTAATGGTGCAAACTTGATTGATTGGATTGTTTGTGTGTGCTATAAGGGTGTGCTAAGTCACATATCTGGTATTTACTAATTATTAAGAGAATCTTGGGTTTATAAGTGATTACTAAGAGTCTCAACGTAACTTGACTAGCCCTTTCGAGGTGTACGCGCAAATGTTGCTTGCACTTTCCTCGGGTCACTATAGTGGGTCTAGATCTCAATCCATGCTCGACTATTTCTATGATTAGCAATCGATCAAATATCACTATGCTAATATAAATATTGACAAAAAAATCCTCTACACACTTGAGTTCGCTTGGGATGAGGCTAGTGTGTGTATATATATTTGTGTGTGTGTGTGTTTTGCCTTTGGCACTTACCACCACTAACTTGGGTTGTGAAACTACTTTCGAGATGTGTTCAAAAGAGTCATCTTTCAAGTATTTTATTGTGCAACTACACGCAAAACAATAAATATTAAAAAATTAGGCTAAATCCAAGTATACATCTACGATCAACACCAACAAAATTCACTATTAATAATAACGATTACAACCTCTCAAACTCTCAACAAAAAACTCACTAGGCAAAAGTAGTCTTTCTTTCTCTCACAAGACAAAGCTTGGCTCTTAACTCAAACACTTAATAAAGCTATATAGTGACCTAAAAGGGGATTTTGTATTTCATGGAATCCCACATCGCCTAGGGAAGCACATGTGGATGTGCTTATAAGGAATGACCTCCGTTTAATGTGTAGAGACCTTTTCTCCCACTGCTATGTGCTTTGTGAGAGAACAAAACCGTGTGGGGTATGGGCTCCAAAGCGGACAATATCTACACAGTTGGGGCAGGGTTGTTACAGATGGTATCAAAGCCATGCCCTAGCCGGAAGTGTGGGCCCCACACGCGAGGACGCATGTGCTCGAAAGGAGGGTGGATTGTAGTGACCCAAAAGGGGGTCTTGCATTTCATGGAATCCCACATCGCCTAGGGAAGCACATGTGGATGTGCTTATAAAGAGTGACTTCCCTTTAATGTGTAGAGACATTTTCTCCCACTGCTATGTGCTTTGGGAGAGAACAAAATGGTGAGGGGTATGGGCTCCAAAGCGGACAATATCTACATAGTTGGGGTGGCCCGAAGGCTCTCTTAGTCCCTTAAGGTTTTGTTCTTCCCCAGGTTGCGTTGGAAAAAAGGCCTCATACACAACAAGGGAGGGCATTCCTTATAAGCACATCCCTATGTGCTTCCCTAGGCAATGTGGGATTCCATAAAATGCAAGACCCCCTTTTGGGTCACTACAAGCTATCCTACCACTCCTTTTATAGGCAATGACATACTTCTGTACTACTTCTCTTTTCAATGCAAGATTATTATAATAGAATTAGTGCACCTCCTTTTAATTCTTCTAACCGATATGGGATTCCAAAACCAATAAGGAATTCTCTAAACACTCCTAGCATGGGTTGGATTCAACAAATCTCCACCTCAACCCATGATTTGTCTCCACTAGTAACCCATTGGGCACTCCCTTTTGCACCTCCTTTGTAGGTAGGGGTGCTGTGCTCCACCTTGTTCTCAACAAGACATACTCTCAATTGAATTCAAGCAATGCTTGAATTTCTCACTTAGACTTTTCTTCACAACCATAGTTGAACTTGGCTTTACAACCATGTTAGTCTCATTCCCCACAAATCTTACTTTCTTACATCCATGATTATCTTTCATCTATGATGTCTTAACCAAAGGCTCCTCCTTGCCTTTCACTCTACTAGGCATTCCACCTTTGATAGTCTCACCAATCAACTTGTGCAAATTCTTGAAAGTTTTCCCTCCCTTCAACACCACCAAAGCACTAAGATATCTTTGACAGTGCATTGCCAAAAACTAAAATTATGTTTCTCATTAAAGACTCCACCTCACTTTGCGCTCACCATTGCCATCTCGAACCAATAGCTCTGATACCAATTGTTGTGCAACTACATTCATGATCAACACCAACAAAATTCACTATTAGTAATAGCGATTACAATCACTCAAACTCTCAACAAAAAAACTCACTAGGCAAAGCTAGTCTTTATCTCTCTCACAGGACAAAGCTTTGCTCTTAATTCACGCACTTAATAAAACTACTCTACCACTACTTTTATTGGGGATGGCACAACTTTGTACTACTCTTTCAACGTGGGACTAACTCCTACAATAAACTTAGCACCCCTCTTTATTATTCTTTTAACTAATGTGGGATTCCAAAACCAATGAAGAATTCTCTAAATGCTCCTCTCATGGCCATAGGCTGGACTTAAAAGATTTCTTAATTATCTTCCTAGCAATAGTCCTACAACAATGACTTCCCTTGACCTTGTTACACAAGTAAATGAAGTCATTTCATCAAAATTTAAAACTGTTAGAATTATACTTTAATCTAGTTTTCTCTCAAATTATTTTTGAAAAATTTTCAATGGGTTTTATTTCTGAATTTATAGTCCACCATTACATTTTCCAAAATATTTTATTAGTTTGCCTACTTTATCTTCATTCTATTGTATACATTTGTTTCCCCAATTCAAATAGGGTTTTCTATATGGCTTTCAAAAAAAAAAAAAAAAAGAGTTTTCTATATATATATATTTTTTCCTTCACAATTATAAGATTTTTTTCAACTAAAACATTGGTAAATATAGTAGTATTTTAAATCAAAAATACAACTAGAAAATAAAATAGGTTTAGAATTAATAGTCAAAACTCATTAAATCTGTTCTTCATCATGAATTTTTGTATATGGTTAAATTATCATTATGTATATTTATTCATTTAACTATTTTTTTTCTTTTTATAAATTATTAGTTATTAAATTCAGTTAGTTTGTGTATATACAAATTTTTTTTCTTCTTAAACATTTAAATTATCATCATATATATTTACTCATTTAGCTGTTTCTTTCTATAAAGCATTATTTATTGAATTTAGTGTGTTTGTTTGTGTATATACATATGTTAATGTTTATGTTTATGATATATATATATATATATATATTCCTTTTTAATTGGAAGCATAAAGATAATTTAAGGTTCCATCATCTTGAGAATGATGGGCAATATTTGGACCTATCATTCGTTTCAATAATAAAAAAAAGTTATAAAAATTATCCTTATACCAAATCAATAAAATATTAAATTTCCCAATAGTATACTTTTAATTAAAAAAAAAGGGAAAGATAACAATGAATAAAACAAAAAGAGATAATTCATTGAAAATTCTAATATAAAATAATAATAATGAAAAAGGTATATTTGCATCAAATCCATAAAATAAGGCAAGCAATATTTTCCCAAAAAAAAAAAAAAAAAATCTTTGTTCTTAGGTTAGAATGATTTGAAGAGTTTATAATTTACAAAATCAACTTAACAACCACTTCAATTGACGAAATACAACAGGCGACCAATCTAGATTATCAAAATTTAAAGTCATTGCAATTACAAATTACAATTTCATCAATTTTCCTTTCAAATTATTTTTAAATAATTTTATATGGTTTATTTATGATCTTTTAGTCCACCATAATGTTGTTTAAACAATTTGATTAGTCCTTTTGCTTTATCATTTTTTCATTGCAAACCTATTTATTTTGCTTTCTATATTTTTTTTCCTCACAATTTTAACATTTTGTTAACTATATACTGATACACCACAAATAGTTATACTAATAAGTTAAGGGGAAAAACAGTAAATTTTAAATCAAATATAAAATATTGAAAATAAAATAATTATAGAAAGAGACTACTCAAAACTCATTTATTTCTACAAATTATTAATTGATATATATATATATTTTTGAGAATCTTTAATTTATAAATTTATTCTATTAGTTTGTGCATATTCCTATTGTAATGTTTATTTTCATGTTCATGTTTACAATTATGTTAATGTGTATATGTGGAGGAGGCTTTGCCTTTGCGTTGGCAATTCTTTTGAATTGGAAGCAAAAAGTTCACCTTGAGAATGTTGGGTAGCGAAAGAACTTTCAAGTTGCATTTAGGAGAGTCATATTCGATGCACACTCTTTTCAAAAGGATTTCCTAATTAATAATCTTCTTGTTAACTTTGAGACCCCACTGAAAGTTTTTTGCGGAAGCAATATAAAATAAAAAAGAAATCATATTTTCATTTAAAGATCGTTGTACCACACAACCATGGATTCTAAATAGAACAAACATTGCGTACCTCTCTTAGCAACACAAGCGTGTTGCCTCCCAAGGTATTCACGTCTCTCTCTCTATTTCTTTTGAGTTTTCAGAAGACTGCAGTATCACTCAGTAGTTCTAATGGCCAACCACTAAATATGATATTATAAAATCTTATTTTATAGTAGACTTCTAAAACCCTAGAGAGAGATTGGACGTGAGATCCTTAGGGATCCTAATCTTCAGCCATAGGATTTTATCAATAACTTTTTTGAACGTTATTGACTTTTCTTGAAACTCTTTCAAAAAATATTCCTTAATTTTCTCAATCATATCAAGAAAATATTTGAACTTCTACAAATTGCAATAATGTCCATCAACACATTGCAATTGACCCCTGAAGATTAGAGAATTACAAATGAGGTCCCATTACTTACAATTTTATATCTATGTCCTTCCACCATACTATATTCCCACAAGCCACTAGGACTGGATTAATATCATTGTCATGTCCCTAGCTTATGTAGCCCTTAATTTCTTCATTTCATAATTTCCATTGGACTCCAAAATATCTTTAAAAACTCTTTAAATATATATATATATATATATACACAATATTATATATATGAAAAACATTTTTGAAAAAATGTCACCGGCCGGTTTTTGTTTTGAGACCAACTTCAATATGAAAATCAATTGAATATACTATCTTTTTTAAAGACTGGTGGATTCATTGTTGAGCATTTATATATTTTACTCATTACACACATAACCCAACGTGTCTGTATATAGCCTTTAAAAATCGGCATCACCAGTTGACATTGTCAAAGTTATGTGCATAATAAATAAATATACACAAACCCCTCATGTTTAAGGACAATAGAAAAATTGTGATAGGACAACCTTTTAATTAACAGTGATCGCTCCATAAGGTGTCCTTGATCGGATCCAATTCAGTGTATGTACTTGTTACATTACACCCACTTGTCTGCTTAAAGTCACTACCTCAATGATGGAGTAAATCATCCTATCATATCGCAGCACAACAAGTGTAGGCTTTAGTGGTAATATTCAATTAATATCCATAGCCTAGAACAATTTAATTATCTATGAAAAATCATTACTCCCTGTCTTTGGTTCCTTAACCATTAACATGATTTTTCTACAGAGATGACATCACATGCCACATTAAATAATGAAATATACCTATAAAATTATGAATGTGAAAATAAATTTTTATTATCAAATAAAAATGCATAATATTGTTTTTGAGGGCAAATAATTCTAACACCCACATTTCCTTATCCTTAAATTTTGACATGTTTAAATTGATAACATGGAGTATGTGATTTATTTGCAAGGTTATATTGCCTTATCATATTAGTTAGGCCTAAGTCACTTAAAGGCCTAAGAAATAAGCTATATAGGGTTATAAAGTGAAAGGTCAATTAAATGTAATTTTAAAAATACAACTTAATTGCTTGTTTAGACCTCTAATTTTAAAAATACAACTTAATTGCTTTTAATCTACTCAATTAAGTGGGACTACTTCCTAATGCATGGGCATACATAATTAACAATTAAATGTAAAGCACAAGGAGTAAGGAAAGAAAGATGCAAACACAAAATAACATAGCGATGTGTTATCGAAGAGGAAAACCAAAGAATTCAGCATAAAAACCTCTCTGTGGCCCTTCAAGCCGAATCAATCCACTAGGGAATAAGTTAGAGTACAAGGATTACAATATAGACCCTCCAAGCTTAGACTACTCTCTGTACTTAGACCCTCTAAGTCTCAGCTACCAACTAGCTTCACTGAGCCTTGTTTTTACTAGTTTTTCGAATCTCGCAGTCAGCTCCAATTGCATCCACAAAAGAATGGCTTCATCCAATGCTTCTCATGGGCAACAAAACAACTCACAACACTCAAAATGGGTGAGGTATGTGTTTGGACTAAGAACCTCTCAAAGGATATGTAATTAGAGAGGTAGGAGTAGAGGAAAACTAAGAAAAATGAGTAGATGATTGTGGGGTACAATTTCTAACTCTCAAAGGGATTTCTAGGGTTTTCTTTTTGAAATTCTCCTTACAATTTCTTGGGAAATGTGGGCTTATATAGTGTGGGTAAATAAATGAGGAAAAGAACACAAATAGGTTGGCAATACATTTCACGAGTCAGGTCGCAAGTTAGCCAAATCACAAGCAGCTCGCAAGATGCTATCAGGCACTAAACTCTTCAACTTATAGCATGTGCTCTTCACATGGCCTTTCGCAGGTTGCTCCAATCATGAGTTGATCTGTCTTCGTAGTTCTTCACTAATTTCTCACACTTAACTCATTACATAGAATCCCACAAACATACTGGGAAATGATTGAAGATATATAATTAAATTTGATACAGAATTAAGGCCAACAAAATAAAATTAAAAATCACAACTTTACATAAAGCATAGCCCAAACAAAAAGGGTAAGAAAGAGTCACGTTAGGAGAGATATATAGGATGTGCAGAATTAAGGGTTTCTACATTTTAAAAGAAAAGAAAAGAACGAGGAGGCAATGAAGCCATGAAAGGCAAAGGCTAGCATCTGTTGACAAAGTTTGTTCCTTAAGAGGTAATCTCTCTCTCTCTCTCTCTCTCTCTCCAACTATTCTATATTAGAATAATAGTGTTCTAATATAGTGAAGTAGATTTTGGGATTGACCTTAAAGCATTCAGACTGGGTAATAGTTTTATTAAAAAGAAATGGGGGCCTTGATGATTATGAAAAAGATCCGAGGAGTACAGTAGCAAGTCTAATTCATAGTAATTAAACCCAACCAAGCCCTATCGGTTGGACCAATAATCCGATGAATTGAAATCCAAGCTGGTTCAGTTTTGTAATTGGACTACTTATGCAATTGAACTGGTAAAACCCAACAAATTTTTCGCAACTTGGACGAGTTGTTGTGAGCCATCCAATTTTGTAATTTTGAATAAAATTACCTTTATGGGTTCATCGAAGTATCGGTTTTTTTTATTAAAAAAAAAAAAAAAAGAATTGTAATGCAAAAATGATATTTTTTTTTATAATG
Source organism: Quercus gilva (assembly GCA_023621385.1). Taxonomy (NCBI): domain Eukaryota; kingdom Viridiplantae; phylum Streptophyta; class Magnoliopsida; order Fagales; family Fagaceae; genus Quercus; species Quercus gilva. The sequence continues at coordinate 65,695,268 of CM042477.1, forward strand.
AGGTTAATGCTTGAATTTTAAATAAAGATATTGTTCCAAGTTTTAGCTCAGATGATAATCCACTAGATTAGAGCAACTAGTGAGATATGCAATACACATCAAATGTGACTTTGAAATTTAAGATACGCTTTTATTAGTAGAAATATAAGAAAAATATAATGAAATAGTAAAATTTTGTTGAATAAATACTTGGATACAATCTCATTACGTGTTTTTATTATATATATATATATATATATTCTAATGTTGTTATATGTGAAATCTTGAATTTGAATTATATTAGATGACTTGTTTTTTATACTTAAATTTTAATTAGTAATTTGGACATGCCTCTATATATATATATATATAAAAGCAAGACTTATGTATAGTATTTAGGTGTTGTTCCTTAAATTCACCTTTTAAGATTCCACCATATGGATTTTTTCTCATGGGATGGAAGTGTATTTTTAGTTAAGTAGTCACATGGCTGAATATTAAGAATGAAACTTAAGGAACAGCACTTAAGGTATTGTACTTAATTTTTGTCCTCTATATATATATATATTATGATTTCTCAAACCTATTTTTATTTGTTTAATTTTTATTTAACCATGAAGTTGGACTGGAGACCCACTAGATAAACTAGTGACCAAAGACTCAGCTCTTTAACTAAATTAAAGTCTGGTCCGAGTTTAATAACAATGGTCAATTGTGTAACCCATTAGGACTTGGGAGCCTCACAACCTGCTAGGCTTCTAGTTGCCAAATCAGGGGCCCCTTCAGATACTTGCAATTGCCTGCACACCACAAAGTATCAACTATCAAATAAGTGAAAGTGTGTTGTGGGGGTATTGAATTGGGCACTTCAGTTGGAGGGGAATTTGTTTGCTACCCTAATAAATCGGCCCACATCTCGCAATTTGTTACATCACTTAAATTATTGGTTGGAATACAAAGACCGAGACTAGGATATTGGGAAAGGCCAACTGTTAGTACACACATCATTGCACACATAGTGCACACAAATTATTTTTTGAACTGAAATCTTCTCTTGAAATCATCAAAATATATATATATATATATAAGTAGAGACCTTATATAGGAAAGTATGAGATTTTGCCAAGTGGCGCATTGTATGCAAAAAAAATTGAAATATTCTTAAGTGCCACATCAAAGATAAGAACAAATTAAATATTGGCTTTTGTTTCATTTGGTCCAATGTTTCAATACTTTTCTAATTAAAAATAAATATTATTTGTATCATTTCATTCAATATTTCAAGACTTTTCATTCCTAACACATACATACAAAACTTTTTGAATTTTAATTCACCATTTTCACCTCTTGCACTTCTACCCTTTTATATATACCCATATCCCTTCATGCCATCCCATATCAAATACACACAGACCAAAAATGATGTTATTTACATTCAATCTTTCGATAATACCTACTTAGCTCTAAAATTGTTGTATCCTCTAATCCTAACCTGTATAAGCTGGCTACAACTAAGGAAAGGGAGCTTGCATTTTATTTTGAGTGACAACAACAATTACGATTTTGATGTTAAGGTCGGACATTGTAGATTTGTGGGTTTTCTAAATGATATGATTGACTGTGGGCGTTTGGGATGTGTATTTTGTTTTAGAATTAAGAAAAAAGAGAAAGACACGTTTTATATCAACTTTTATTTCATAATATTCCTCCAAAGTTTTTTTTTTCTTTCTCATTCCTTCAATTGAATAATTATAATAGATATGTGCGCGTGCAAATTATAATTGTTGTTTTTTATAGTGATCTTATTACTAATAAAGTTCTATAACAATTATGTTATAATATATATACAACATTCTCCAAAACCATTAATATATATATATATATATATATGAAAGCTCAAATAGTATAAAACACTATAGCTTGATTAGACCCCAATATAAAAACATACGGCTAGATTGCTTTTACTCTACTTAACTAATTGTGGAATAAGAGTAAGTGTAACACAATGAAACCAGATCAACTCTCTAAAGCATAAGCATATACAATACACAATAAAAATAAAGTTTAAAGAGTAATGGAAGAGAGATGCAAACACAAGATAACACAGAGACATGTTATTAAAGAGGAAACCGAAGTACTCGACCAAAAACCTCTTCACTGCCTTCCAAGGCGAATCAATCTACTAGTGAATAAAGTTGGAGTACAAGGATATCAAAAAAACCCTTTAAGCCTAATCTACCTAATGTACTTGAACCCTCCAAGTTCTAGCAACTAACGGACTTCACCGAGCTATGTCTTTACTTGTTGACTGGATCCCGCAATTAGCTCCAAATTGCATCCATCAATCAATGGCTTCTTCCAATACTTCCCATATGCACCAAAACTTTTCTCAACACTCAGATTGAGTGAGGCAAGTGTTTGGGATAAAAACCTCTCAAGGATTTGTAATTAGAGAGGTAGGAGTAGAAGAAAACTAAGAGAAATTGTGAAGATGATTGTAAGTTTACAATCTCTAACTCTCAAGTTTGTTGCTAGGGTTTTCTCTCTAAAAGTCTTCTTACAGTTTTGTGGGTAATGTGGGCTTATATAGTGTGGGTAAAGAAATGAGGAAAGCACAATTAAAATCATCCAGGCAAAGAGTTTTGCGGATCACTCGTGGGTTGGCCAAGTTGCGAAGTGACTCGTGAAATATAGTCTGGCAAAAGACTGTTCAGATTCCAGCATGTGCTTCTTATGTGGCCTTTTGCGGGTTGTCCACTCGCGAGCCAGTAACTTTACTTTCTTCACAATTCTTCACTAAATTCTCACACTCAACTCTTACATTAAATCCCACAGACATATAGGGAAAAGATTGAACAAAATACAATAAAATTTGAAACGGAATTAAGGCCAATAAAAACGTAGTTGTAAATCATAATTTTACAATATATATATATATATATATATAGATAGATAGATAGATAGATAGATAAAAGCAGAGACCTTATATGGAAAAGTATGAGGTTCTGCTAAGTGACGTATTGTATGAAAGAGAATTGAAATATTTTCAAGTGCCATATCAAAGATAAGAACAAATTAAATATTTATTTTTGTTTCATTTGGTTCAAAGTTTCAAGACTTTTCTAATTAAAAAATAAATATTATTTGTATCCTTTGGTTTAATGTTTCAAGACTTTTCATCTCTTACACATACACACAAAACTCTTTGAGTTTTAATTTACCATTTTTACCTATTTCACTTCTATCCTTTCATATATACCCATGGCCCTTCATGTCATCCCATGCCAAATACACAGACAAAAAATAATGTCATTTAGCTTCAATCTTTCAGTGACACCTGCTTAGCTCTAACATTGTTGTTTCATCTAATCCTAACTTGTATGAGTTGGCTACAACCAAAGAAGGGAGGCTTGCATTTTATATTAAGTGACAACGGGGCAATTATGATTTTGATGTTAAAGTCGGACATTGTAGATTTGTAGGTTTTGTAAATGATATGATTGACTATGGGTGTTTGAGATGTGTATTTTGTTTTAGAATTAAGGAAAAAGAAAAATACACATTTTATATCAACTTTTATTTCATAATATTCCTCAGTTTTTTTTTTTTTTCCTCATTCCTTTAATTGATTAATTATAATGGATGTGTGTGTGCAATTTATAATTGTTGCTTTATATGATGAACTTATTACTAATAAAGTTCTATAACAACCAATATATATATATATATGCAAGAGTATGAAATTTTGCCAAGTGGCACATTGTATGACATTTTTTTCATTTGGGCTTTCACCTCATCTAAATTTAGCATTTATATCAAACTATTAAGTAATGATAGATGCATTAATAAAATTCAAAGGATTTGTATACATTTATAATTTGAAATGCTTTGGATTGATATGGATGGATCTAAAAAGTCATGGGAAAGATAGGAATTAAGAAAACTTTTCAATTTTATGCATATGACTAACTTCAATAAAGAATTGCAAGAGTCAGATTTAATGAATATTGAGTAATATGATTATTTGTCTCCACATTTGTCTAATATAAATCCCCATTTTCTTTGGACTTAAAAATCAAACTTCCATAATTTCTCTCACAATATCTTTAGTTCCCTTTCTGAGAGGTATGTTAACTTCCAAAATATTATGTTTGTCTTTAATATTTCGTTTAGATTTTATGTATTCATTTTTACTGATGAAGCATTGTAATGTGGTTAGGATGGTTTTTTCATATTATGTGCTAATTTAGATTTTGGGTTTTTCGTATGAGATTGGTAGAATATTTGGTGTTTTGGCTGCTTTTAGCTCAATTAAAATTAGGAGTTTAAATTGTGATATTATTGCGTCATTATTGCATTATTGTTTTTGTTGTTGTATCATGAAATTCTAACAATTTTTATAGCTAATGGATTAAGATATCATTCTTCCAATTTTCACCCTATTATAATTAAGGTTTTAGAAAATCAAAATTTTCTTCAATCAAAATATTAATGGGCCTTAGTTTTATCTCATATCAATTCTGAAACTAAAGAAAAGCTACTTTCATTGACATAAAAATTATAGGTGTTGATATAGAAGGGATAAAGACTTTAGTGGCATAAGAAATGTAGAAATTAACACTATAAAATCTATATATAAAGCATAAATCATACAATAAAGACACCTAAGAACCACCAAGTTTGTAGGTGACAATGTAAATGTAATATGATAACATTTGTTGGTTGCATGAATTAGAAGAATTTTTCCCTAATTTTTATTTAGTTTGAATTTTGTTTTACTAGAAAAATTCATAGATTAATTATAACAAACAATAATAGTATCATGAAATCAATGGATCATAAATAATTTCTTACTAAATTTATCAAAATGCACCATGCATCGTGCTGAATATCCACTAGTTATGCTATAATACATATAAAACATTCTCCAAAACTATCTTACATTAAACATTACAACATTATCTGTGCATCGCATGAGTAACTTACTAGTTATTTTAAAACAACTTAAAAGAGCAACTTGGAGCATGGGAAAGTATTGAAAGAGCTACTTAAAATCTAGGAAGCATGGACACTTCATTTGGGGTGCTGTACTTGTGTTGTATTTATGTTGTAATCATATCATACCGTAGTCCGGTGTCATACTTGTCGTTTCATGTTATAATTTTTCATAAATTGCTTGTATTACCGTGTTGTATCCATGTCCATAATCGCACACGCGTCCGTGTCTATATCTGTGCTTCCTAGCTTAAAATAGCATATATTTGCACATTATTCAAAATTGCAACTTACAATTCCGTTGAAAAACTGAATTGTGTGTATTTAATTTGTGTGTAATAGGACAATGTGTAATAGATGCTTCCTAGAAATACTTCAACCATTCTATTGGGTATTTATTTTTATACATCGATAGTTAAGTGTAAGTGAGATTTGAAATATGGATGTCTTCATTGATAAAACTAGGAAGTTCCAGTTGAAAGATTTTGTCATTCAATTGGTTATTTGGTTTGGCTAGGCTTGTATGTTTAGCTTTTTAGCAACTATATTAGCCATTCAATTTGGTAAAATTTTGAAGTTTTGATCTAACTTCTGTTAAATTTCACCTTCAAAATAGTTATTTAGATGGTTGGTTACAGTATGCAATTGAATCTCCCTAGACGCATCTTGAGCTTGGGATTCTGAACTTGTTGCCTCATTATTTCTCATCTTTCAAATTGTTACTGGCATGTACTCAACTCCTACCGTGGCCACAAATTTGCTTGAATAGAAACCAATTTTAATTAATTTTGTTCTCTTGTTAATGTTTGCAGGTAGTTAAAATGAAGCTTGAGTTGCAAAACCATCTCATCGCCATTAATTATAAATGAAAACGAGTGAAATAGTATCACACTCAATTTTGCAGGCATTCGTGCACACACACATATATATAGTGCTCTGTCAGCTACTTATAAAAAATGCTAAGGTCTTTATGGTTATTTCATTTTCAGAAGTCATAATTTTTGGCCAAATTGGCCATTTACCACTTTTCATGGAAATTATTAGCAACATATCACTATTTGCAAAATAAGTAGCAATATACCATTTTTTTGAAACTCGAGTTTGCTTTGTAAATCGAGTTTTAAACAATCGAGTGTCATAAAAAAACTTGTGCTAACGTGGATTTTTTTTTGTTGAAAAAATGCCACATGGAACTCAAGCTTGGTAAACTCGAGTTCCATGCAACACAATACTCGAGCTTACCAAGCTCGAGTTCTTTGTAAATACAAAACTTGAGTGTATTGCTCTTTTTTTTTCTTCTATGTTACTCGAGCTTCCCAAGTTCAAGTTCCTTGTAATATGGAACTCGAGTTTTGCAAGATTGAGTTCCTTATATATATATATATTTTTGAAACAAATAAACATAAACATAAAAATAAGTAATTTTCTTCATTTGAACGCACAAACATATGTTTTTATTTATTTAAACAGAAGCACTGTAAAATATAGAAATTTTGATTTCAAAATATTAATTTTTAGGCCATACCCCTTTTTCATTCATTTTTAACACACTCATCAATTTCTAACTTTTGAGAAGCGTTATGGTCAAATTGGTTAAAATATTAGGGGTTACAATGAGAAATTAGAACATGTAAAAGAAAAATCTCACTCCATTTTTAGTCATGGGCACACCGAAAGAAGTTTAAACTTAAACTTCTTTCAGAACAGAATTGATAAAATAACAATATGTAGCTTAAACTTCTTTCAGTTTGCCCATGGCTAAAAATGGAGTGAGATTTTTCTTTTACATGTTGTTCTAATTTCTCATTGTAACCCCCAATATTTTAACCAATTTGACCATAATGCTTCCAATAAGTTGGAAATTGATGAGTGTGTTAAAAATGGATGAACACGGGGTATGAGTGGCCTAAAAATTAATATTTTGAAATTAAAATTTCTATATTTTATAACGCTTTTATTTAAATAAATAAAAACATATGCTTGTGCGTTCAAATGAAAAAAATTACTTATTTTTATGTTTATGTTTATTTGTTGATTATCGGGAAAAAAGTATAAAGAACTCGAGCTTAGTAAACTCGAGTATCATAGAAGAAGAAAAAAAGAGCAATACGCTTAAGTTTTGTATTTACAAAGAACTCAAACTTGGTAAGCTCGAGTATTGTGTTGCATGGAACTCTAGTTTACCAAGATTGAGTTTCATGTGGCATTTTTTCAATAAAAAAATCCATGTCAACACAAATTCTTTTTTTTTTTTTTCCTGAAACTCAAGTATTTAAAACTTGATTTACAGAGCAAACTCAAGTTTCATGAACTCAAGTTTCAAAAAAGTGGTATATTATTACTTATTTTGCAAACAGTGGTATGTTGCTGGTAATTTCCGCGAAAAGTGGTAAATGGCCAATTTGGCCCATAAATTTTTTTTTTTTAAAGTCCATTTATTGAAAAGTGACTGGAGCTCTATCAGCTTGGGAGATAATTATGCAACGTCCTTAAGGAAGTATTGAAAGAGCTACTTAAAATGGCATTGCTTTGCACACTACCAAATCCCGAGGATCGAAATACCAACCAAATGGCATTACTTGAAGTTGAAGTTATCTTTTCTGATTGCAGACTTTGCCATAATTGCCGGTACTTTTATGTACGCCTACGTGAAATAGACAGTTATTTTATGCATCGAAAGGCTTTTAGCTAGTATAGGGTGCAGCATCTTCCTACTTAGTGGGCCCCTCCTAGTTAGCAGATTCTTTTCTTCCATCTTAGCATATTTGGGGTTTTTTTTTACCAAACAGGGTAGTTTTTGTCTCAAGGATTGAGCTCGGTAAGTTCAACTCCCCCCCCCCCCCCCCCCCAAAAAAAAAAAAAATAATCCTTTAATTGCAATATGTATTTTAACAATATGTTTGTTTGTTTTGTTTTGTTTTTTGTTTTTTTCTTTTCAAATGGGACGACAGCTGCTAATTTTGAGCATTGTTGCCCCAACTTTTCAACAAGTCATAACAACTTTCTGCACTAAAATGGTAATACTATTAGAAAAAAAAAACATTTAATGGTATATTGCTGTATTTAATTTATATAAGTGCTACTTTTTTTTTTTTTTTTACAAGATGCAATCCAAGAGGAGGTTCTAGAATTAAGTTTTTGGACACTGATTGAAAATCCCCCTTCTTCACTTTATCTTTCTTTCATTGCACGCATTCGCTTCTTTTTTTTTTTTCTCCCTTTTTTTTCTAAGTGTGTGTTCTTTAATCAGTTAGGTTGTTCAATGTTTTTACCATAATAATTATAGGATTTTGCCAACTAAAACATTAACCTTTCACGCCAATACATCACTACTAATAAGTTAGTGCCCAAAAAAAAAATGATAAATAAGTAGTAATTATTTTAAATCAAAGATTAAAAAAAAAAATAGAAGTTAAAATATTTTTTTTAATTTCCTTAGTATTTATGTTATTGATTTTAGTATATTGGTTTATGTATGAACGTATGCTTACTATTTATGTTTATGTTTGATATATATATATATATATATATATGGGCTCTACCCTTTCTTTTAAATTTGAAGCAAATAGACCACTCACTAAAAAACCAAGTATTTTATAAGATTTAAGATTTTTGATCATGTTCTTTGCATACAAGCCAACTTACCTGACCAGAATTTTTTAATGTGTGATTCAAGAAAGAAAACTCAAAAGATGAGAAAACCAAATGAGAAGAATATATTTATGCATATACTATTACATCCTATTGCATTGAGATTGTCACTTCTCATTTTGACAAATATATAGATGAATGTGAAGTGTAGCATTCAATGTAATAGGCATATCGAATGTTGAGATGTAATTTGTTGATTACATTCCAAAATACCTACAACCAAATGGCATTACTTGAAGTTGAAGTTATCTTTTCTGATTGCGGACTTTGCCATAATTGCCGGTGCTTTTATGTACGCCTACGTGAAAGAGATGGTTATTTTATGCATCGGAAGGCTTTTAGCTAGTATAGGGTGTAGCATCTTCCTACTCAATGGCCCCTCCTAGTTAGCAGATTCTTTTCTTCCATCTTAGCATATTTTGGGGGGTTTTTTACCAAACAAGGTAGTTTCTGTCTCAAGGATTGAGCTCGGTAAGTTCAACTCCCAAAAAAAAAAAAAAAAAATCCTTTAATTACAATATGTATTTTAACAATATGTTTGTTTGTTTGTTTGTTTGTTTTTTTTTTTTTTTTTTTTTTTTTCTTTTTCTTTTCAGATGGGACGGCAACTACTAGTTTTAAGCATTGTTGCCCCAACTTTTCTACAAGTCATAACAACTTTCTGCACTAAAATGGTAATACTATTAAAAAAAAAAAACATTTAATGGTATATTGCTGTATTTAATTTATATATGTGCTACTTTTTTTTTTCTTACAAGATGCAATGCAAGAGTAGGTTCTAGAATTAAGTTTTTGGACACTGATTGAAAAATCCCCCTTCTTCGCTTTATCTTTCCTTCATTGCACGAATTTGCTTCTTTTTTTCCCAGTGTGAGTTCTTTAATCAGTTAGGTTGTTCAATGTTTTTACATAATAATTATAGGATTTTGCCAACTAAAACATTAACCTTTCACGCCTAAAACATTAACCTTTCACGCCAATACATCACTACTAATAAGTTAGGGCCAAAAAAAAAAAAATGATGAATAAGTAGTAATTATTTTAAATAAAAAAAATAGAAGTTAAATTTTTTTTTTTAATTTCCTTAGTATTTATGTTATTGATTTTAGTATATTGGTTTATGTATGAACATATGCTTAGTATTTATGTTTATGTTTGATATATATATATATATATATATATATGGGCTCTACCCTTTCTTTTAAATTTGAAGCAAATAGACCACTCACTAAAAAACCAAGTATTTTATAAGATTTAAGATTTTTGATCATGTTCTTTGCATACAAGCCAACTTACTTGACCAGAATTTTTTAATGTGTGATTCAAGAAAGAAAACTCAAAAGATGAGAAAACCAAATGAGAAGAATATATTTATGCATATACTATTACATCCTATTGCATTGAGATTGTCACTTCTCATTTTGACAAATATATAGACGAATGTGAAGTGTAGCATTCAATGTAATAGGCATATCGAATGTTGAGATGTAATTTGTTGATTACATTCCAGAATACCTACAACCAAATGGCATTACTTGAAGTTGAAGTTATCTTTTCTGATTGCAGACTTTGCCATAATCGCCGGTGCTTTTATGTACGCCTATGTGAAAGAGACAGTTATTTTATGCATCAGAAGGCTTTTAGCTAGTGTAGGGTGTAGCATCTTCCTACTTAGTGGGCCCCTCCTAGTTAGCGGATTCTTTTCTTCCATCTTAGCATATTTTGGGGGTTTTTTACCAAACAGGGTAGTTTCTGTCTCAAGGATTGAGCTCGGTAAGTTCAACTCCCCAAAAAAAAAAAATCCTTTAATTACAATATGTATTTTAACAAAATGTCTGTTTTTTTTTTTTTTTTTTTTTTTTTTTTTTTTTTTTTTTTTTTTTTTCAGATGGGATGGCAACTACTAGTTTTAAGCATTGTTGCCCCAACTTTTCTACAAGTCATAACAACTTTTTGCACTAAAATGGTAATACTATTAAAAAAAAACATTTAATGGTATATTGCTGTATTTAATTTATATATGTGCTACTTTCTTTGATTTTTTTTACAAGATGCAATGCAAGAGGAGGTTCTAGAATTAAGTTTTTGGACACTGATTGAAAAATCCCCCTTCTTCGCTTTATCTTTCCTTCATTGCATGAATTTGCTTCTTTTTTTCCCAGTGTGTGTTCTTTAATCAGTTAGGTTGTTCAATGTTTTTACATAATAATTATAGGATTTTGCCAACTAAAACATTAACCTTTCACGCCTAAAACATTAACCTTTCACGCCAATACATCACTACTAATAAGTTAGGGCCAAAAAAAAAAATGATAAATAAGTAGTAATTATTTTAAATAAAAAAAAATAGAAGTTAAAATATTTTTTTTTTTATTTCCTTAGTATTTATGTTATTGATTTTAGTATATTGGTTTATGTATAAACATATGCTTAGTATTTATGTTTATGTTTGATATATATATATATATATATATATGGGCTCTACCCTTTCTTTTAAATTTGAAGCAAATAGACCACTCACTAAAAAACCAAGTATTTTATAAGATTTAAGATTTTTGATCATGTTCTTTGCATACAAGCCAACTTACTTGACCAAAATTTTTTAATGTGTGATTCAAGAAAGAAAACTCAAAAGATGAGAAAACCAAATGAGAAGAATATATTTATGCATATACTATTACATCCTATTGCATTGAGATTGTCACTTCTCATTTTGACAAATATATAGATGAATGTGAAGTGTAGCATTCAATGTAATAGGCATATCGAATGTTGAGATGTAATTTGTTGATTACATTCCAGAATACCTACAACCAAATGAGATTACTTGAAGTTGAAGTTATCTTTTCTGATTGCAGACTTTGCCATAATCGACGGTGCCTTTATGTACGCCTACGTGAAAGAGACAGTTATTTTATGCGTCGGAAGGCTTTTAGCTAGTATAGGGTGTAGCATCTTCCTACTCAGTGGGCCCCTCCTAGTTAGCGGATTCTTTTCTTCCATCTTAGCATATTTTGGGGGTTTTTTTTCCAAACAGGGTAGTTTCTGTCTCAAGGATTGAGCTCGATAAGTTCAACTCCCTATGATGTGAACCCCGTCAAGAACAACGAGACCCAACAACGAAAGGGAACCCAAGATTGTTCTATGGACAGATTCGAATGGAAGACCTCGACCCGTTGTTTATGACAAACAAGAACCTCGGTATAAGGAAGACGCCACAAACGGTGGTGAAAACTCCGTTTGATAAGTCAAGATGAACGCCACGGAAAATCCCGATAAGTTCAAATAGTTCTTCAAAGAACCAAAGAGAATAAACCTCACAAGTTTTTATGAATATTCAAAATTGTCTTCCAAAAACGTTTACAGACTTAGGAGCCTATTTAAGGGCTCCATAAAACTTGACAGACAAGAAAATATATTCTAAAAAAACTCCTTATTGATACATAACCATATCAGGAATCAAATTTGACCTAAAAAGCATTAAATGCACCTAAAAACAAGGAAATAAATCACCTAAACCTAAAATAACGTTTTTTTACATAAAAATACCAAAAATAATAAATTGCAATAATTAAATAGTAAATTGTGTCGTGCATCACGATCCTTCTAGAATAGGCCCAAAATATTCCTTGCCAATTCTTAGTCTTGACCGGATCCTTCTAGAACTTGAATCAAGGTGACGATTCTTTGCTGCCCACGTGGATCATGCTCAATGGGCCTCCACGAATTTGCTTGAGCCCATAACTCTTGGATGAGTCCGTTGAGTACATCCCTGAACTTCTTTGCTTGTGCTCTTGTAACCGGCCCAATTGGTACTTGAACAAGATCCTTCAAAGCGGTGCCTTGGTCTCCATCACCCAAAAAAAAAAAAAAAAAAAAAATCCTTTAATTACATTATGTATTTTAACAATATATATATATATATATATATTTTTTTTTTTTTTCTTTTCAAATGGGACGGCAACTACTAGTTTTAAGCATTGTTGCCCCAACTTTTCTACAAGTCATAACAACTTTCTGCACTAAAATGGTAATACTATTAAAAAAAAAACATTTAATGGTATATTGCTGTATTTAATTTATATATGTGCTACTTTTTTTTTTCTTACAAGATGCAATGCAAGAGGAGGTTCTAGAATAAAGTTTTTGGACACTGATTGAAAAATCCCCCTTCTTCGCTTTATCTTTCCTTCATTGCACGAATTTGCTTCTTTTTTTCCCAATGTGTGTTCTTTAATCAATTAGGTTGTTCAATGTTTTTACATAATAATTATAGGATTTTGCCAACTAAAACATTAACCTTTCACGCCAATACATCACTACTAATAAGTTAGGGCCAAAAAAAAAAAAATGATAAATAAGTAGTAATTATTTTAAATCAAAGATTAAAAAAAAATAGAAGTTAAAATATTTTTTTTAATTTCCTTAGTATTTATGTTATTGATTTTAGTATATTGGTTTATGTATGAACATATGCTTAGTATTTATGTTTATGTTTGATATATATATATATATATATATGGGCTCCACCCTTTCTTTTAAATTTGAAGCAAATAGACCACTCACTAAAAAACCAAGTATTTTATAAGATTTAAGATTTTTGATCATGTTCTTTGCATACAAGCCAACTTACCTGACCAGAATTTTTTAATGTGTGATTCAAGAAAGAAAACTCAAAAGATGAGAAAACCAAATGAGAATAATATATTTATGCATATACTATTACATCCTATTGCATTGAGATTGTCACTTCTCATTTTGACAAATATATAGATGAATGTGAAGTGTAGCATTCAATGTAGTAGGCATATCGAAGGTTGAGATGTAATTTGTTGATTACATTCCAGAATACCTACAACCAAATGACATTACTTGAAGTTGAAGTTATCTTTTCTGATTGCGGACTTTGCCATAATCGCCGGTGCTTTTATATACGCCTACGTGAAAGAGACAGTTATTTTAAGCATCGGAAGGCTTTTAGCTAGTATAGGGTACAACATCTTCCTACTCAGTGGGCCCCTCCTAGTTAGGGATTTTTTTCTTCCATCTTAGCATATTCGGGGGTTTTTTACCAAATAGGGTAGTTTCTGTCTCAAGGATTGAACTCGGTAAGTTCAACTCCCAAAAATAAAAATAAAAAATAAAAAATCCTTTAATTACAATATGTCTTTTAACAATATATTTGTTTTGTTTTGTTTTGTTTTTTGTTTTTTTCTTTTCAGATGGGACGGCAGCTGCTAGTTTTAAGCATTGTTGCCCCAACTTTTTTACAAGTCATAACAACTTTCTGCACTAAAATGGTAATACTATTATAAAAAAATAAAAATAAAAAACATTTAATGGTATATTGCTGTATTTAATTTATATATGTGCTACTTTTTTTTCTTTTTTTTTTGACAAGATGCAATGCAAGAGGAGGTTCTAGAATTAAGTTTTTGGACACTAATGGAAAAATCCCCCTTCTGTGCTTTATCTTTCTTTCATTGCACGCATTTGCTTCTTTTTTTTCCTTTTTTTTTTTCTTTTTTTTCCCAGTGTGTGTTCTTTAATCAGTTAGGTTGTTCAATGTTTTTACCATAATAATTATAGGATTTTGCCAACTAAAACATTACCCTTTCACGCCAATACATCACTACTAATAAGTTAGTGCAAAAAAAAAAAAAAAAAAAAAAAGATAAATAAGTAGTAATTATTTTAAATCAAAGATTAAAAAAAATAGAAGTTAATTTTTTTTTCAAATTTCCTTAGTATTTATGTTATTGATTTTAGTATATTGGTTTATGTATGAACATATGCTTAGTATTTATGTTTATGTTTGATATATATATGTGTGTGTGTGTGTGTGTGTGTGTGTGTGTGTGTGGGCTCTACCCTTTCTTTTAAATTTGAAGCAAATAGACCACTCACTAAAAAACCAAGTATTTTATAAGATTTAAGATTTTTGATCATGTTCTTTGCATATACAAGCCAACTTACTTGACCAGAATTTTTTAATGTGTGATTCAAGAAAGAAAACTCAAAAGATGAGAAAACCAAATGAGAAGAATATATTTATGCATATACTATTACATCCTATTGCATTGAGATTGTCACTTCTCATTTTGACAAATATATAGATGAATGTGAAGTGTAGCATTCAATGTAATAGGCATATCGAATGTTGAGATGTAATTCGTTGATTACATTCCAGAATACCTACAGTATGTGTTATTAAATTATTTTCTCCTTCACAATTATAGGATTTTGCCAACTAAAACATTGACATTTCGTATCAAATTTTGCATCAATACACAACTAACAATTATACTAATAAGTTAGTGTGAAAGAGTAAATAAGTAGTAGAATTTTAAATTAAATTTTTTTTTTTGAAGAAAAGAATATAAGTGTAGAATTACATGTCAAAACTCATTACATTGCTTATTCTTCATGAATTTTTGTATATAAATATTTAAATTTAAGTTACTAATGTATATATTTATTCTTTTTCTTTTTCAGGTTTCTATAAATTATTTGTTATTAAATTTAGTGTGTTAGTTTGTGCAAATACATATGTTTATGTGGTGGTTGTGTTTGGGTGAGTGTATGTATGTGCTATTGTGTTTGTGTGTAATTTTTAGTGGGAATAAAATGTCAACCTTTATTAGCAAGTCATCTTAATCAGCAATAATGGGATTCTCTATATTCATCGTCGACTTCATAACTCAAGTAGGATTCTAATGGTAAATTCTAAGAATATGGGTCTTCAATTTGATTGTAATAAATGGTTTTATTTATATATTTATTTATTTTGGATCTTGGATGATAGCAGCTTATGAATTCCCCTCTATCAATCTACTGCTAAAAATTACATAATTATGAGGTCATTTTTTCCACCAAATCTGCTAGCCTAGGCTTAACAATTTACATTATGTTGATTTGAATCTATATTAAGAGTATGAGCTTTGAAGTATGTACTTACTATAGGGTTAAGATGGCTTGACCCCAGTTAATTAATTCAATTATCCAAGTTGATTAATTAGGTTCAATTGTATGTAAATCGTGGAGACACCAACAAATCATCAAAAATGCTAAATTCAGCTAAAAATAAATTTAACATGGTGATTTGTTGACAAATGGGAAAAACCTCGCAAGACAAAAACTCCACAAGGTGATTTTAAGGTCAGCACTCCCAAAAATCCACTAATCAACAATCAAGCGCTTACAAGTATAAGGAATTTTACCAACTACCTTGGCCTATACTGAAATACAAACCTACAGTTGAACCTTCGCTCCAATACCCAATTGGACTTGATCTTGTAGTAACTTTCTTTCCCTTGATGCACAAATCTCCAATTTGCTAACCTTTTGCGCGGATCCCAGTACGTGACTAACTCCAACAACTTGAATGGTTATTATTGAAAGATCGATAGTTAAGTGTGAGTGGGATTCAAAATATGGATGTGTTCAATGATAAAACCAGGAGGTTCTAGTTGAAAGATCTTACCATTCAATTGGTTATTTGGTTTGGCTAGGCTTGTCTGTTTAGCTTTTTAGTAACTTTATTAGCCATTCAATTTGGTAAAATTTTGAAGTTTCAGTCTAACTTTTGTTAAATTTCATCTTCAAAACAGCTATTTAGATGGCTGGTTACAGTATGCAATTGAATCTCCCTAGACGCATCTTGAGCTTGGAATTCTGAACTTGCTGCCTCATTGTTTCTCATCTTTGAAATTGTTATTGGCATGTACTCAACTCCTATTGTGGCCACCAATTTGCTTGAATAGAAACCAATTTTAATTAATTTTGGTCTCTTGTTAATGTCTACAGGTTTTTCAAAATGAAACTTGAGGTGTAAACCATCTATAACCATAAATTATAAATGAAAACAAGTGAAATAGTATTTGTTAAGGACATATTTTATGTAATTAGCTAATCCTTAGACAAAATACACTTTACTTGTAATTGGGTAGATCTAGAATGGGTTTAGTACTTTAAGAAATAAGAGTTCAAGTCAAGTGTTAAAGCCATGAAGATCTGACCAAGAAACAAGTGAAGAAAAAGCTATTCACTAAAGCATGACAGAAGTCTCGACAAAATCCTTTCTATTGAGATTTAAAGTTGAAGCTCGACAGAAGTCTCGACAGAATCCTTTCTATCGAGAGTTAATGTTGAAGCTCAACACAAGCTGTTTTTGTTGAGACTTACAAAATCATAACTTCCAGATTTGATTTTCGGCCCATGTTTGTATATTTGTATAGGGTTTCTTTTCTCATAACCCTAGACATATATAAGGCTTAATTTAAAGGCCGTCATGCATGCAGAAAGTGACCATAGTTCATTATTCTCTCTGAAGAAGCTATTGTGTCTTTACGCCAAAGGTTTTGTGACCAAGGAGCTTCCTGATCTTCATTGTTGATGAACTGAAGAGCTTTGCAACCAATAACCTCTTCAAGTTACTAGAGTTAGTCACGTACAAGGATCCGTGAATCTCCTGATCTTCATTGTTGATGAACTGAAGAGCTTTGCAACCAATAACCTCTTCAAGTTACTAGAGTTAGTCACGTACAAGGATCCGTGAATCATTGGTTAGTCATGTACTAGGATTTGTGGATTGAACAGAAAGATTGCCGCTACAATACAAGTCCAATTGGATATTGAGGTAAGAGTTCAACTGTAGGTTGGTATTCAAGATGGGCCAAAGGGTTTGGTAAGATTCCTTATACTTGTAACCGCTTGTAATGGATAATAGTAGATTCTTGGAAGTTGTGACCTTAAAATCACCCGGTGGGGTTTTGTCTCGATGGTTTTTCCCATTCGTAAACAAATCACCTGTGTCAAATTTATTTTCCGTTGCATTTAGATTTTGGTGATTTGTTTGTGCTGCCACGCTATTGCATGAAATTTGATCTAATTAATTAACTTAGGTAATTAATTAATTAATTGCAAGGGGTCAATTCATTTTAACCCAACAGTATCACACTTAATTTCGTGTGCGCACGCGTGCGCGCACACACACACACACACACACACACATATATATAGTGCTTTGTCAGCTAATTTTATGATTTTAAAAACCGGTACCGCGAAAGAACCGAAAAAGAGATTGATTATTGGTTTTCTGGTTGGATTGAGGTCCAACCATTAGTCAAATCGGTGATGTCATAAATAATTTAATTAATAATTAATTAATTATAAAAAATAATAAAATTAAATAAATAAGAATATAGCTACTGATATTTACTTTTAAAAAAAGATATATAATTTTAGAAGTATTTTCATGTCAAATTTAACTCAAATTAAAAGAAAAATATTTCACATCTAAATATTTCTTCTAAAAATATTGTATTTATTATAAAAATATTTTATGCTTGTCTTGAACATTGCAATAACCTTACCGGTGTTTACAAAGTGCAAATAAATGTAAAATCACAAAGTGGTCTGCCTCTTTCGGGTAATTATTGGGTACAACCAGAGTACCATAAATGCGTATTTTCTCCTCTCACATAATTGTGGATCCCACTACCAAAATTTATGGTGGGACCCACAATTCATGTGAGAACGAGGAGTACGCATTTATGGTACTCTTAGAGTATTCAATAATTTCCCGCCTCTCCCACCTAACCATCAATGTGGCCAAAGGATATCCAACTGCATTTATACCAAACTTTTTAAAAATATGGTCCTCTCCTCTCCTTATCTAAAAAGTCTAAACAAATATCTCAAATCTCTCTCTCTCACTTTGAAGAAGTAGCGGCAGAGCTACAGTTTCCTTTCTCTCTATTTCCTCCAAAGCCTAGTTTGGCTCCTTGCTCAAACCAAGAGATATTTCTTATTTCATAATCATTTTCTCACATATTCTTAAACAAATATGAGATTTTACCCAATCTAAGTGTCTCCCCAAATCTCCTTTTATCCCAGATCTAAGATTTTACAAATTAGAGAATAAAAATCTTGCACCTTCCTCGTCAGAAGCCAAGAAGTCGAAGAAAATTTGCCACAAGAAGCAGAGCAGAGGTAGTGAGGGCCATGACTGGTTCAACTATACCGTTTTTCGGTTTTTACGATTGAACCAGCCAGTTTTCAGTTATTTCGATTTTTGGATGATTTTCCATTTTTAGACATAATCGGACCAGATTAATGACCGGTTTCCAGTTAAACCAGTGGGACCGTCCGGTCCGGTCTGGTTTTTAAAACCATGGCTAATTGTGAACAATGCTAAGGTCTCCATGGTTATCATTTTCAGAAGTCATAAATTTTTTTTAAGGTCCATTTATTGAAAAGTGACTAGAGCTCTATCAGCTTGGGAGATAATTCTGTTTCGTCCTTGATGAAGTATTGAAAGAGCTACTTAAAATAGCATTGCTTTGCACACAACCAAATCCTGAGGATCGACTTGACATAAATGAGGAGTTGTCTATCCTTTCGAAGCTAAGCAAGCGGATATAGTACCAAAATCAAAGCTGTTTCCCTATTGAAGATTATGGCATGAGTTCTGCTCAGACTGTGATGCTCCGGTAGAAAAGGCAAAAAGGTCTGCAGACTGAATTCGTCATTGACCACTATGCCTATATTGGCACGAAAGCTTTATCTCTGCATTAGTGTTTTGATTTTGGAATATTTGTAAAAGTTTTTATTTTTATTTTGACTATTTTGGTTCTTACTGCTCTGGGATTTTTAATATTGGGAATACTTTCGAAAGACATAGACAGCTTGCTCTGGGATTTCTGGTGTGGAAAATTAGATTAAAAGAGGTAAGTGTCTCAAAGTTTTGGAATCAATGTGTAAGCCTAGAAGTGTGAGTGGATTAGGATCGAGAAAAATGGATGACATTATACAACCTTATTGGCCAACCTATGGTGGAGTTCGATGATAAATGAGAGTAAGCACTGGGTTAAAATGATGGAATCGAAATACCCCTGGGCTAAATTGATGAAGACAAAATACATTAAGGCTGACTCTTTCATGACCACAGCCTCTTCCAATTCTGGGTCTTGGTTGTGAAAATCTTTTTTGGAACCACAGATAGGAGATGATTTTTGTGCGGACTGAGGAGATTATAGTACTAATGATGCCCTGTTTGAAAAAGCCAAGGCAGCCCTTTTAGCAATTCAGAAAGTCACAAGCTATGTATTCACCCCAATTCAATCCAGCACTAGTAGTCCTCATTGCCAGTAGATTTTTTATTTTGTTTATTTAGGCTTATAAGTTATAAATATACTTTAAAGTAATCAACTTCTAAAAATGAGTAACAATAGCAAAGTGCTCATCCAAATGCACACTTAGAGAAGCTAATGGGTTTGTCCATTCGTTAGCTAAGAGGGCTTGTTTTGTAATGTTTTTGGATCATCCTCATAAGAATTGAAGCCTTTAGGAAATTTGAAGACATTGATTGGAACATATGTGGCATCATTGGTGATGCCAAATCTCTGCTTCACTCCTTCATTGCTTCGGATTTTGTTCATATCCATTATCTATAGAGAAACTAATTTTTTTGTGCATATTGTGGGGCTAGTGCCTCTGATTTTGATGGGCCAATCTCCATCTAATCTATTCCAAAATGGTTGTTTGTAAAAGGAGATGGTTTTGGTTGTTGGTCCTTCTTCAGCTCTCTATGATTCAGGCAAATTACCGTTGTGGTTAAAATGTTGTTTTCGTTTCTAAACTACAGACAAATTTCATTTTTGTGTCTAAAATTTGACACATCTTATTTTAGGTCCTTCCAAGCACTAACAATAGTTTTTATTCTATCTGGGGGCATCTGGGACCAGATAATTGGTCTCACACGCATTGCTAAATGTTAGGATTAGACAAACACACTGAGAAATCCCCCTTCTTTGTTTTTATCTTTCTTTCATTGCATGTCTTTGCTTATTTTTCTATATTTTCCCCTGTTTGTGTACGTTCTTTATTCAGTTAGGGTGTTCTATGTTTTTAACGTAACATTTAGAGGATTTTGCCAACTAAAACATTGACCTTTCACACTGATAAATCTCTACTAATAAGTTAGTGTGAAAAATGATAAATAAGTAGTAGTTATTTTAAATCTCATTAAATATATTCTTCTTTATGAATTTTTATATAAACATTTAAATTTAAGTTATTTACATATATATATATATACACATTTAGTTTTTTTTTTTAATTAATATTTCTATAGATTATTAGTTATTGATTTTAGTGAGTTGGTTTATGTATAAGCATATGTTTAATATTTATGTTTATGTTTGAATACACACACGTATGTATATATATATATATATATATATATTCGCCGTAAGATTGTTAAGATTTAAATGTTTTATTTTATATTTATTAATATGTATTGGAAGTTCTAGTCATTGGTATTTTGTCCGAGTCTTTAGATATTTGGTTATTTGATTTCTTGGCTAAGAAAGTGTCTTATGTATGATCTTATTTTATAGGAGTTGTGGTTAGTGCTACGATAAAGTGTTCTAATTTATAGGAGTTGTGGTTAGTGCTAGGATGAAGTGTTATGTTGTAAAGCCTATTTATAGGCCCCTTTTTTTTATCAATAAAATTCAGAGTTTTACCATTCCAACACGTATCTTTTGTTTTTTCTTAACATTGTATCAATGGTATCAAAGCTATGAGAAACGCAAGAGAGAAAGAGTTGCCAAACATCATTGATTGCTTCAGACTCAAATTTTGTGCAGGTGGCGATCCCACGTTTTGATGGTCACTGTGACCATTGGAGTATGCTAGTGGAGAATTTTCTACGGTCCAAAGAGTATTGGCCGATTGTTGAATCTGGAATTCAAGCACCAGCACCAAATACAGTCTTGATAGATGCCTAGAAAACAGAGTTGGAAGGGAGAAAGCTCAAAGATTTGAAGGCAAAAAATTACCTTTTCCAAGCACTTGATCGTCCCATCTTGGAAACAATTCTTAGCAAAGAAACTTCCAAAGATATTTGGGATTCCATGAAGAAAAAATATGAAGGCTCTGCTAGAGTGAAGCGTGCACAGCTTCAAGCTTTGAGAAGAGATTTTGAGACTCTACAAATGAAGGATGGAGAATATGTCACCAGCTACTTTGCTAGGACTATGGAGATTAGCAACAAAATGCGCTTTCATGGGGAGAAGATGGAAGATGTCACCATTGTTGAAAAGATATTGTGTTCCCAGACACCAAAGTTTGATTATGTCATGTGTTCCATTGAAGAATCGAAAGACATAGATGCATTTTCTCTTGATGAACTGCAGAGCTCCTTGCTGGTCCATGAATAGAAGATGAACTGAAGTTCAACTTCAGAGGAGCAAGCTTTAAAGGCTTCTACCTCTACTCATTTCTCAAACTCTAGAGGAAGGGGTAGAGGTAGAGGAAGGGGAGATCGAGGCAATAGAGATGGTAGCAGGCATTTCAAAGCCGATGATGGTCAATTTTAGGGCAAAGGCAGAAGACAAGATCAACATTTTGACAAATCCAAGGTAGAGTGCTTTAGATGTCATAAATTTGGACACTATCATTCTGAATGTTATACTAGGCTGCCTACAAACAAAGAAAAGGAACTACAATCGAATTTTGCTGAAAAGAAGGAAGTGAAAACTTTGTTAATGGCTGTTCTAGCTAATCAGGAACCTAAATCTGATGTTTGGTATGTGGATACAGGCTGTAGTAACCACCTGTGTGGAAGTAAGTCTTCTTTTTCTTATTTAAATAAATGCTTTCATTCTACAGTAAGCTTTGGTGATTGTTCCACTGTGAAGGTGATGGGAAAGGGTGATATAGAGATAAGAACCAAGAATGGTTTTGTAGAAACAATTTCTAATATCTTTTACGTTCTTGACTTGAAAAACAATTTGTTAAGTGCTGGCCAATTGCAAGAAAAGGGTTATGTAATCACTATTCAAAAGGGTGTTTGTGAGATTTATGATCCTACTAGAGGAGCTATTGCTATTGTGCAAATGAGTTCAAACAGGTTGTTTCCATTGAAGATTACAAGTGTGCAATCTTGTTTGGTAGCCGAAGTAAAAGATTCTTCTTGGTTATGGCATTTTCGTTATGGCCACTTGAGTTTTGGTGGATTGAAGACCCTCCAATAGAAAAATATGGTGGCAGGTCTTCCTCAGATTAGTATTCCTTCCCAAGTTTGTGAAGAATGTGTTGTTGGCAAACAACATCGTTCCCAATTTCCCAAAGGGAAGTCATGGCGAGCAAAAGATACTTTGGAGCTAATTCATTCCGATATATGTGGCCCGATAACACCATGTTCTAATGAAGGTAGAAGATACTTAATTACCTTCATTGATGATTATACTAAAAAAAACTTGGGTTTATTTTTTACAGGAAAAATCAGAAGCTTTTTGTGCATTTCAAAGCTTCAAGGCTCGTGTGAAAAATGAAACAGGAAACACCATTAAGACCCTCCAAACAAATCGTGTTGGAGAATATTGCTCAACCGATTTTGAAGTTTTTTGTGAAGATCATGGCATTCGAAGAGAGCTAACAGCTGCTTATACACCACAACAAAATGGTGTATCAGAGAGGAAAAACTGAACCATCCTCAATATGGTGAGAAGCTTGTTGACAAGAGGGAGAATTCCAAAATCTTTTTGGCCTGAAGCAGTAAATTGGAGTATTCACATCTTGAACAGAAGTCCTACATTTGTTGTTCAAAATATGACACCAGAGGAGGCTTGGAGTGGAAGGAAACCATCTGTAGATCATTTTAAAATTTTTGGCTGCATCGCTTATGCACATATCCCGGATGAGAAAAGGAAGAAACTTAATGATAAGGGGGAAAAGTGTGTCTTTCTTGGTGTTAGTGAAGTATCCAAGGCATATAAATTGTTTAATCCATTAACCAATAAGATTGTGACCAGCCGAGACGTTGTCTTTGATGAGGAAAACACATGGGATTGGAATAGGCAGCAACCTACTCAAGTTCTTTTTGACGATGATTCTGAAAGTGAGCCAACATCAGCAATCTTTATGCTTGAAAATTCATCAAAAGCAACTCCAACAATTGCTAAAAGACAGCAGCAGAAGCTACTGATACAGTAGCTCAATCTCATCGTCGGATTCGAAAAAGGCTCGCATGGATGTATGATTATGAGGTGAGTGGAATTGATCAATCTGAAGACCCACTCACTCATTTTGCTTTATTTTCAGATTGTGATCCTACAACTTTTGAAAGTGCCGTCAAAGATGCAAAATGGCAGAAGGCGATGGATGATGAAATTGAAGCCATTGAAAGAAATGATACTTAGGAGATGACTAAGCTTCCGAAATGATAAAGACGATGGATGATGAAATCGCCCTACACGGTAGAGATTCGTTGAAATATATATCTTTTTTATATGTTTTCATTACTCTCTTCACTATCATTCTTCTTCTTTTTTCATGTCTTTTTATATCCTTTTCCTCTTCACAATTATAGGATTTTGCAATTAAAACACTGACTTTTCACATCAATTTACCACACTAACAATATATATATTACTAAAAGCTAAAGCGTAGCTTTTAATGCTGCTGCTCTCACGTTGCGCCACATCAACTGCCATGTCATTCTTTTTTTTTTTGTAATATAATTTTCCCTACAATTTTAAAATGGTTTTTACAATTTCAGCCCTATAAATCCCAGCCCTATAAATGAAGCCCACTACTTATTTATTTACTTTTCCACTATCACCCTATAATAAATCCAACCCACTACTTATTTATTTACTTCTACCACATCATTATCCTATTTCTTTCCAATTTTTTCCTAATTTTTTTAACATTTACTTTTTTATTTATAAATATTTTCACTTACTCCAAACTTTCTCCCTCCCTTACCTTTTCAACTCCCCACTCCTATCTACTTTAATATCACTCTTCATCTTTCCTTTTATCTTCTCTTATTTTGTCTCTTCTTATTCACACCATTTCACTATAAATTTTTCATTCTCTTCCATTCTCTGCATAGTTTTTTCTCATAAAAAAAGGTTATTTCTCTCTCTCTCTCTCTCTCTCTCTCTCTCTCTCTCTTATGCTGATTTTTTTATTTTACTTGCATCTATACTTTAGGTTTATAATTCTTAACTAATTTTCATAACTTTTTGGAATCAACGTTTGGTCTGTATGATGTCATTGATAAATCTTTGTTGGAGAAAGGATATAATGGTGAAATACTTCAATTCCCTATGATTTCTTGTAGCTGTGTTGAGCCTTGTACTTATAGAAGGCCAATGTATCTGTGTTCAAAGAGATGGCCTCGCTGTTAAAGAAGATTTTGAGGTACTAATGCAACCTAAATTTGCCGCTACTATCATTGAAGAGGATGTAATTGTTACCGTTCATAGCAACTAACGATGCTTAAAGGCTATAGGGGAGAGATGGCCTCGCTGTTAAAGATGATTTTAAGTTACTAATGCAACCTGAATTTGCCGCTGCTATCATTGAAGAGGATGTAATTATTACGGTTCATACCAACTGACCATGAATCATGTATATATCATGTATATGTTGTAAATGAAATACTAATATCACATATATACTCTTGCAATTCTGTATAATTAATCTCTTTGTTTATGTGTTTCAGTGTTTTTTGAATATAAAGGATGTCAACAATATTGATCTTATGGGAAAAGTTACATAAAATATTGAGATTTTTTTTTTTTTTTTTTATATATATTACAATCTACTAAAAATGCTTTTTAAATATTTAAAACCTTTCTATTTTTTATATTACTGACGTGTTTAACAAAAAAATATAAACAGATTATTGACTTTATACATTCATCTTCGGTGGTTTAACATTATATATGATTTTACCTTTACATATTTGTCTACTTTGATATAGATGTTTATTACTAAATAACATTATCAATGAAGAGTAAAAAAACCAAAAATAATGTCTATACATATCTATACTATATATAATAATGGAGTTTTGTATAAATTTTATAAAATTCTTTATGCACTACATCTTTAGCATCTTTTCTTTTCTTTTCTTTTCCCATCTTTTTTTTATTTTTTTATTTGCAATTCTTACTTTGTTCAACTTTTCATCTTCTTCAATTATTGTTTTTTTAGTTCAATATTTCATCCCCTCCAATAATTTTATTTTTTTTAATTTTCATTTGATTTTCTTTAGATATTAAAAAATTTTCCATTATATCTTCTTAAATCCAATTGTTTCACTTCATTCAACCTTTCATCTACTTCCACCCTTTCTCTTCCATCTTAATTTTCATACAAATTTCTTCTTAATTACTTCATTACACCTCTCTCCCCTATTTTTTCCAAGTTATCCACGACAAAAAGGTCAATAATCTCTCTCTTTCTCCAATTTTGTTTCTCTTTTGGTTGATTTTTTTTTTTTTTTTTTATTGTTTCAACCACTTTTTTTTTCCTGCTAATGGTTCTTTTTGTTATTGTTGAATTATTCTTATTATTTATTTATTTCCATCTCATTACTAGAAAAAAAAAATGTAATTCAATTTTGGGATTTCATGATGAATGAGTTTGAGTTTTCATGGTCTCAAAACTATTCAAATATGTTTTTTCTTTTTCAAAATTGATTTGAATTGAGCATTTGATCATGTTTGTTATAAATTGCTTTATGGTTGCCCTTCTCTAGATTGTAGGAATGTTACTTTCAATATGTTTGCCTTAAAGTTTTTCTGTTTGATAATTAACTTCAATGTGATGTTGTCCATTTTGGTATTTATTTTATAGTAAGCGTGTTATTCATTTTTATCAAAGAGAAATCATTATTGTTCTCCTTTTCCTATTGTTTTATATGTTGACCTAAATTTCATTTTTATCTTTGTTTTGTTTGTCAATTTCTTGACAGATATCAACAATTAAGCCTTGCAATCACTGGAAGCTTTTTATTCTATTGAAGTTCATACCAATCAATTGGTAATTATTATTTTTTCTTAGAACCTTTTGAAGGAAAGGGGAATAAATTTGTTGTTTTTCTTGGGTGGTGCTTGATAATTTGCTTTTTATGGTTCAACAGCTATATAAGATTTCTCTTTCCTTATATTAATAATTTGTTGTTTATTATTACTTAATTGAACTGTTTGAAAACAAAGTACAATTTGAAGCTTAAATTTTTTTTTGTTGTATAGAACTTGGGGTGTAACAATTTAAATCTTTTTATCTCAACCTTTTTAAATGAAACTCTAATTCTTCAAAGCACACCAGTTTAAGTACATTGTTGTGATGTGGCTGGAATTTTTGTGTTTTGGACCTTTGTTGGCCTATTTGGTTGACAAACAACTTTGGGGATTGTTTAGATTTTGAGAAACTGTATGGGATTTTAGGAGTGAGGAAATTCAAAAAACTAAATTCTTTTAAAATTCCATTAGTATCTAGCTTTAAGCTAATTGTTATGCGAATGGAGAAACTAATTGGTTTTTAATTCTTGAATATCTATCTATAATATTGTGTACATGAACAACAGTTGGCTTTTAAGTTTTAGATTTTGGATTATGCTACTTTCTTTCAACTACTTGATTTTCTTTTTGGAATTGTCTCCTATCGAAGGTCTAGAATATTGTGTACATGAGTTTTAGACAAAACTTGACAATACTCCTATACTTGAGTATTAAATTTCATATTTTTCTATTTCTTTCCTTATTAAACATAATATGATATAGCTGATGCGATGCAATGAAGGTAGGAGTGACTGTTATTTTTGGGGCATAGCAGCTGATACATTATGATAATTTCCCATAGCCATTTAAACTTCATGACTTGGAATGCTAATAGCCATCTTCTCTAAGGCAAAAACAATTGGCCGAGTTCAATAAGTTTGCCACTAACTTTGACCACAACATCATGATAATATAAGTGACTCACACACTTACAATTCGTATATGCAATATTTTGATCCTTTGTGGAAATTCAAAACATTGATAAAATGAATGTAATGGCAAGTGCGTGATTTGTATATAGACACGTTGATGAATGTGTGTAATGGACATGAGTAGAATCAATGGCATGTGTTTGACAATTTGGTCTTTGATGGAAATTAGTATAAGTGAGGGTCTATTAAATTTTTACCTCTTTATCTCCCCACTATTCTCTACTTAACTGTCTTTATCTTCCCACTACTCTCTACTTTACTGTCATACTTCCTTCGTCATTTTCTCTGTATTATATTTTGACTCTTCTTTTTCCCATTTTATTTTGTATAAATTTGATATCATTTCTTCCATTCAATCCATATTTTTCCCACAAAAATATTGTAAATACTCTCTCTCTCCCTCTTTTGTGGATTTTTGTTCTTTCTTATAATTCTAATTAAGGTTGATGGTTTTTTATATTTAAATATGTGTTTTGGTATTTTTTTTTTAATTTCTCATTACAAAGTCTTCTCTCTCCCTTTTAAAGCTTTGGTTGAATTTTGATTTGGGTTAATACTTAGTGTAGGGTCCAAATTTGGTAGGCCAAGCCCAAACTTTGCAGATTGTGAGCCTAATGAACTCAGAACAATAAATTTGTAGAGAGTGGGTGAAAAAGCTGGGCTGGTTATGGATTTAGCAACGATTCACTTATGCCAGTAAGAATAAAATGATGTAAAAACAATTATAGAGTGGATCATACTCAAATCCGAAGAGACTTAATATTTATGGAAAGGTGAATAAAATTCTCTCTCTCTCTCTCTCTCTCCTTCTCCCTCTCTTTCTCAATTTTTCCGTCCCCCCTATCTAGAGGCCTATTCCATTTATATATCCTTCTTCTTCTTCATCTTCATCGTACACTTGTTCTTCATCCAAGCATTCACTTGAGTACATGTCACATCAGACGTTTGCTTTAGTCTGCCATGAGTGGTAGTAGCTGAGGTTGCACTGTTCAAGGGTCTTCTCCACATAAATGCGGCCAGGAAGGTTGCTGCAGTGCATTAAATGCGGTGGTAGCAGCTTTTCCTTTTAGATATTTCTCTGTTCTCATCATCTCTAGGCATGCCCAGAGCTTGTTTATATCATGGAGTTAGTTGGGAAGCTCACTCAGGCCTTCGATATATCTGCTTGATCAAGTTCCCTTGTGATCCGATGAGGGGGACCTCTTCGGACCAATAGGATTATCTTCGGACACCGCCTCTCATTCATTTCCAGGTGCATTTCCCCCATACAGATTCATTTCTAATCCCTTTTCTCTTTTCGGACACATAGTGATACTCAAATTGGGCCCTAGGCCCAATACGTAGCGTTGGGCTTTTACACCCACACTTAGTTTTTAGAAATAGGAATTTGAGTTTATGTCAAAACACATTCTACATGGCTATGAATTTGAATATACTTACCAATTTTGAGTAATAAATTATATAAAGTATGTCTTTTATTCCTTTTGTTTCATTTTAATTTTTGTTAAGATAACATTGTAATTTTGTGATGAATTTTTATTATTATGATAATCTCATTATTCCTTAAGAGATGAGAAATTTGAATAATGAATTTGAAACTTATAAAGTTTAGTTGTATATCAAATATAACACATTACAATGGAAGTTAGAAAAATATAGTTCATCTTAAAAAAATATTAATCAAACATAGAAAATATAATAGTATGATATATTTGTACTTTGTAGATATAAAAAGATGAAAAATACTTGTAGAAATTTTTTTAAAAATAAATAATATTTGAAGTGATTGTTAATTTTTATATATTACACCCCATTACAAAATATTTATATATTCCCACGCATCGCGTGGGTCTGCGGCTAGTTATACTAATAATTTAGTGTGAAAGAGTAAATAAGTAGTAGTAATATATTTAAATCAAAGATAAAAAAAATAGAAAATAAAATAAGTATAGAGTTCTATGTAAAAACTCATTATATTTGTTATTCTTCATGAATTTTTGTATATAAACATTTAAATTTAATTTATTAACATATAGATTTGTTCTTTTTTTTTTTTTTTTTTATAAATTATTCATTATTGATTTTAGCATGTTAATTTATGTATATACATATGTTCATTGTTATTCTCATGTTTGTGCGTGTGCGTGTGTGTGTGTTTTTTTTTTTTGGGGGACCACAAAGACCACTCACATAATCATCATCCTAAGAATATTAGGCAATTTTCGGTATCATCATCATTTATAGAATTAGCAAAGTTATTGTTTATGTAAAACAAAGATATATGAATTATACTTGTATTCGATCAATAAAATATTAAAATTTGTCAATAGAGATGATTTTAATGGGAAAATAGACAGCAATTAATAAAACAAAAGGAAATAATCTATTTAAGTGTAATATATAGTTTTTGGGTAACTTTTATGTTAAATGTGTTACAAAAAAAATTAAAAGCTAATTTATTTTAAAAAAAAAAAGAGTTAAAAACAACATTATTTGCAAAAAAAAATAATAATAATAAAGTTAAAAGGCAGAAAGCTAAGCTTTTTTCAAAACGCAAATGGTATGAGACTCAAGGATTTGTTTTGATGCTATTAAAAAAGCTAAAAAGGGGGATAAGGTTAAGTTAGCACCTCAAGAAATTAGAATTTGAAGACTTGGTGAATTGGCCAAGGGAGTCATAGTCTCTGGAGTTTAGAACTTTAGGTGGATACAAAGAGAGCCAATAACCGAGGTTTTTTTTTTTGGGTACAGCAAGACAAAGAACAGAAATTCCTAACAAGGGGCAGGGACCAAACGAAGACAGACCTTCGCAGACATATAGAAAAAAACTAAGTCCATAACAAAATCAGGAGGATTAGAGAAGATAACAAAATCCAATGACAAAGAGCCTCCCAATCTAGCCAACACATCCGTTCATTTGTTTCCCTCTCTGAAAATGTGAGACATACTATAACTAGGGATGTGCTGCAACAGAGACCTGCAATCATGAATCACCCACAAGATTTATCAAACGAGGGTGAACTCTATAGTCATTAACAAAAGAAGAGATCACAAGTAGAGCATCAAGCTCAATCATAACAAACATTAGGAGCAAACCCATATATCCAAGTCCCATTCTAATCACGGATCAAACCATCAACATCGGCAATCCAAAGGTTGCCTAAGAAGGAACCATTCGTATTCGAGGCAAGGAACCAAGGACATACCAGCGATGACAAAGAACTCACAAACTTTAGCAACACAGTTGTCAACAACCTTGTCAAATGAATTCTTCACCTATTTTATTAAATTCTTAATTTAAAAAAAAAGAAAATATGTGCAAAAATATTCATTTCATTAATTGTCCAAATCTCACATTTTCATTCATATCACAATGTAATGGAATTGTGGTGGAATATCCTCCATCCATACTAAGAGATCTGAGATATTTATAAAATGTTTAGCTAGATTATGAGCTAACTTATTACCCTCCCTTTTTGTATGAGAAAAACTCAACGAAACTATAGGAATTAGAAAGAATTTTAGATTAAGCTTCGTCAGCAAGTGCTTGTATGACCATCTCAGAATCACCTTCTAGAACGGCTTGGTTAACACCAATTTCCAAGGCAAATTCCAAAGATCTGGCCGCAGCTGCAGCCTCTACTTCAGCAGTAGATAGAAGTTGATGGATTTGTTGAGACATAGAAGCAATGATGAGTCCATTGGAAGACATTGATTGGAGTGTATGTGGCATCATTGGTGATGCCAAATCTCTGCTTCACTCTATTGCTTCGGATTTTGTTCAAATCCATAGATAAATTAATCTTTTGTGTGCATATTCTGGGGCTAGTGCCTCTGATTTTGATGGGCCAATCTCCATCTCATCTATTCCAAAATGTTTGTTTGTGAAAGGGATCGAGATGGCCTTGGTTGTTACTTGTTGCTCCTTCTTCAGCTATTTATGATTAAAGCAAATTACCGTTCTGGTTAAAACGCTGTTTTGTTTCTAAACAATGCACAAATTTCATTTTGTCTCTAAATTTTGGCACTTTATACTCTTATGTCCTTCCAACCACTAACATTAATATTTATTCTGCGTGGCTACATCTCAGACCAAATAATTGGTCACGCGCATTGCTAAAGGTTAGGATTCGACAAACACACAAAAAAAAATTTCCCCTTCTTGCTTTATCTTTCTTTCATTGCATGCATTTGCTTCTTTTTTCTATTTTTTTCTTCCCTCTGTGTTTGTTCTTTAATCAGTTAGGTTGTTCAATGTTTTTCCCATAACAATTATAGGATTTTGCCAACTAAAACATTAACCTTTCACACCGATACATCACTACTAAGAAGTTGGTGCCAAAAAAAAAATGATACATAAGTAGTATTTATTTTAAATCAAAGATTAAAAAAAATAGAAGTTAAATTTTTTTTTTTTAATTTCATTTAAAAAATCAATAAATGTCTTCTTCTTGGTGAATTATTATATAAACATTTCAATTTAAGTTAATTACGTATATATTTATTCATTCAGTTTTTTCCCCTAGTTCTATAGATTATTAGTTATTGATTTTAGTATATTGGTTTATGTATGAACATATACTTAATATTTATGTTTATGTTTGATATATATATATATATATATATATAGAGGGCTCTGCCTTTGGCTCTACCCTTCTTTTAAAAATTTGAAGCAAATATACCACTCACTAAAAAACTAAGTATTTTATAAGATTTAAGATTTTTGATCATGTTTTTTTGCATATAAGCCAACTTACTTTACCAAAAATTTTTAATACATGATTCAAGAAAGAAAAATCAAAAGATGAGAAAACCAAATGAGAAGAATATATTTATGCATATCCTATTACATCCTATTGCATTGAGATTGTCACTTCTCACTTTGACAAATACATAGATGAATGTGAAGTATAGCATTCAGTGTGGTAGGCGTCTCGATTATTAAGATGTAAAGTTCTCTGAGGTTTACGTTCCAAAATACTTGAAGTATATGTTATCACAGGAATATATTTATAGGCTTTGCTGTTGACTCTACCCTTTCTTTTACATTTGAAGCAAATAGACCACTCACTAAAAAACCAAGTATTTTATAAGATTTAAGATTTTTGATCATGTTCTTTGCATACAAGTTGAAAGCTCAAAAATGTGTTGAAAACACAAGAGCTCTTTAGACCCCCGAATAAAAGTTACGGCTCGATTGATTTTACACTAACTTAATACTAAGTGTGGAATAGTGTAAATGTGAGCAGATAAATAAACAAGCTACTCTAATCCATAATCTAAGCAACACAGTAGTAAAATGGAATGTAAAAGAGTAGGGAAGAAAGATGCAAACACAAGATAACACACCGATGTGTTATCGAAGAGGAAACCAAAGAACTTGGCGAAAAACCTCTCCGCCACCCTCCAAGCGGAAATCGATCCACTAGACAATCAGTTGGGATACATGAGTTAGCAAGAGACCCTCCAAGCGTAATCTACCCGATGTACCTAAGCCCTTCAAGCTCCTACTCCAACAGACTTCTCAGAATCGTGTTTTATCTAGTTCTCCGAATCCCGCAACAAGTTCCATGTTGCATCTGCCATTCTTGGTTTCTTCCAATGCTTCCCAGCAGCACCAAAACTTCACTTGACACTCTGAAAGGGTGTGGTAAGTGTTTGGGCTATCAACCTCTCAATGGTATGGAAATAGAGAGGTAGGGGTTGAGAAAATTCCACAAGCAAATGTGTAGAGAATTGTGGGTATAACAATCTTTAACTCTCAAGGTGTTTGGCTAGGGTTTTCTCTCAGAAGCACTCCTTAACATTTGTGGGTAATGTGAGTATAAATAGTGTGGGCATAGAAAGAGTGGATCAGAATGGACAGTCTGGCAGTACAGAATGTTTCGCGGGTGTCTTGTAGGAAGGCCTTACCCGCGAGGTACTCGTGAAACATAGCTTTCTCCATCCTGCCTAACCCTTCGCATTCCAGCATGTGCAAAGCACATAAGTCACTTCGTGGGATGCTAAATCGCGAGCTACCCGCGAAAACTCTTCAGTCTTCAATTGCTTAAGTCTTCACACACTCTCTCTCTAACACACAACCCTTACAATCAAATCTCACAATAAATATAGTGTACATAAGATTGAATAAAATTACAGTCAAATTTGGCACGGAATAAAAGTCAACAAAGCACTTAGTTGTAAATAACAACTTTACAATCTCCCCCTTTGGCTATTCCATGATAAAACCCCTAAAACAGACTCTAGACTTAAACGTGAATTTGGGAACAGTGGCAAAACTCACTCACACCTAATCTAGAAGCTGTAAAGCACTTGCACGTATATACCTGTAACTTGAAACACTTGCACATAAACAAAACTTTCATTACGCTTATGACAAGTTGAACACAAGGTACGTACATGAACAAGTAAAGTGCGATCAAGTTTATAAACAATATGAAACATGTAAGCATATCTTGATCATACAAAAACAGTCATTAAAGAATGACTACAATGAACATTTAGCAAGTAAATGCTCATCCGGACACGTAATGCAATTAAGAACAATCCCAAGGATCAATTGCATGTCCAACACTCAACCAATGCAAAATACACTAAGTATTTGCATTTAGGATACAAGATCCTACTAGGGCATAAGAGTGAGGTACTTAAGACATATTTGCAATATCTTAAAAGTACAGAAAGATGCTACAAAGCATAGAGATCAACACAAATACTGAAACTAAACTGAATATTAGACATTGTATCAAAGCTTTAAACAAAAGCAGTAAAAATAGTAAACATAAACCAGTTATAAAAAGCAATAACCAATAACCAATATATCAATGTTTCTAATCTAAATCTATGCTCCCCCTAACGCTGTGCAACCTCTCTCTTAGCTCCCCCTCAAAAATTTCTCCCCCTTTTTGACCGGAATGGCCAAAGGGCTAGAATGCCTCAGACTCTGAGTCAAAACCATGACCGAGGGATAACTCCTCTATCTGAGTAGATAAGGTTGTGATCTGTCCCTGAACATAAGCAAATTGGTTTGTTGTGTGCTATACATGAGAATCCAACAAAGTGTACATCTGCTCAACTCTAGCTATAAGATGATCAAGGCTGTCCGGTCCCCGAGCTGGTGCAGAAGATGATGGCTGAGCTAAGGGCTGATCTGATGACTCTGGAGCAGTAGTAAAGCGCTCTATCTCATCCTCTGTGTCACCTTCCTTCTGCTCAACACGTGGTCGTGGTATGGTATGCACACTGGTCTTGGAGCCTTTGATATGGGCTGTACTCTTAGTCAGTGTATAAGCACCAATGGGATAGTCTCTTTGAACCACAGTGAAACCACTTGGAAGTTTCAGCTTCGTCTTAGCAATTAACCCCATAATCAATGAGGGAAAAGGCATCACGGTTCTGGAGTTTTGCTTTTCAATGCTTTTCTTCAAAATGTGGAAGATATGTCCACAAATATCTATCTCCTTGTGAGTAAATAGATCATGCAGAAATCTTGTCCTTGGAGCTGACAGTGTAGTAATGTTGGTCACCGGATACAGGTTGTGAATCATCACATATGCAAAAGTTCTCATCTCCGGTGAAAATGGTATTGTGTTCATGGATGATTTCTTCGGTGTGCCACCAAGCAGTTTTATCATCTTATTAGTAGAACCCAATCTATCCTCATATGGTATTGTAATTAGCTGTGAGGGAGGACGAACCTCTAAAAAATCTTGAACAATCTCTTTAGTAATCACAAATTCTTTGTGCCTTACCCAGCCCTTAATACGATTCCCTTCGATAGCAGCATTGGAGAAGAACTCCTTGATTATCTCTGAATAAACAACCCCAACTAGGTTCAACAACTTGGTCCAAGTTCTTTCTTTGAACACCTCAGGTATGAAGGTATGCTCGAGAGTTTCTAGTTGAACCACCCTTTCCATGATAATGGTGGCCTTTTTGTAACAGTCATTATACTTCATATCAGCTTCTGTTGACCTGAAGTTGTCAGAATCAATGCGTGCTCGTTTCGAAGTTGGTTCCTTTGTAGCTGCATGCTTGGTTGGAGCCATCTATATAACAGCTGAACTAGAAATGAACCAAGTATACAAGGCACAAACAGAACATAACACATTATCATATGTATGTTAGTTCAAAGTAGAATTGATAGCATCTCAAAATATAGCACACCATACTCAAAACAGAGCAAATAGACACAAACAACCAGTTAGAGGTGTTAAACCATGTAAACCAACTTACAATGTATGAATGAAGTGAGTGTAATAGTGTGTGCATAGGCTGTGCATGTGCCGATGCCTGTGTGTGCATCTACTAATGCATGAGGGTGCATCTTGAAGTGCATGAGGGGTGCCTAAGGGTGCCTAATGTGTGTGCAGTGTGGGAAAAGTATGTGAAACACAAAAACATGACCAAAACAAGTTAACCAAGGTCAAATAAGTGTAAACCCATAATTTGGAATTCAATTGAATCCAATTTATCACAAAAATGTCACGAGGACATTTTGTCAAGCACTTGGCATGCAACCGTGAATACCAGCTATGAGCAATGCATGAACCTGATGAAACTGTGCCTAAATACAAGCTAAAATGCCACAAAGAGCCAATAGAAGAACAATCACAGCAAATGAATCACATCTCAATCAGAAATTTTGGAAAAATTTTACAAAGATTGAGAAACCCAACCCATTTTCAAAAAATCCCCAATTTACAAAACCCTAACTTAAAATCAGCATAATCTCAATAGAATGATAAAAGAGAGTATCAGAAACTCATAACTTGAAGAGATTTTGCAAATAGAGACTTGAAATTGATGGGGTTTGAGTAAAATTGATTTTGGGTTGAGAAGGGTTTGAAGAGATGAAGTGCGAGGGAAATGGGAGTGTTTTGAATAACTGTCACATCAGCAATATAAAACTGAAAACACGCGTTTTTCGCGGGTTAGGCAGTAGCGACACAGTTGCGAGACAGTCGTGAGAAAGACCACTGAAGCTTGAAAGCTTTCGCGAGAAGCTTTAAGTCGC
The DNA here is from genome assembly GCA_023621385.1 of Quercus gilva. NCBI lineage: Eukaryota > Viridiplantae > Streptophyta > Magnoliopsida > Fagales > Fagaceae > Quercus > Quercus gilva. The sequence continues at coordinate 65,731,711 of CM042477.1, forward strand.
GAGATAGTAGCGATACAGTTGTGATAGCTTCTGTCTGATTTTGGAAAAATCGAGTTTTTGCCAAACAGCATTTCACGAGAAGCTGTTGGTTGCGAAATAGGCGCAATACAGTCGCGAGAGTCTCTGAGTGAAAAGTCAGAAAAATTATTTCCCTTAAGCTCTTCTCGCGGGAAGCTCTAAGTCACAAGCTACTCGAGAGACAACCTCTGAACCAGTTTTTTGATGAAAAACACAAAAATGCATTTTGAACAAAAACTAAAAACACGAAATTATAAAAATACTTTCAAAAACAAATAAAACCCTAAAAAATATTTTTGGGTTTGATCGCAAATAATTGAGCATACACATCACATTTGAACATGTACAATTACACAAATGAGATATGCATTGATTGAATCAAAGTCTTGTGTGTTGTGTGTGAGTATCAAATGTGGAATAATCTTTAGACCAGAGTGAAGCTTCAATGATCAATTCAATCAAGTCATACACAACTAGCACTAAGTCAAGTGGACTATCTCAATTATAGAAATGAGTATATATGACCTCCCACAATAGAATGATTACATATCATAGAAGCTTTTCATTTGGCCTCTGCATAAAACATAACATTTGATTCATTTTTGGATAATACATCTCTTTTTGAGATCGATGCTTGAAATTTTTGATATTTCAACATTGATCATTAGCCTTTGACTTTTTAAGCACTATACATTTACATTAAAAAAGTCACTTTCCCTTTTTCCTAATCAAATACTAGTATGTACGACAGGCTTTTGCAGCTCAATATCTCTTTTTCTTTGAAGATTTACATTTGGAGAGCTTTTTTGCAAAAAAAAAAAAAACATAAAAATAAAGTAGGAAGAGATATAGACACAAGTTTATGCAAGTATCAAGACCAATAAGACTATTGACCAATCATTCATGACAAGCTTAAAGATCTATTTACAACAGTCACACATAGTTTTCAAGATTTCTTCCACATAGAAATAGGTGCATACATAACAAGCCAGGCTCGTAAATGCACTACGCCATTAGTACGAATGTACTAAGCCAAACTCACATGATATAAGCACAACACAAGCGATCAAACTTTTTAAAGATTTTTCAATTTTTATGGGTTTTTGAATTTTTTAAACACACCAAAAACTGAACAAGAAAAGTAAGATCAACAAAATTGGTACAAACCAAACAAGTAAATGAAACATGTTAAATCTGAAATCAATGCATGAAAAGATGCATGAACAAATATCCCTAAACATTGGAAGTATTAGTGCATGGATATGTTGCAATATTTATGCATGAGTACCCCTTTTCACCCATACGGCACGTGCGTTTGGAGTGATATCCCTATAGGACTAGTTACGGGAGTTAGGACTTTCAAACCTCCTAGAGAAACTTTCCAAGCAAGTGGTGAATGCACCTATCATTTTCATCACGTCCATCACACTTGGATCTCCATTTCGACCTCTTGATGACTTAACAGCCCAAGTTCTCTTGTCATTTCTTAGTCCACTTAACCTTTGATCAGTTGCATTCATCAATGCTCTCAGCTTATGACAATTGGGTTGAGTGTGTCCTTGAAGACCACAATGATGACAAAAGTGGTTCATTCTAGGACATTTTTGTGGTCGTGGAAGAGATCCCCCTCTTGCTTCAGTCCTCACTACAGATTGGTTTCGGGGCTTATTTAATACCCTTTAATCAGTCACAATTTTCTTCTTTTCAACCTTCGTCTTCTCCACAATGGGAGCAACTACAACCAGCTTTTTGGCCTTCACAAACTTTACTTCTTTGGAGTTATTCACAATAGCTGCATTGCTTTCTCCAGTGTATCCTAGTCCGGATTTATCTGAGAATTGCTTTTGAGATGAAATGATATCATCCAGCTTCTTGGTGGAGACCCTCTCTACCTTGGCATTGGCTTGAACCACCTCAAGCTCCAAGAATCTAATCATTAAGTAAGCTTCTGATAACTCACCATTCAGCTTTTCTATTTCACGTTTGGCTTCCTTATGTCTGACTAAGAGACTCCGATAATCTTCCTCTACTTTCTTCATTTTCTTCACAGCTGCCTTCGCCACCCTTGCATACTCCCCTGATTTCTCAAGAAGTAAAGCGTAATTCTCTTGAAGACCAGTTGTATCTTCATCCTCTTCAGCATCTAATTCTTCCACAATCCCCATGGATTCTTCATCGCTATGTTCCCCAAATTCTTGTACAAGTTGATTCAAGTCCTCCGAGGACTCAACATGTTCAACAGCCATAAAGGCGGAGTAATTTCCTTCTCCGTCACAGCTCTCTTCAGAGTCAGAATTAGAAAAATCTGTATCACTGAGTGTTGTGGCATAAGCCTTGCTTTTTCCTCTTAGAAAATTGGGACACTCCTTTTTTAGATGTCCTTGGCCATTGCATTCATAGCAAACAATGCCTTGAGGAGATTGAAACTCCTTCCCCTCTTTCTTCTTATACTCTTTCCTACCACCTTTGGAGGATGAAAATTTTTCTCTATTGAACTATTTCCCACTATTTTTCATCCTCAGGAATTTTCGAAAATTTTTTACAAGAAATGCTACCTCCTTCTTCACACCTTCTTCTTCAGAGGAATCATCCATTCTTTCGGTGATGGTTTTAAGTGCAAGATATTTACTTGACTTATGAGAAGGCAGTCCCAGCTCATGTTTAGAGAGACCCAATTAGCTCTTGGATTTTGATCTCATCCAAGTCTTTACTCTCTTCTATGGCTATGACTTTTGCTCTAAAACTTTCCGTCAAGGACCTCAAAATCTTTCTAACCACCTTAGTATCTTCAATTTTCTCACCAAGATTGAGTTTAGCAATTACAATTTCGTTGAGCTTCCTATAGAACGAATCGAAAGGTTCATCATCACCCATCTTGAGCTCTTCAAATTTGGTGGTAAGCATCTGGAGCTTTGTATCCTTAACTTTCTTTGCACCTTCATAGGTAGCCTCCAAAATCTCCCAAGCTTCCTTGGCAACTATCCTGTGAGAGATCCTGTGGAATTCATCTGGAGACACACCACAGAAAATAGCATTTAAAGCTTTACTATTAGCATTAGCTGCCACAAAAGCTGCCTTATCCCAAGTGATTTGGTAGCCTCTGGCCTAGACCAACCTATTTCAACCGCATCCCAAATGATATCATCAATAGAACATAGAAATGCCCTCATTCGAACTTTCCAGAAAGCATAATTGTTACCATCAAAAAATGGTGGAACATTTAGGGATTGAGACCTATCCATCTCAAATAGGGTCAAGGATCACACTCAGGTATTTAAAACACAGTAAGTGTACCTGCTCTGATACCAATTGAAAGCTAAAAAATGTGTTGAAAACACAAGAACTGTTTAGACCTCCAAATAAAAATTACGGCTCGATTGATTTTACACTAACTTAATACTAAGTGCGAAATAGTGTAAATGCGAGCGGCTAAATAAACAAGCTACTCTAATCCATAATCTAAGCAACACAACAGTAAAATGGAATGTAAAAGAGTAGGGAAAAAAGATGTAAACACAAGATAACACGCCGATGTGTTATCAAAGAGGAAACCGAAGAACTCGGCGAAAAACCTCTCCGCTACCCTCCAAGCAAAAATCGATCCACTAGACAATCAGTTGGGATACATGAGTTAGCAAGAGACCCTCCAAGCCTAATCTACCCGATGTACCTAAGCCCTCCAAGCTCCTACTCCAACAAGTCTTCTCGAAACCGTGTCTTGTCTAGTTCTCGGAATCTCGCAACAAGCTCCATGTTGCATCTGCCATCCTTGGCTTCTTCCAATGCTTCCCAGCAGCACCAAAACTTCACTTGACACTCTGTCACTTGACACTCTGAAAGGGTGTGGTAAGTGTTTGGGCTATCAACCGCTCAATGGTATGGAAATGGAAAGGTAGGAGTTGAGGAAATTCCATAAAAAAATGTGTAGAGAATTGTGGGTATAACAATCTCTAACTCTCAAGGTGTTTGGCTAGGGTTTTCTCTCAGAAGCACTCCTCAACATTTATATGTTGGTATAAATAGTGTGGGCACAAAAATAGTGGATCAGAATGGACAGTCTGGCAAAATAGAATGTTTCGCGGGTGTCTCGCAGGAAGGCCTTACCCGCGAGGTACTCGTGAAACACAACTGTCTCCATCTTAGCCTGACTCTTTGCATTCCAACATGTGCAAAGCACATGAGTCACTTCACGGGATGCTAAGTCGCGAGCTACCGGCAAAAACTCTTCAATCTTCAATTGCTTGAGTCTTCACACACTCTCTCTCTAACACACAACCTTTACAATCAAATCCCACAATAAATATAGGGTACATAAGATTGAATAAAATTACAATCAAATTTGGCACGAAATAAAAGCCAACAAAGCACTTAGTTGTAAATAACAACTTTACACAAGCCAACTTACTTGATCATAATTTTTTAATATGTGATTCAAGAAAGAAAACTCAAAAGATGAGAAAACCAAATGAGAAGAATATATTTATGCATATACTATTACATCCTATTGCATTGTGATTATCACTTCTCATTTTGACAAATATATAGATGAATGTGAACTGTAGCATTCAATGTAATAGGCATATCGAATGTTGAGATGTAATTTGTAATTTGTCTGTAGTTTACATACTAGAATACCTATAGCATGTATTTCTAAATTATTTTCTCCTTCACAATTATAGGATTTTGCCAACTAAAACATTGACATTTCACATCAAATTTTGCATCAATACACAACTAACAGTTATACTAATAAGTTAGTGTGAAATAGTAAATAAGTTGTAGTATTTTAAATTAAAAATTTTAAAAAAGAAAAGAATATAAGTGTAGAATTACATGTCAAAACTCATTACATTGGTTATTCTTCATGGATTTTTGTATATAAATATTTAAATTTAAGTTATTAATGTATATATTTATTCTTTTTTTTTTTCAGGTTTCTATAAAATATTTGTTATTAAATTTAGTGTGTTAGTTTGTGTATATACATATGTTTATGTAACGGTTATGTTTGGGTGAGTATATGTATATGCTATTGTGTTTGTATGTGTAATTTTTAGTGGGAAAAAATGTCTACCTTCATTAGCAAGTCATCTTAATCAGCAATAATGGGATTCTCTATATTCATCGTCGGCTTCATAACTCAGGCAGGATTCTAATGGTAAATTCTAGGAAGATGGGTCTTCAATTTGATTGTAATAAATGGTTTTATTTATATATTTATTTATTTTGTATCTTGAATCTTGGATAATAGCAGCATATGAATTCCCCTTTGTCAATCTATTGCTAAAAATTACATAATTATGAGGTCATTTTTTCCACCAAATCTGCTAGCCCAAGCTTAACAATTTACATTATGTTGATTTGAATCTATATTAAGGGTCCGTTTGGATAGAGCTGAAAACTGAAAACTGAAAACTGAAACACTGTAGTAAAATAATTTTTAAATGGGTAAATAGTACCGTGGGACCCATTTTTAATAAAAAAAATTGCTGAAAAGTGAAAATTGTGGGTCCGTGAACAGTAAAAGTTGTGGAAAAAAGTCAAAAGTTACGGCTACTGTTTAATGAACAGTAGCCGCAACAGTATGCTACAGTGTCAATTCGCTGAAAACGCGTGAAAAAAAAAAAAAAAAAAAAAAAAAAAAAAAAAAAAAAAGGGCTTGAAACGTAAACGCGAAACGCGTTCAGCGCAATCCAAACGGAGGCTAAGAGTATGAGCTTTGAAGTATGTTCTTACAATCTCATTACGCACTCACTATTTTTTAGTAAATAATTAGCCTATCTACTCTAACTAATGCCAAAGGTGAATAAGTAGTATTTTACATCAAAGATTAAAAAAATTATTGGGAAAAAAAATAATTTTATAATTACTATTCAAAACTCATTAAATTTCTTATTCTTCATGAATTTTTCTACAAAAACATTTAAATTTAAGTTATTAATGTATATATTTATTAATTTATTTGTTTTTAGTTTCTATAAATTATTAATCATTAAATTTAATGTGTTAGTTTATGTATATGCATATGTTAATACTTATGTTTATACTAATCACTCTGAGAATGTTGGGTAGTGTAAGAAATTTCAAGATGCACACAAGAGTCAAGAAAGTTATATTTGATGCACTCTTCTCTAAATGATTTCCTAATAATCTTCCTGGTAATTGCAGGACCCTTTGTTTCCATATCCTTTATTTTTGAAACAATTAAATTGATGGCATGAAGCATGTGATTTATTTGCAATGTTAAATTACCTTGTCATGTTTGCCACTCCAAAAAAGAGAAAAAGAAGAGGAAAAGAGTAAAATAAGTGAAAGTTTATAGTTCATTTAAGTAACGGTTAATGACTTAATGGCCTATAAAAGTCACTTAGAATTCTAAGAAATAAGCTATATTGGGTTATAAAGCTTAGCTCCAAAGAAAAACAGTATCAGGAAAAGTCTCATGTTAGAAGAGATATATAGGGATGTATAGAATAAAGGGTTTCTATATGGATGTACAAAATAAAGGGTTTCTATGGTAATTAACCTAAAAATCAATATGAAAAGTCTCATGTCATTGTTGTGTTCTTTATTTATTTCTTTATTGGTGACATATTTGATCCGTGGTAATTAACCTAAAAATCAATATTAATTATTAACTAGTTAATTTAGTAAGTGAATTAATTCCGCTATAAAATCAACCAAGCAGTCTAAATTTCCTAACAATTGGTGTCAGAGCACATACACTCTGATTGAATTAATTTTCTGAGTGTGATTCTTAACTCCTGTTGTAATGGATAAAATCAAATGTCTTGACATACTTAGAAAATTTTAAATAAAGATGAAGAGGGAGAAAATAAACGATGACGGATCCATGAAGGGGACTTGACGGTGCTGGATAGATCTTCTCATACTGAACAGATACTGTGTTGACGGATATAGGGTGGACGGATCAAAGGACCACGTGGCGCTTCACTGGTCATTACATGATTTCCAAGAAACTCTAAATGGAAACAACTTGCGTCTCACAATTAACCCTAGTCCATCGAGTCCCAATAGGAATAGAATTCTAACCCAAGAAGGATTCTAGAATATGCGCGCATTAATGAAGACCTTCCCTATAAGGAAAAGACTTGTTACGCAAGTAGGAGAGTTTGATTCTACACTACTATAAAAACCCAAGGACTCTCAGAAAAAGGTACGCATAATTCATCCAAACTCTAGCACTCTAGAATTGTAGAAAGGTTTTCTGATTTAACCTTCAGAAGGTTTTTGGCCGGTACCACACTAGTACTCTCCTAAGGTATTCTCTTTTTGATTGTGCAGGGATAGTATCGAGTCTGCAAGGGCCGTGTGACTCACTAGTGATTTTCTCGACATCATCAGTTGGTGCCGTCTGTGGAAAATTAACGCACTATTCTTAGCAAAGCCATATGAACGCTTCCCGGACCAAGAGTTGCATAGTAATTACTCGCTCGATGGTGACCACCAACAACGTTCAGGGAGATGAACCCCGCACAACTACCCTTGAGAAACAAGGTCAAACCCTCGTCATTGCCATGGAGCGCCTCATGAAGCAGAACCAAGATTTGGAAGAGCAGCTGCAACAAAAGAACGCAGTGCATAACACTCAAGAAGAGGATCCAGAAGGCACCAGTGCTAAACGAAGAGACCAAGAGGGGCCGGAAGGAAGTAATGCCCCAAGCAGGCCGGAAAGGTAGGACATGAGTCGTCCATCAATCACTGAAATGGCTCCACCCCACATTATGGCGAAGATGTAAATGATAAAAGAATGGATAGATTTTATGATGAACGCCCTCAAGGGGAAAGTATCAAGCGACCTCGATGACTTGGTCCACCGAATGGATTCGCCATTCACAGCACCTATTACTTCTTTCCCTCTTCCACCAAAGTTTCGTATGCCGCAGGTGGAAAGCTACGACGGAAACAAGGATCTGCTGGATCACTTGGAATCTTTCAAGACCCTGATGCACCTTCAAGGGGTACTAGACGAGATCATGTGCAGAGCCTTCCCCACCATACTGAAGGGCCCCGCAAGGATCTGGTTTAGCAGGCTGATGCCCAACTCAATCAGCACCTTCAAGGAGTTAAGCGCCTGATTCGCCTCACACTTCATCAGTGGACACAAGTACAAGAAGTCCATCAAGTAAAGAGAAGACGAGACACTGAGGTCTTACATAACCCGCTTTAACAAGGAGGCTCTTTCAATTGACGAAGCCGACAATAAGATACTCGTGGCTGCCTTCACAAACGGACTACGAAAGGGTAAATTCCTGTTTTTCTTATACAAGAACGACCCCAAAACTATGTTAGATGTGCTATACAGGGCAACCAAGTACATGAATGTAGAAGATGCGTTGTTAGCCCGAGAAGAGAGGCCCAAGAAGAGGGAAAGACAAGAAGACACACGGCAGGATAGAAGACCAAAGAGGGCAAGGACTGGAGAACAGCGGGAGGACATGCGCTCAAAGCCCCCCGCAAGAAAATTCACAAGCTTCACCCCGCTGACCGCTCCGATCGACTAAGTCTTGATGCAAATCAAGGACGAAGGAGCCTTGACCTTTCCCGGCAAGCTGAAGGGAGATCCTAATAAGAGGCTTAGGGATAAGTATTACCATTTCCACCGCAATCACGGCCATGACACATCTGATTGTTATGACCTAAAGCAACAAATCGAAGTCCTCATTCGACAAGGAACGTTGCAAAGATTTGTAAGCAAGGAAAGGATGGACCAACCACAAGAACAAGCCCCCAGATGGGAGAATAAGCATCCCAGGCCACCCATAGGGAAATAAGAATGATTGTAGGGGGCACAATGGCCGTTGGGTCATCCAAAAAGGCCAAGAAAACTTACCTTCGGATGGTTCAGAATGTTCAACTAACAGGTTCCGTACCAAAGATGCCACTGATGGATATTCCCATCATTGGGTTCTCAGAAGAAGACGCTTGACGTCTTCACCACCCACATGATGATTGGCTCGTAGTCAGCATACGAATAGGAGATTATAATATACACAGAATTCTGGTCGATAATGGCAGCTCGGCTGACATTCTCTACTACCTGGCATTTTAGTAAATGAAGATTGATAGAGAACGATTAATTCAGATTGATAGAGAACGATTAATCGGAGGAACATGGGTATTCCCCCTTGGTGCAATCACATTATCCGTAACGATGGGCGACTACCCCCAACAGATCACTAAGTACGTAACATTCCTTATGGTCAACTGCTCATCCGCGTACAATGCCATCATAGGAAAGCCTACCCTCAATTCATGGAAAGATGTAACCTCAATCTACCACCTGATGATTAAATTCCCCACGGATTATGGTGTAGGGGAACTGCGCGAAAATCAAGTGGCTGCACGTGAATGCTACATAGCAATGATGGAGATGGATGGCCACCTCCAGATCACTAACATAGAAGAACATTGGATGACCACAGAACCTGTAGAAGAGCTCAAAGAGATACCCCTCAACGACTCTAAAAATGATCAAACAACGAGAATCGGTACCTATGCCAGCCTGACGGTTCGCAAAGCGCTGAAAGCATTCCTCAAGGACAATTGGGACGTATTTGCTTGTAGTCATGAAGACATGCTGGGGATAAACCCCGCCATTATGGTGCACAGACTAAATGTATCGTCCACCTTCATACCCGTTCGCCAGAAGAAGAAGGTATTCGCCCCCGAACGAGATCAAGCTATAGTCGAGGAAGTTCGTAAGCTACAAGAGGCGAGCTTCATTAGGGAAGTCTACTACCTCGACTGGCTGGCAAATGTGGTAATGGTCAAGAAGGCTAATGGAAAGTGGAGAATGTGCATAGATTTCACGGACCTCAATAAGGCCTGCCCTAAGAACAACTACCCCTTACCACGGGTTGACATCCTGGTTAACTCTACGGCACAACACCAGTTGCTGAGTTTCATAGATGCTTTTTCAAGCTACAACCAAATCAGAATCAACGAAGCCAATCAAGAGAAAATTTCGTTCGTCACCAGCCAAGGCCTCTACTGCTATAGGCTAATGCCATTTGGCCTCAAGAATGCGGGTGCAACGTATTAGAGGCTTATAAACAAGATGTTTGCACGGCAAATCTGTAGAAATGTCCAAGTCTATGTGGATGACATGCTGGTGAAAAGCAGGAAAGAGGAAGATGACTTAAAGGACTTCAGAGAAACATTTGACACCCTTCGCTCCTATAACATGAAACTCAATCCAAGAAAATGTGCTTTCAGATTGACGGCAGGAAAGTTCCTAGGGTTCATAGTGTCTCAAAGGGGTATTGAGGCCTACCCAAACAAGATCCGGGCCATAATGGAGATGGCACCCTCAAGGAATATCAAAAAAGTCCAAAGCCTCAATGGCAAAATAACGGCACTCAATAGGTTCATGTCAAGGGTGACGGATAACTGTCTACCGTTCTTCCGCATGCTAAAGAAGTCCTTTGAATGGATGATCAAGTGTCAACAAGCATTCGAGGATCTAAAGGCCTATCTCTCATCCCCTCCATTGCTCAGTCCTTCCCAGCCTGGGGAAGAGCTATTCCTCTACCTAGCAGTATCCTCGGCAGCCGTCAATGTAGCATTAGTCAGAGAAGAAGACAGGATACAAAAGCCTGTATACTACACAAGTCCTGCGCTCCGAGGAGTAGAAGAAAGATACCCACCAATGGAGAAGCTCGCCTTCGCCTTAGTTACCACAGCCCGCAAGCTCAAGCCCTACTTCCAAGCTCACACAGTGATCATCCTGATGGACAAACCCCTACGGAGAGTAATGAATAATCTTGAAGCTACTGGACGGGTGCGTTATAGGTAATCGAATTAAGCGAATTTGACATACAATATCGCCCTAGCACTGCCATCAAGGGACAGGCAGTTGCCGACTTCATTGCAAAATTCACCAATGTAGAAGGATAGGGGGCAGAAGAGATCCCACTATGGAGCATCCACACAGACGGATCCTCCAATAAGCAACCTGGTGGAGCCAACATAATACTCCATAGCCCGACAGGAGATAAAGATCGAATGCATGGTCCGTTTGGACTTCCCTACAACAAATAATGAAGCGGAGTATGAAGCCTTAGTAGCAAGGCTGGACCTCACCATGGCCGCAGGAGCTGAAAATTTATTCCTCTACTATGATTCCCAAGTAGTGATCAATTAGGTCAATGGGGAATACGACTACAGGAGTGAACGGATGAAAAAGTATCTAGAACAGGTGAAGGACTGAGTCAACAATCTACAAGCAAAATTCATTCAAATCCCAAGGGAGGAGAACGAACACATAGATCAGCTCTCTAAAGCTGCGTCAACAGAACATATGGTCATCCCTAGTCAGCTAGTATCTTTTGTCCAAGTTTCACCACTAATAGACTATATCAACATACAGGAGGTTGGATTGGAAAGTTGTTGGACAACACCAATAGTATCCTACCTGAAGGAGGGGTCACTGCCAAAAGAGAAGGAGGCTGCTAGAAAATTAAAAGTCCAAGCTGCCCGCTTCGTCCTAATCAGAGGTGTCCTTTATAAAAGAGGATTCTCTCGACCCTACCTAAGGTGTCTCGGCCCCGAAGAAGCAAATTTTGTTATGAGAGAAGTTCACGAAGGAATTTGCGGGAATCACTCGGGATAGCGCTCATTAGTACAGAAGCTAATCAGGGCAGGATATTATTGGCCAACCATGCAGAATGATGCCCATGCATATGTGAAAGCTTGCGATAAATGTCAAAGATTTGGCAACCTCATTAGACAACCAACAGAGGAACTTACCCCTATAACGGCCCCATGGCCGTTAACTCAATGGGGGTTAGATATCATGGGTCCATTCCCAATAGCAGCAAGATAGCTAAAGTTCCTAATGGTCGGCATTGACTACTTCACCAAATGAGTGGAAGCAGAAGCCTTGGCCACTATTACAGAGAAGAATATACGAGGTTTCGTATGGAGGAAGATCATATGCAGGTATGGCATACCCAGAGTACTTGTCTCAGATAATGGGAAATAGTTCGACAACAATGTGTTCAGGGACTTCTACTCAGAGCTGGGTATCAAGAACCATTACTTATCACCCACCCACCCACAGGCCAACAGGCAAGTTGAGGTGACGAACTGATCCTTGCTCAAAATCATCAAGACCTGGCTCAAGGGGGCAAAGGGTATATGGCCCGAGGAGTTGCCAAGTGTTTTGTAGGTATACAAGACAACGGTGCGAACACCAACAAGAGAAACCCCGTTTCGACTAGCATACGAAAGTGAGGTAGTCATCCCGGTAGAAGTAGGACTCACAAGCTACAGGGTGGGGAACCACGATGAAAGCAAGCACAATGAAACCATGTGCCTACAACTTAACCTGGTGGACAAAGTGAGGGCAATGGCCGAACAAAGATTAGCACGGTATCAAAATCTCATGGCCAAGCACTACAACTCCAAGGTCAGACACAGGGACTTCTAGGTAGGAGATCTTGTCTTAAGAAAGGTAATGGGCGCTACAAGAGATGCCTCTCAGGGAAAGCTCGGACCTAACTAGGAAGGACCATACAGAGTGGCATCATGGCATAGGAAAGGAACCTACCACCTGGAGACGCTGGACGGGCAGAAGTTGCACCACTCATGGAACACAGAACATCTAAAGAAGTACTACCAGTAAACCGATAGCAGAAAACAAGCAACGACACTCCTTATTTCCAATTTATTTCTTTTTTGTTTAGTTTTTATTATCTACATTCTAAGCCCAAGGTGCAAGTTTATTTATTATTATTTTTTAGAACAATTTCTACGCATAAATTACCATTATAATAAGAGGAGTTATTCAGAATTGACTGGGTATATTTTCTACAAAATCATCAAGTCCACAAAGTGGACAGGGTCTATCATTGAATAGACAAAATCATCAAGCCCACAAAGTGGACGAAAAAATCATCAAGTCCATAGAGTGGACGGGGTCTATCATTAAATAGACAAAATAATCAAGTCCACAATGTGGACGGGTTCCATCATTAGATAGACAAATTCATTTTCCATAGAGTGGACGGGGTCTATTATTAATAGAAGAATTCACAAAGTTCGCAATGTGGACAGGGTCTACTAACTCATTCAGTCCATAGAGTGGACGGGTCCATTATTAATAAAAACAAGTTCATCAAGTCCATAAAATGGACAGGTCCACTATTAGATAAATAGGTCCGACAAATGAACGGATCTCTTTAGAACCATCAATCCATACTATGGACGGATCTTCTATACAGAAATTCAGTCCATTAAGTGAACGGTTATGTTGCTAAATAGTTCATTAATCGATTCACTAAGTGGACGGGTCAATAAGTGAATGAGCCCACCCTGAAAAATATTAAATAGTTCACATAATGGACGGATCCAAAAATTCATTGAATTAACATAATCTCATTAAAAGAATGGTAACCACAACCACATAAAGGACGGAGTCAACATTACAAATCCACAATGTGGACAACGTCATTCACATCTATAAATTAAACAAATCCATTCACAAAAATAAAATAGACAACATGGTTAAAGGTGAAACCCATGAAGGGGAAAAGTTTATGACAACGATTAAGTGAAACATTTAAATGTTCTCCAAGACCATTAAAAAAAAAACTAAGAATGGGGGGTATGTTCGACATTTTCCTAAACAACATTCTCAAGCTGACGGGCATCACCATTAACGGTCTGAGCTTGGCCTTGAGGAGGAGCTAACTCTCCAACTACATCATCAGCAAAGAGGCCCTCCATGCTGTCAGTGGCAACGGGCTGTGCAGTGGTTTGGGCTTGGTCGTCAATACTTAGCATTGAGAAGTCAAGGTCAAGATAAGCTTTCTTAGCCTAACGAACAGCATCATCAAATCCGTCTGCATAAGAACTCGTGAGCTCCTTAATGAGGGCGTCGAAGTCATGATACTTGCGAACCGCTGCTTCCTTTGCCTAATGGAGTTGATCCTTAGCGTCCTTAATCTCTTTCTCTTTCTTCTCCAGGACCTTCTTTAGGGTCTCCGTATAATCCTCAAGCTCTTTCTTGGACTGCTCCGACATAGTAAATTTCTTGTCCATGCCAACCTTCCAAGCCCTGAGACCAATCAACTCATCCTCCATCTCGTTGGCCTTCTTCCTAACGCGGTTTAGCGCTGTCTCATGGTTCAGGCACCTTCCCATGAGCCCCTTCATCATAACCATGGCCTGAAAATGAAAAGAAATTAGTTTCAAACAAACAAAGAGTTATAGACGGATGAAAAGGGGATGGGCAAGATTACATGAGCAATATTAAACAGCCCCGTCTCCCCCATTGTCTCCATCGAATGGTTGCTTAAGTCCTCATAATCTTCAGAGGTTATGATGGACGAAAGCGTCTCCAAGGCGTGTTTGGAGTCCTCTCGGAGGAGGGCAGGCGACTTCTCCTGTTGGGTGGACAAACCCTTCATTAAGCATTTCCCTACTCCATGCTTTCCAAGGGTAACGGTCTTCACACCCACAGCCTTCAACCCTACGACGGGCTCCAAAATAGTCTTTGGCCTTTTTGATGCAGGGTCCTGCTTCAATGGCACCTTCCTTTTGGTAGACAGATTGTTTTAATCTATCTCCTTAGAGATCTGACCTCCTTCTTCCTTCGTTTTGGACGCCTATGACCTAATCATAGCCCTTCTCTTGACAGCATCCATTTCTACGTAAAAGAAGACGGAAGGTTAGGGTGAAATAGTAAAAACCAAGAGACCTAAAAGGAAGGTTGACGGACTTACGTAAACAAACTTGAGCGTCATAACGACGGGCGGCTTGAGTTGGTTCTGGCCCATCACAGTATTAGTAGATAGTATCTAAAGTCACCAACTTTGCCCACGACCTCTCCTCAAGTTTTGTTTTGGCAAAAATTCTTTCCAAAAAGCTCCACTACTCAAGTGTAACTTGGGGATGCTCCCGAACTACAAAAAGAGGATGGTTAAAGAAATTTGGAGAATTAAAGAGAATGGTTATTTACAAGACTCATACACCATATGACGGGTCCATACCAAACGGATCCATGAAGGGGACTTGACGGTGCTGGATAGATCTTCTCATACTAAATGGATACTGTGTTGACGGATATAAGGTGGACGGATCAAAGGACCACGTGGCGCTTCACTGGTCATTACGTGATTTCCAAGAAACTCTAAATGGAAAGAACTTGCGCCTCACAATTAACCCTAGTCCATCAAGTCCCAATAGGAATAGAATTCTAACCCAAGAAGGATTTTAGAATATGTGCGCATTAATGAAGATCTTCCCTATAAGGAAAAGACTTGTTACGCAAGTAGGAGAGTTTGATTCTACACTATTATAAAAACCCAAGGACTCTCAGAAAAAGGTATGCATAATTCATCCCAACTCTGGTACTCTAGAGTTGTAGAAAGGTTTTCTGATTTAATATTCAGAGGATCTTTGGCCAGTACCACACCAGTACTCTCCTAAGGTATTCTCTTTTTGATTGTGCAGGGATAGTATCGAGTCTGCGAGGGCCGTGTGATTTTCTCAGCATCATCAAAAGAAGACACTGATGATATGTGTCTTGACATGCTTACTCATAAAAAATTATTGCTTTATAAGTATATGTGAAACTCTTAGTAGGGAATTATTTAAAGCTCTAAACGCTGTTTATAAGTGTGTGTGTGTGTGGCTCTGCCTTTGGCTATACCATTTCTTTCAAATTTGAAGCAAATAGACCACTCACTAAAAATTCAAGCATTTTTTAAGATTTAAGATTTTTGAGCATCATCTTTGCATAAAAGCCAACATACTTGACCGGAATTTTTTAATACGTGATTCAAGAAAGAAAAATCAAAAGATGAGAAAACCAAATGAGAAGAATATATTTATGCATATCCTACTACATCCTATTGCATTGAGATTGTCACTTCTCATTTTGACAAATATATAGATGAACGTGAAGTGTAGCATTCAATGTTAGTAGGCATCTCAATAGTAAATATGTCTATGCTATCTGAGTTTTCCATACCACCCTTTAGCATATGTTTCTAAATTATTTTTCCCTTCATAATTATAGGATTTTTCCAACTAAAACATTGACATTTCACATCAATACACAACTAACGGTTATACTAATAAGTTAGTGTGAAAGAGAAAATAAGTAGTAGTATTTTAAATTAAAACCATGTCTAAACCTCATCCTAGGTTATAAGAAAAATTTGAATTTGCCCCCTACTTGTCACCGTTGTGGTGTTGTTGGTCATATTCAACTAAATTGCCTTGAGCTTAGGTCTCAATTAGCTGTCATATATAGATCTACACCTAGGAAATATAGTCAAACTAAGACTATTATTGTCTATCACCATTATGATGTTTTCAAACACACTCGTTCAAATGTTTCAAATTAAAATCTAATGATATTGTGCCTCATCCTATGACAAGATATCTGGTATATTAAGCGTGCGTTTGGCATTACTGATTTCTCCAGTTTCTTCTGCGTTTAGCTTAATTTTTAGCATCAAGTGGGTCCCTTTTCACTATTCATGGGGCCCATTCACTACATTAAAAAAAAAAAAAAAAAAAAAAAAAAAAAAAAAAAAAACCAGCTTATTTTTCCCTATATGAACCATTTAGCAACGATAATATTTTCAATTTTCCCCTTTCTATTAAGCCCAACGGTGTGTATCTTGCAAGATCTCAGCTCTTCAATTCGACTCTCTCCTCATCAATGCCATAACTTCTTCCTCTTCAATGCTCTTCAATTTTACATCTACCCACCAACAATCCAAATATCTGGTTCACATCTGTCTGCCACTCTTTTCTTCCTTTATTTGGACAAACCCCTGGTGATATAAGAGGCTGTGAGAGATCGAGAAAGACAAAGATGATGCTGCCACTATGAGGGAGATGAGCCGATATGTCGGTGAGTTGTATTTAAATTTTTTATATTTATTAATGTGTTTTCCCTTTTGTTCGGTGTGGCTGAATTTTTAGGGTTTGTTTGATGATTATGATGGGTATACTTTGATGTTTAAAGATTAGAGATCAATTTTTTGGGTATTCTTTGATAATTATGATGGGTATACTTTGATAATTATGAATGTCAAATATTGTAATTTATTAGTTTGTTAAAGATTACAAATCTCAAATATTGACTTGATTTTCCTTTAGAATTTTTTGTTTTAAATAGATTCTTGCTTATTCTTGATAAGGTAGAAAGCTGTATTTTTTGATTTGTTAGTTGTTACACCTGCAAATGAAAAAATGAAAAAATTTCATTCTTTTTTCATTAATTTGTGTCCTCTAGGTGCCTTAAATTTTATACATGGTTTCTTGCTTCTATATATTTTGGCTCATTAATTTGAGAAGCCAAAGGAAAATATTGGTTTTGATGGGTGGTTGTGGGGTGCTAACATGATAGATGCTAGAAGTATATCAAGTTATGTTATTGTTTGGTTAGTTGATTCACTCAAACTTGAGATGATTAGAGATGTTGCTCAATCTATCAGTCAAATTCCTTTGCTGCAATGCAGGACTCAATTGCATTTAGTTGGGTATGAGTACGATCTCTTTATGAAAGATCATATTATAAGCACATCTACAACACAGCTATGTTCAGATTATTTGAGTTTTGGCTGCTGGTTAACATGAAATCTTCTCATGGCCTTGTTTGGCTTGAAGAATTTGAGTTTGGTATCTACATTATACTTTTGGAAATTGGGATGGGTTTCCTTGATAATGAGAAAGCAAGTTGGGGATCCATCTACACTAAGGGTTAAGTATGGGATTAGTTCATGAAATTTTTACTATAGTGTTTACAAAAATAGCATTTGGATTGATAGATATTGATAATTTGGGATTGGAAGATTCATTTTGCAGCATGAAGCTAAAGGCTTAATCATTAGTCATCACAAGAAGGAATGATTCTCCAACAGATACTAGCTAGGAAGGGGCTTTTTGCAAATAGAGAATTGCAGTTGGACATAGAGAAATATGGTGGATCAAATTATGAGGTGCAAGCTGTGATTTTGATACTTTGGAGAAAATTATGAGGCACATTTTATGTGTGTGTGTTTTATGGTATGTTGTGTCAACCATGTAAGGTATTTTTCATTTGTTTATTTTGGTATAATTGATGCTTTCTTGGGGTATCTTCCTCAGCTCTTGTATAGTTGTTTTCTTCTTTGATAAATATACTTCCCTAGAAAAAAAATAAAATAAATAAAAATTGAATGTGCCTTATTCTTTCTATGCAATTTTGCTGGTCTTGTGAAGGGCCCATAGATTTTTCATCCCTTAAACTCAATACATAAGGAAGACCACAGTCCACACTAAAATAGTAACAACTCCACAATCTAGCTCCACAGTCCATACTACAACAGTAACATCTCCATAGTAGCAGAAACAGCTCCACAATCCTTACAACACCAGTAACAATTCCATACATTAGCAAGAATAGCTCCATAGTAGATAACTCTTTCATGATGATCTTAACATTAACACATTATAACTTTGTTAAATTGTTACTCTTGTTTGCCGCATGTCTTTATGCACACAGTGTTTAATTTTTCTTGAGAGACTTATGTACACAATGTTACTTGGGTTGTTATTTAAATGAATGTGCAATAATGAAAATTTACACACAACGGTGAGATTCTAATTAGGAAGGTTTAATGGAACATGGCTTGGAAGGTGTTTGTGTTTTATACCAATAATTTTTTTAGCATATGAACTATATGAAAGGATGCTGAATGAAAAGATGATCGAACAGAGTGAAAAGATCCAACAGAACTAAAAGTCTTTTGTGATTTGTGTGCTACTCAAGTCCTAGCAGACAATAGCAGCGAAGGATCTTTGAAAAAGGAAGGGTAGGACAAAGTGATAAACCAGTTGAAGCTGATTAATAAAGTGGTGAGTCAGCTACAGGTAGGGCTGTCCATCAACCAGTTAGACCCGACCCACCCGCTGTACCCAGTCCGACCCGAAGGCCAACGGGCAGATCTGATTGTCCATACGAGTCGGATGCAGGTCAATTAATTTTAAAATTCAGTTTTATGGGTGGGCTTCAGGTCCTTTGACTTCTAATTCATATAAACCAACCCATCCGACCTAGAATTTTTAAAAGAAAAAGCATAGGCTACACGCTTGTTTCAAAAAATTCACATTGGTTCCAAAATATTCTCTCACTTTCTCTAGTCTCTTACTCACCCTTTCTCTGATATCTCTCTCAAATCCCTAACTCTAGCATCCTTGCTACCACCGTCACCAAGGTGAGCCTCATCACCACCCTAAATCCTAGCCTCCTTGCTAACGTCGTGCAATTGGCCCTATTGCATCAACGATGATTCAAAGTTTTCGTTGCATTCACCATGTCTCAAACTCCACAAGCCTCCTCTGATCTACTTGAAGTGTCCTCTTGAGACTCTGATTTGTGCAATTTGATGGTGGGTTAGTTAAAAAAATTGCACTAATGTTGTGAAAGATGTGTTGGTGGTGGGGAAGAAGTAGCAGTGTTGGTTTTGATTTAATCTTCTCTCTATTTTTCGTTTTAGTCTCATAGATATGGGTTTTTAGTTTGGATTTTGATTTCTTTGTTCTTTTTTTTTAAAAAATTCTTCTGGGTTTTGATTTCGTTTTAGACTTGTAGTCATAGATCTGGGTTTTTGGTATGGATTTTGATTTTTTTTTTTTTTTTTTTGAAAAGATTTTTCTAGTTTTGATTTCATTTTAGTCTGGGATTTTGGTTTGGATTTTGATTTCTTTGTTCTGGGTTCTGGAATCTATGTTGTGCTTGAGACCCAAAATCACCCAGTCGAATCCGACCCACTCAACTGATTACCCGTGGCATCAAGCTCGACCCAAAAGTTTGGTTGGCCACAGGTCCATTTTCTATTCACTCGACTTAATCGGGTCAGTTGTGGGTCAGACCCAAACCCGATCCGACCCAACTTGTGGACAGCCCTAGTTGCAAGTTAAAATCAAATAGGATCATTTGAGAGGTGTATGGAAGATATGGAAGCAACTTTTTAAGCGTGAAACTGGGTTAGGTTATGATCTTGACACTGGAAAAATTGATGCAAGTGATGAATGGTGGGAAAGAAAGCTTAAGGTTAGTTTACTTTAGAGAATCTTGACAACCTCAATTTTTTACAACTAAGAAACAGTATCATAACTATTGTTTGTAGACATGTAGGAATGTCCAAAAGCAAAAACGTTTCATACAAAAGGGTTGTCGAATGCAAGGGCTATGGAAATCATGTTTAAAGGCACTGTTGCAACAAGAAAACATGCATGGACCCCAAATAGTCAAATACCAAAGGAAAGCACCGAATGTCAATCTCTTGTGGACGTTGACCCAATGGATGTTGAATGTCCATTATTGTCGTGAGCAGGACCAGAAATCAATAAGGGAAAAGGCTTGGCAAGAAATGTCCAACTCTTCAAAGGACTTCACAAGAAGTGTGGTAAAAAGCATTTAGTTGTGCAAGAAATGTCCGACTATTAGAAGAGCATGACAGATGTCATCATTGAAAGTAAAAGTGTAAGTAATCTTGTACCATTTACTTCCACAGTAACTATTGAGGAAGGTTCAAGTAGTTATGGAAATGGTGTTGAGTCTTCCTAGGGTGCAATCGAGTGATTGCTTCCATATGTTCGACTCCATATTTTTCATGGAAAATCAAAGTGCAATGCACATGTTTGCAGCAAATAAGAATGATGAAATGTTTCAGTTGCTTTGGCTAGAGAAACAATACGAAAAAATGCCTAATCTTTGGTGAACAGTGCTTGTATTGAAGGGGTTGATTGGAATGGTCATGTATGTGTTATGTAATTGGGTTATTATTCTTTTATTAGTATTTCTTAAAACATGTTGTGGGATTTAGAACTTAGGTTTTATTTAATTATGGAATAAGTTAAGAACTTATGTTTTAGTATTACTTATGTTTTATGTTTTATGTGAACAGCCCGACTGTTAGATATTTGGGTTTTTCTTGTGTTTTAGGTGATTGTTTCTTGATGATTATAGGAATTCAAAATTGGAATCAGATATTCAAAATTGCTTATTGTTACTTGATGATTGTTACTTGATGCTTATTGGAATCAGATATTTGGAATCACATATATGATTATAAGAATTCAAAATTTGAATCACATATATGCATGTGGTACTGACATTTATTCGGGTCTCTAATTAACATCTATGCTTATGCTACAGCAGAACAAGTAGGTTGGTACCTAGATGTTGTTTTGGAACAGATTTGAATAAACAGTGTAGAAAATATTTGATAATAATATGTAGAAAATATGAACTGACTTTTATTGAATAAACAATATAGTTTGGTGTAAAAAATATAAACTTACAATGTAGAAAATATTTTGAGGTTGTTCTGTGTTACTGACTTTTAACAATAATATGAACTTTTGTTGCTTGAGTGATTTTTATATGTAGAGTATGGTTTATGTTACCACATATATGCAAGGAAATGGGTTTTGAAATAAGTGACGAGCTTGTACACGCAGCATATTTAGCTAGGTATGCGTCATAGCCTACATGGAGACATATATGAACAAAGTATCGATGCATACAAATCTACAAACAGGGTATGAATGGGTACAATATATTTTACATGGGAATGAGTGAAAATGTCGCAATGTATTTAAAGTATCACGCTATGTTTTTGGAGTATTGTGTAATACATTGAGCACTCAATATGGATATGAGGGTAGCAAAGAAGTTTGATTGGAAGAGTTTGTGGCAATTACATTGGTGGTACTTGGTCATGACATATGTAATAGAATGCTTCAAGATAGATTTCAACATTTAGGTGAGACAATAAGTCGACACATGAAAATGGTAGTTACATTGTTAGGCAATGTTATGTCACAAGACATTATCAAGCCTACTGATCTAGCATTTCCTAATGTGCCACAACATATTCTCAATTCTGATAAATATTGGCCACATTGCAAGGTACTTTGTTATTTTGGTATCTTGATTTAATTTTATTTAATTTATATTTATGATGAAAACATGTTGCAAATTTCACAAGGTATTTTTATGGCAATGATTAGGATTGCACTAGTGCGATTGATGGAGTTCATGTCCTCGTGGTCGTAACAGTTCATAAGCAACATACATACAGAGGAGGGGAGCCAACAATCAATTGCATGTGTGCTTGTGATTTTGACATGAAATTCACATTTGCATGTGTTGGATGGGAAGGTTCAACACATGACACAAGAATATTTTTAAGTTGCTTCAATAATGAGCGTGACAACTTCCCAAAACCTCCATTTGGTTTGTATTATTGAATTTTAATTAATGTATTAGAGTATGTGTTATGTAGTGAAAATACTAATGTAATAAACATTCTCATTTGCAAGAAAATATTATCTTGTTGATTCAGGGTACCCGATGAAGAAAGGGTTCCTTGCACCATTTAAGGGGGAGAGGTATCACCTCCCTAATTTTCAACAAGGTCAAACACCACAAAATCCAGAGAAGAAATTTAATTATCTCCATTCATCACTTCGTTCTGTCATAGAGCGAACTTTTGGTGTTTGGAAGAATAAATGGAGAATTTTGAGAGATATGCCCAACTATGATATACGAATTTCAATAACGCATTATTGTTGCTACAATGGTTCTTCATAATTTTATTAGAGTACATGAAGAGAATGATATTGGACAAGGGCTTTCTAGACAAGACATATGTGAAAGTAGCAAGGGAGGTTATTACAATGAAATGGCACATGTGATCTCTTTTTTAGATGAACCTAAGATAAAAGTGGTTCGAAACAATATCACAACATCGATATGTGGGATTCTTCCACATAAGACTTCCTTTGTTACTAATGTTATAATTACCATTCATATTATCGTTTTTTTTTTTTTTTTTTTTGTCAAAATCTAAAAACTTGTTGTTATAATTACCATTAACATTATTGTATTTTTTGGTTACTCTAATTGATAGCTTTGATGAGATATGCATCTTAATTATTATATAACAAACTTTTTACTAAAAGTACTGTAGATAAAGTTAAAAGATAGTTGAAATAGTACAGCGGAACCCGTGAATAGTATCAAAAAGTGCAATGGGACCCATGAATAGTAGGAAAAATAAGCTAAATAGTAAAAAAAGCTGGTTTTTTAAGCTAATGCCAAATGCAACCTTAGTCAAAAGTCTGGAAAATTGCTTGGTGAACTTTTGAAAAAGAAAAAATAAACTAACTTGTTGACTTGTGAAAGAAAATTTCAAAAATAAATTTAATATCCCCCAAAGATGTTATGCTTTTCATGGTTCTTCACTTATAATGCCAAAAACAATGTTATGTTGATGAGAAAAAAATTTCTGAGTTGTTGTTTATATTGTCCTAGTTTAATTTTTTCAATTTTTTGAGGGCATTTTTTTTTTATTTCCATATTTATTTTTAAATTTTGTTGATTATTTAAAAATCTAAAAATATTGAAAATTTTAGAAATTACTTGGAAATTTTGTGTGTATCATAACAAAATGTGGGACTATATTGAGATTGTAAGGGCCTTTAGTGTGGTTAGGCATTAACCCTTCTATTGTACTAAGGCCTGTGAATCTAGGGTAAGGGAGTTAGGATTGGCCTTGTTAGGATTGCATCGTAGGCCAACTTGTGCGCAAGTTGGGCTCACCCAATGTTGAGACGACCCAGGGAGAGCACCATAGGCTAAATATAAGGTGCAGTCGTAGCGAGGCAACTATTACAGCAGAAATATGCTACAACAAAATGTTATAATAAAACACACTAAATAAAGCCACGATAGGCAATTAATACCGTAAATAAAATAAGCAAGGTTACAGCAAAACAACTAATACAACAAATAGAAAAAGAAGAGAAATACTACAATAGAACATATAACACTAAAGCAAAACCAATAACATTAGGACAGCCAACGCAAGCTAAAAGGGACTATCACAGAGCATCCAGCAATGTAATAGGGATGGGCCTTGTTTTCCCTAATCTTGGACTAGGCTGTTCAACAGGAACATGTCCAAAAAGGGAGCCAATCCCCAACACAGGTAACCTCAATGCAGATTCCTGCTATAAAAATTACTTGTGTTGGGAAAAGGGCCTAAATGGTTTTGAGTTCTGATTTGTGGGTCAAAGAGAGTGGGACTGTCAAAGGGAGAGAAAAGTTGGTCTATCGATGCATGCCTCTATTTCTACCATATTTCTTTCTATCTTACGTTTTTACTCTCACTTACCACTTAGTTTTCTTATTCTCTTTTGTTAAGTTTCTTTTCTTTTCTACTCTCTGTGTTTTTCCTCCTCTCTCTGTATATGTATCCTTCTGTCCTCCACTCATGGTTACCTTTCTTCCTTTTATACTGCTTGAATTCATGGGATTTTTCCCTTTTGTCCCTAGGGTTGTACCAACCATTTTTGGTTTCTTGTGGGCATCTCTCTAGGATTGCCCACTAACCTATTGGTTGCCCGGCCACTACATCTACTCAGAGTGTGCTTGCCACACCACTCTCCATTTCCAGACAAAAATTCATTATTTTGTTTCCCTCCCCCTCACTGCCTTTCCTCCCCCACAAATGGATAAGGGTTGATGGCTCTCTACACCTACTCCTATGGAATGCATCAAGTGGTCTCATCTTGTGTTTACCTTTTTTAGGAGAAATGTCATCCCAGTAAAGCATTTACCTAAAAGAAGCCTTGGCAAGAACCTTAGAATAAACTTTTTTTCTCCCCTCCGCCAAACCACACCCCCTAAATCCCTTGACTAAGGGTCCACCTCTCATGTATTGGCTGGGTACAAGTAGGTGGTGTCCTGGGCTTTGTGCATGTGCCACTACCATCTGCATTTGTCTCCTTTTGCTCCCACACCATTCTTGTCGTTCCTGCATTGTCCTCTTCTGCTACGTGTACTGGGTCGTATTTGTCTCCTGTGGCGTGAGAGGTGTGTAGGCAAAGGTATCTACTCGTATAGCCCACTGGGCTTCCACTTCTGCCATTCCTTTTCTTGCCCCGGCCATGGGCCTTGTGGCTATTAGTCCTGCCATACGGGCCTATTGGGTTTGTTGCATCTTTCCTTGGGCTTCCTCGACCTATTTACTCTATCTTTACCTTTTATTCCTCCCACGAGCCTGTTGGCTATCATTCCTGCCATGTTGGCCCATTGGGCTTGCTACCTCTTTCCTTGGGTTTTCTTAGCCCATTTACTTTATCTTTACCTCTTATTCCTCCCACGGGCCTGCTGGCTGTCATTCTTGCCATGTTGGCCCATTGGGTTTAATAGCTTGCTTTTACCATTCATATTTCCTTTCCCTTCCACTTCCCTTATTGTTGGGCTTCTTCTACTATTGGGCCTTTTGTCAAAAGTGGGCATCAACAAAGATAAATACAAATTTTTTTTTTTTTTTTTGATAATATATGAATTCTTGTGTCAATACATAAATGTCAAGTACACATTTTATTTTCTACTTTAGTATATGCACACTTGTTTACTCAATATTAAACTTACTTGTAGGTTAAGGTCATGAAACAAATATTCATTAAAAACCTTGAGTTTCTAAGTCAAGTATTGATATGAGCCTTGGAAAAAATTTGTAATTTTCACAATTTTTTGAAAGATAATGGAAATGGCTACCTTTGATATAGTGCTAATCTACTATGATGCGTTATTTATACGAAAGGGCGTCTCATTTCAAAAGTGTGAAGCCATCACTCATGGTTGATTAAATGCTCATTGGACAGATAAGGTGGTAGAAGAAAAAATGCGTAACGGAGAGATAGGGTGGATAAAAGAGAAAAAAAAAATGCAAATACAAGAAAATCTTGATGAAAATTTAAAAAAAAAAAAATGCATATAAAGAAAAGGTGAAAAACAAAATGGATTCAAGTTCAAAACTCTTTGACTGACTTGAAAACCTTGAGATTTTGATAATGTTTATATTCATAAGTTTTTCTTTACTTTGGAGGTTGATTTGAGTTCATTAGAAATTTTAACACATTAAAGCTCCTTGCTGAATAAATTTTTTTTTTTAATGATTATGTTTGGAAGTGTCTGCATACATAAATACATGGGATCACATAGTGTCCAATTTAAGTATAATAAAAGAGAGAATATTGGTATTTCATATGAACTTTAAAAAAAAATTGGCGTGTCCTTGTGATTTTTTCTCACCTCCTAATTTTCCCCAAACTAATTTTTTTCAAATGTTGTTTGTTAGTTTAGAGTTTTGGGATATAATTTTATGGGCAAGACTTAGGTAAAATATTTAGGTGTTGTTCCTTAGGTTTCTCTCTTAAGATTCTACCATGTGAATTTTTTCAAATAGTATTTTTTAATTAAGTAATCACATAGTTGAATTTTAAAGAAAAATCTAAAAAATAGTATCTAAGGTATTATACCTAAGTTTTGTCCTAACCTTATTAATAAATTATAGCGTGAAAGAGCTTATGATAACGTCAAAGCCCACTGGAGCTAGAACTTTATCATATCATTTGGTCTCATCCCAATCCACAAACAGAAAGTCCAGCAAACTAATTAATTTATTAATTAGTTAGTTTTGTCATAAAAGGAAAATTACAAATAGACATTATTTTAAATAAAATAATTGTTAGTCCTTTTCCAGAAAAAACAAGTCTTTTCTCTTGGAAAATACACACAGAATATAGAGAGAAAAACTGACTATTTGCAAAAACCAAGAAGGAGAAGTGTTCTTCTTCAAGATATCTGACAAGAAAAGCCCACTCTTTACTCTTTAAGGCTACTGTGAAATTGGGGTGAAGATCTTTGGTTTTCTCAAGATTCTATCTCAACTTTGTTTTTCTGATTTTCACTGCAGCAAAGTATATGTATGAAACCGTGTATCTAAGATTCGTAGTTCATTTATTATCTTGTATTTTAGAAGTAAATCCTTAGTCTTCTGCTATTTTGGTTTTGTATGTGATGCAAACAGGTGTGTTCTAATAATGTCAATTAAAAGTTATACGTCTTACTAAATATGAAATGAAACTTCATTGGTTTTATATATATTACTATTGGCAAATAAATTTAATCTGTCTTTTTGTTCTATTAAATTTAATATTTCTTTTATTCTTTTAAAATAAGAGTTTAGGTCAAATGATAAAAAACAATCATCATGTAACGAACGCAATAGATTAACATTTTATTGAAACTAAAAAAAAAAAAAGGGTATAACATCATTTTGAATAGTAAATCTATAGTTTTATAATATCTTAAACTTTTTTTTCTTAATAATATCTTAAACTTTTTTTTTCTTAATGGCATAATGTGTTAGGATCACAAAAGAGTATGTGTAAAATCTAACTGAAATTTTTTTTTTTGGTTTTAGAAAAGTTTTTTTTTTTTTTTTTTGCGTTTATGCTTTTTTTTTTTTTAATACTGCGTTGTTGTGAAAAATTGTAAGAGATTCAGAAGATTCGGTTATATATATATATATATATATTGAAAAGTTTTTAGTTTTATATATATTATTATAGATTATAGATTAGGGCTGCTGTGATTGGCAGATTATACAATATTTGTGAGGTCTAGAATTTTAGTTTATGTCATTCTGTCCACTATGATTAATTTTCATCCTACATGCTACATCTTACATGACCTACAGAAAGCAAGGTGGTATTTTTTTAGCTTTACATGATTTGACTTGGAAAAATTCTTCTTCTTTTTTTTATAATAGTCACAACATGTGGCACCAATATTTGGTCACATGCATCGCTAATGTTTCAATGAGACAAAAATATCTTCACCACAATCAGTTCAAATTTTCTTTTTGAGAAACAAACACGAGAGAGAGAGAGAATCAGCTCAAATTAAGACCAAAATTTTTTTTTAAAAATCCCCAAAATTTTCAGGTTAGGGGCTTAGGTAAAAATCATAAAACTCCAAATCCTCTATGAAATACCCCAAAATCCACAAGTTAGTGCCTACCAAATTCGACCCTCTTGAAAGCATTCAAGGCTTCAATTTGAACTTCAAGCTTGATTCTTCAGATAAAAACAGTAAGTAGAAGGGAATAGAAGGGAACAAAGGCTACAATCAAACCGACTCTTTGAAGATACCAATACCATTACTATAGAAATACTAGACATTGAGTTGAAAGCTGAATCGAATGAAGCAAAATTTGTAGGCAAAATTCAACCAATAATATATGTGACAATCCTACCTAGACTTGTTTTGAACTATCTTTTGGGCTAGAAAAGTAGGAAACGCCAAGTTGTCAAACAATGAACATAGCAAGGAAGAAAATTGTGATTCTTTGAAACATAACAAGAAATCCAAATCTGACTTTGAGCTCCTTGATCCAATATCACGAGACCTATTGGCCACTGGTCTACCTCTAGTAGTGATAATAAAGATTATGGCAATACTATAAACATACCCAAAAACGTGTTCTGCCCACAAACCATTACGTAAAAACAAAACTTTAGATACCTAAATTTGTAACAGAATTACCTCCAAAACCAACATTTAATGCTATTCATGGAGTAACTTTTTTTTTTTCAACTAAGTAGCATGTACACTAACATGTAAAAGTTGCTATTAATAAAAGCCAAAAAGATTGGTTGGCTTGTGGTGCTAAAAGACTAAACGAGTCAAAGAAAGGATTATGATTTAGCAGATAGAAAAACTACACAAATATATATCATCTTCATCATCTTGACAGCTGTGGGATTTGAACCCACGCCCTTTCGGACCAGAGCCTAAATCTGGCGCCTTAGACCACTCGGCCAAACTGTCTTCTTGTGTACGAAAAGTTTATCTAAACTTATGTTAATCATTTAAAACTTCGTAACTCGTCAGTATCATAATTGGTCATTCATTTGTGTATTCTTAAAAATTATAATTCTATAACTTTTATGGAAACTTATAAAAGAAAAGTCAATCATTATTCTATTATTTACTTCATTGGATTTAGTGAGTTTTTTAACCACAAATCCCAAACATTAACCTTTATCTCTTTTTATCACTCACCAGTTAATATATATATTTCTTCTGAAATCTAATAATTCTATTCAATAAGTCAACTAATAAAATAATTAAAGAAAACATATTGGCCACTTTGACATGCAGGAGGCTAGTTATTCACACACGTGATTAGTTTGTTTTATTAAGTTTGAGTGTCTATTCTAGTTTGCTCAATTAGTATGATTTTTTATTGTCATATGAGACATTTAGATCAAATTTCATCTACTCTAAAAATAAAATTCATTAACATATTGGTATGAGGATAAAAACAATAATCATAAAGCAGACGTTATATGTTCCACGAGTTAGATAGGGTTTCAGGTTTTTTTTTTTTTTTTAACCCAACTAGACCTCCTTGTATTGAAAAATCTCCGACCTAACTCATAGGGATCAAGTTTTATGGTTGAGTTCATTCATCAAATTAAGGCAATTATTTTAAGCTTAAAAAAGAAAGGGGCTTTCATTCAAGTATTTAATTATCTATACTCATTATTCGATAAATGATTGCATTTTACACAATAGAGTCTAATAACTATAACCCAAAATACCAAAATAATCAAATTAACAAATTTAAACTAATTCTCACCCAAAGTGAATCAAATTAACAAATATAGAATACATATATTCTCTTAAATATAAATAGTGTCAATTAGACAAGTTCTTGTTTTGAAAATCTTGTCAACCGAACCCAAACTCAACTCAACTTCAACTTGGAAAAAAAAAATTTTCATCCCAACCTAACCTAGTAAAAAGAAAACTGAAGCACTAAATTGGATTGGGTAGATTCAGGTTCGTTGGGTTGGTGGATTAAATACATATATACATATATATACCCTTATTTTTATTCCAAGAAAATTTCACTTGTTTAATTTAGTATAGAAATGTTTGTTGATGCTCATTTTTGACAAATGGTCCAACAGTTGAAGAAGCCCAACAATAAAGAAGATGAGAAGAAAATGAGGGGCAAAACGGTAAAGAAATAAGAAAACAAGCCTAGTGGGCTGAAGTGGCAAGATTGATGGCCAACAAGCCCATGAAAATAATAAGAGGTAAAGAAGAAATAAATGGACAGAGGAAGCCCAAGAAATGAAGTAGTAAGCCCATGGGAATAATAAGAGGTAAAGAAGAAGTAAATGGACTAGGAAGCCCAGGGAATAAATTGGTAAACTCAATGGGCTAGCATGATAAGCCCAAAGGGTAATAAGAGGTAAAGATGTAGTAAAAGGGCTGAGGAAGCCCAAAGAATTTAGCAACAAGCCCATGGGAGTAAAAAGATGTAAAGAAGAAGTAAATGAGTCGAGAAAGCCCAAGGAATAAAGTGGTAAAACAGGCTGATATGGCAGGAATATTGGCCAATAAGCCCAAAAGAGGTAAAAACGTGGTAAGTAGGCCAAAAGAAGCCCTAAGCAAAGGATTAATGAAGAAATTGGTTGATACGGCACTAACATTAGCCCACAAGCCCACGGGGTAATAAGAAGTGAAAAGAAAGACAAAATTGTGGTAGACACAATGAAGCGACATGGCAAGATTAGTGGCCAAAAGGCCCACAGCCATAAATAAGAAAGCATGGTCTCAGTAGGAAGATGAAGGCTTTCGCCTAAGTGATACCTAGCCTAGGAAGGGATGAAAGGAAGAAAATATGAGCCTAAAAGCCCACGCATCCTTCATGCCATGAAGGATAAACATCAACTAGTACGTACAGTAAAACCAGACAACGCAAAGGTAGCAGAAACGATGTGAAGGCCAGAAAGAAACAAATTCAGACGGAGTGGAGCACGCACAAAGGGCCAGTGAACCACCTACTTATACCTATCCAATACATGGGACGTAGGCCATGTGTCAAGGTATCCAAAAGGTGTGGTTTGGCAGTGGGGAGAAAAGGGGGTCTATTCTAGGGTTTCTGCTCAAGCTTCTTTGGGGAAATGTCCTACTGGGATGGCATTTAACCCAAAAGAGGTAAGTATGGGCTAAGACCACTTGATGTATGCCATAGAGGTAGGTGATGAGGTAGC
This sequence comes from Quercus gilva, assembly GCA_023621385.1. Lineage (NCBI taxonomy): Eukaryota > Viridiplantae > Streptophyta > Magnoliopsida > Fagales > Fagaceae > Quercus > Quercus gilva. The sequence goes on from CM042477.1 coordinate 65,762,692, forward strand.
TTAATCCTTATCCACAAAGGTAAAACAACAACAGAGAGAGGTAAGAAACAAGACAAATAATTTTGTCTCGAAATGGAGAGTGGTGCAACCAACACACTCTGATCAGAGGTAGTGGCTGGACAGCCGGTAAATTAGTGGGCAGTCCTAGAGAGATGCCCATAAGGAACCAAAAACGGTTGAGGTACAAAAGGGGTAAATCCCACAATGACAGATGGTATATAAGAGATAGTCATGAACAGTAAAAAAAATAAAAAATAAAAAAAGGGAAAAACACAAGAAATAGAAAAGAAATAATAGTAAACAAAGGAATACACACAAAAAACAAAAGAAATGGAAGAAAAATTAGAAGGAAAACAAGAGAGAATGTAAATAGTAGAAATAGAGGCATGCATCAATAGATCACCTCTTCTCTCCCTCTTAATAGACCACCTTTTCTCTCCCTCTTAATGGACCCACTTTCTGAAGATTGAGAATCGAAGCTCAAACCATTTAAGCCATTTATCCAAAGTGTGACTTCTATGGCAGGAGCCTTTTTTAAGGTTACCCGCATTGAAGATTGATTCCCTTCTTGGATCTGCTTCTGCTGAAAAATTCAGCATATCATCTAACAGACAAGCTTTTCTTTTATTAGTCATTTTTATTGGGTGACTTGCCCACTGTTCAGTCAGAAGTTATTAAGTTATTTACTCTTTTTTGTTGTAGTGTTATTTCTACTTGTTGTATTATTCTACCATAATTCTGTTAACTATCTTCTTGGTATTAGTTTTATTTATTACGGTTATTATTATAGTTATCCTACTATACTGTATTCCTACCATGACACTTGTAACAGTTATTCCTACTATGATCATACCATACGTTCAGCCCACAACATTCATGTCAGGATGCGTTTACATTGAATTAGCCTAACTTGAGCACAAGCTGGCCTGAAGTGTAGACCCAATAAGGCCAGTCCCAACTCTCTTACCTTAGACTAATGAGCCATAGTGTAGTAGAATGGGTGGAGGCCCAACAATGCAAAAAGGCCCCCACAATGTTGATGATTTTTTTTTTTTTTTTGGGTAGAAACAATAATACTTATTAGATTACACATACATAAAAGTGGTATATAGAGTTTTTTAAATAGGCTTCTAATATATTTTATGACCACAGTACCACTACAAAAGGGTCTAACCTTTATAGTAGTAGCATGGGGTTATAAGGACTGAAACTCTAACACATACAACCAATTTGAGATAAGCATCCCTAATTTTTTTTTAAAAAACAGTAATACTTATTGGAACACACGAACATGAACACGAACAAGCTACTACTACAAAAGTTAGGCTCTTTTGTAATGGTACTCTGGTTATGTAATATATTATAAGCCTATTTAAAAAACTCTATGTTGATGATGTTAATTATTCAAGTTAACTCAACAAACATGATGAATATTGGATTTCGTACACCTAGCAGAATAGGTATTTGTTAGTGTGCACTTGGTATAATTTTTTTTTGATAAAATGAAAATAAGTTAAGGTTTGACTAAGTTGTATCGAACAAAAAGTGAAATTGGAAAACAAATCATTCAAAAAATAAGTTTGCTTACTTTTTTTAAAGCTAGAATTGCATGATATATTTATGAGGAATACAAATCCTCTATTCCGCTTTATACACCGCTAATCAAATTTTCCAGATATTCTTTTCATTTTATTTTTTCTTAAACATTCAAAATTTAAATTAAAAAAAATTCAGACACATGACATATTATGATTAGTGAAGCATAAAGTATAACACAAAAAATAAAATAGAGAATTTATATAATTATGAGACTATATATTAAACAACCACTACAAGAAAATAAGACTTGTTACAACAAGTAATATCACAACAACAAAAATAATTGGGGTAATATATATAATATTGCATCTGTGGGTTGTATTTTGTTGTAATAATAACTTAAATTTATTACATCAATTAAAATTGTTGCAAGAATTACCTTGTTATATCTAAATGTGTTGTTGTAATAACTAAACCTTATTTTATTTTGAAATATGTTGTTGCAATAAGTAACTACTTATTTCACATCAAAATATATTGTTGTAGTAGGTGAAAAAATACTTGTTACATGTGTTTGATCGTAAACTCAACATGTTATGTATATATTTATGTTTTTGGACATTTGATGGAGTACTTTGACTTTTGCATTTTTTTAATTTGTTATTGTAGTTTCTCAAAATAATGTTGATATTGTCTTATAATATGTATATTGCAAGACAAGGTAATAGACAAATTAATAATAATAATAATAACAATAACTCTACCTATTGCAATAAGGTTGTTTGTTGTAATAAGCTGTGACATTTTTCACGTATTACAACAAAACTTTTGAAGCAGTAAACTATTGCCACAAAGTTATTTGTTGTAATAAAGAAGTTATTGCATCAACATGTTTGTTGCAATATGTATAATTTATTGCAACGAGATCTTTGTATTGCGTAAACCTATTGCCTCGAAGTTTATTACAACAGCTTGCAACAACTTTTTTGACGTTGCAATAACACCTTATTGCAACGACTTTGTACTTATTGCAACGATTTTTCCCATTGTGGTCCCCTGTAAATTAATGAAGTTTGCCACCAAACCTAGTCCTTCCTTTTTTTACCATTGCATTAATGTGAATTTATACATCATAGGCAATCTTGAAGCTACTAGGAAAATGCCATTAGAATTCTATGATTCTTTCAGTTTTCTCCAATCCTAACCTCTTTCCATACGTGTCTCAAGAAAATTATGCAGGGAGTTCAGTGACAACTAATGTGAAGGTAATCCTAAACATATGAACTTATAGAGTAACAAATTTTAATATATTTGGATCTAAACCTTGTGGGAAATTCCTATGATCTTGTAGACTTGGTGTGTGGCAAAGCCTTCAGCCAGCAACGATTCACTAATAGCCACCTTAGACTATGCATGTAGTGTGAATCCTGAAGAATGCACCCAATTAAAGGAAGACCATCCCTGTTTTAACCCAGATACTACCATCCACCATGCTTCATTTTCCATAAATGCTTATTACCAAGGCATGGGCAATCACCAATGGAACTGTGATTTCAAGGACTCCGGTCTTATTGCCTTGACCGATCCAAGTATAGTGTTTACCTTGTACTGCTGAATTGTAAGTCTTATAGTTTTTCTTGCAATGAACTAATCATCTTGGTTTTGCACCATTTTACAGGTTATGCTGACTGCACCTATAGCGGTATGTAATTGCTAATTAACTATAAACTATTTGCTCAAGGGCTAAATCTTTTATTAATTTTCTTTCTCCTTATTTCTTATCCTTTGACATCTAAGATATTGGAAAATTTGATAGGTGGAGACACAGTGTTGGATTTATCAACATCGGTAAATTGAAACTCCTTTTACCTCTATGTCATAAAAAAAGTTGAATTCAAGTTTAATGTTATGCTTATGGTATTTCAGGGAAAGTGGTGCGTAGCAAAGCCTATGATAAGCGATGACATGCTACAAGCAAACATAGATTTTGCTTGCAATCATGTGGACTGTGGCCTATACCAGCACTTTTGAGAGCACTTGAATAGGTACTCGCCAATGCCAGCACTTTCAAAAGTGGTGGTATAGGCCTTTTAAATTTTATTCATTCAAGATCTATACCAGCGCTTTTGAGAGCGCTGGAATAGGTACTACTTATGCATAAGCAGTACCTATTCTAGCGCTTTCAAAAGCGCTGGAATAGGTCTTGAATGAATATAATTTAAAAGGCCTATATCAGCACTTTTGAAAAGCGCTGGTACAGGTCCGGCGACCCTATACCGACTGTAACTACACGGCAATTTGAAGCGTCGGGAAAAAAAAACGCCGGGATAGGAATTTTGACCCTATCCCAACGCTTTTTGTAATGGTGGATGCTACTATCCTAACACACTGATTAACCATGCATCAGTTATAATGAATCTTTACTACCAGGCCAATGGAAGAGAAGATATGAGTTGTTATTTCAAGAACACTGGCTGCATTGTCATGAAAGACCCAAGTAAGCCAATTTTACTCTCTCTCTCTCTCTCTCTCTCTCTCTCTCTCTCTTATTGCAGAAAAGATAAGGCTTTTCTCTCTAATCTTCTATTATTGATTTTAACTTTTTGTTTACATTTTCAGGTTATGATGAATGCAAATATAACTTTTAATAATGACCATCAAAGGAAGTATTGAGTTGTAACATGTTTAACATGCAGTTAGGCATCTATTTTACAATAATTTATTGTCTAGCACTTGTATTTTAGGAACTTCATTACTTCAATATGGAGAAATATCAATGGGTTTCTCACTTCCCAAGCAATTCCCGTAGCCCTAATGAGTGATTGTGGTTGCTAGTTCTCAAATTTCATCTGGGTCTATTTGTTTTCCTTCATAATTTGAGGCTCCTCCTTCCAAGGAAAAACTCCTAGTGAGTTGAATCCATAAGAGAAAGAAAAAAAGAAGTCCCATTGAGTTGAATCCATAAGACGTGGAAATCTATATATTATTACTAAAAGCTGAAGCATAGCGTTTAATGCTACTGTTCTCACGTTGCGTCACATTAGCTGCCACGTCATTTTTTTTTTTAAATATAATTTTTTCTACAATTTTAAAATGGTTTTTACCATTTTCAGCCTTACAATAAACCCAGCCCACCACTTATTTATTTACTTCCACTATCACCCTATAATAAATCCAACCCACTACTTATTTATTTACTTCCACTATCACTCTATAATAAATCTGTATAATAAATTCAGCCCCATCTCTTATTTATTTAGTTCCACTATCAAGCCCAACTCAAAGCCTTTTCAATTCAACTTTAGGGTTTTGTGTGAGCCTTTTCAGCTCAAAAGAAGAAAAAAAAAATTTGAAGCCTTCAGGGTTTTGCGTGACCAAATAGAAACATGAGGAGACAGAGAGTTTGAAGATTGTAACGTGAAGGGAAGCTTAGGAGGAAAATAAAAATAAAAACGTTGAAGCCTTTAGGTATTGCATGAGAAAATAAAGTGTTTGAAAGCTACTCACCTTCCTGCTCTACTGTTTCGTAGTAACAGCTGCCTATCTGATTTTCCTTCCTTCCTGTCTTCCTTTCCACATGGTGTACAAATACTGACAGAACTTGCCTACTTCGGTTGAGGTATCTGTGATGCTTTGGATGTGGGACTTTGTTCTTCAGGTTTTTGTTTTGCTTTTGCTTTTGCTTTTGATGTTTGATTTAAATTCCAATTTGTTAATGCAATTGTTAAGGGGTTTTGGGATTATTGAAGTTGTTTTGGTTTTTTCATTTTTTGAAGGAAGGATAGCTTTATCACGCACTAGGATTTCTGTGATGCTTTGGCAGAAGTGAGTGCTAGAGCTTAGACTCAACCAGTAGTGAATCCAAATTCAAAGTCAGACACCAAAATTCAAGCAGTTGATGATCAAGGATGGAGCTACAACCCTTCCTGGCTTTTGAAAAATCTCCTTAACAATAATGCATGGCCCCCTTCACAGATCTGATTCTCTCTCCTACATCTACTGCCCCTCTTTTATTATTTTTTATTTAGCAACCATAATTAATTTGAGTGACAACAAATGTATTACAATATATTAAGAAATAATCATTTCTCATTTGTTCTTAGTTTTTAAATATTGAACCAATGTTATTTTGGATTTTCATGAATTTTTTTTTCCATACTTCAGCCCCCTCAATCCAAATCCTAGCTCAGTCTCTACAGTTGATTCATCTCCACCAACGCCAGCACCTGCTCAAGCTCAAGCTCAACTAGCTCCTCCACAGTCAACTAGTGTAATATCCTTGGTTTCGCCACTCAAGAGTCTATGCAAGTAGAGCAAGAATTTAGAAAATTTTCAATCTTTTCTGTGTTGAGTTCTGTCGGATGTTTTATTTGTTTGTCTAAACCAATAACAAATCTATGTTGTCTCTTTCTCTGTTTTGATCTATTTATCACACAGTACATGTAGGAGAAGTGGGTTTCAAGAAAGGAAACCATTATTGATTCTCCTCTCTCCAATTTTTTTTTTTTTTTATAATTTAAAAAATATAAAAAAAATTAAAAATAAGAAAAGCCTAAGTTTCCATATCATATAAGATGACTGATTCAAGTGAACAAAAGAAATTTGAAATTGAAGAAATTGGGAATGAAGCTTCACAAACAAGACAACCAGATGTTATACAGGTTGAGGATATGCAACTGTAAGCGTCAAGTACTCTGAAACCTCAAAGAGTGTTGTTTGATGTCAATGCAGTTAATATATATATATATATATATCTAAAAACTGAAACGTAACATTTATGGTTGCTACGCTCTAGTTAAGCCACATCAGCGTCTACGTCAATTTTTTTTTTCTTTCCAATTTTTATATAATTGTTTTTAACATTATTTTTTTAATATTTATACTTCTCCAACCTTTCTCTCTCCCTTACCATTTCATCTCCCCACTACTTCTTCAATCTTTCTCCCTCCCTTACCTTTTCATCCCCCACTACCTTCTACATTAATATCATTCTTCCTCTTTCCCTTCATCTTCCTTTATTTTTGTCTATTCTTATTCACACTCTCTTACTATAAATTTGTCACAATCTCTTCTATTCTATGCATAGATTTCCCTCACAAAAAAAAAAAAAAAAAAAAAAAAAAAAAAAATGGCTCTCTCTCTCTCTCTCTCTCTCTCAATTTTTTGGTGGATTTTTTTATTTTTCTTGTATCTCTACTTTAGGTTGATAATTTTTTATATTTTTTTAAACTCTATTTTGGGTTAATGTGATTTTTTTTTTTTTTTTAATTGTTGTTGTTGTTGTTGTTGTTTTTTTTTTTTTTTTTTTTAATTCTCTTTGATTGTTAAATGTTACCCTATTGCATTATGAAGAATTAAATATATCATATAAATATATAATATTATTCTATTACATAGCATGATTTGGATAATTTGGTATTTGTTCTGTTTCATAAAATGATTTTTTATAATGCTCAATTTAGATGTTAAACTATGAGACTTTACTAATTTTTGTTTATTTTCTAATCCTTTGTGGTGGACAAAGTACTCTTAATAGTTATATTCGAAGTACTCTATAATACCATTCATTTAAAGAAAAGCAAGGTTAGCCAAACGAAAATAATTGGATGGGTGACAAATTTTAAATTTTGCAATTTTATTTTTATTATTATTATTTTATTACAATGCATGTATAGAAATTTAATTTTTAGATTTTGCTAATAATTGTTTATTTGATAATATGTTTTGAGTAGCCAAAATTATAATTTCTATAAAAGAAAATAACATTAATAGATTATCAAAAACAAAATTTTATCCTAATATTGGTTCAATTAATCATTGTTAAGTTTTATTAATTTTTTTTAGTTTACGTTTTTTTGGTGTTTTGGATTGTTCCTATATTACATTTATAATTGTTCCTATAATAAATAAAAATATAATAATTATCATGCGCAACGCGCGGGTTTACGGCTAGTGTAATACTAAATGACAAAGACAACATAGTTTATCTAAGTAGGCAGTTAATTATTGGACAAAATATAATTTTGGTCTTTAAACCATGTGTAAAAATTACTTTTTTCCTTATGAACTATGAGAGATGCTAGGTGCGCTACCTGTTTTACTACGAGCAATTCATAAACTATTTTTGGGCTAGAATTGGGTCCACTTCAAAGGCTTCAATCCATGTGTAAAAGCAGAGAAGAACAGCCCACTATTGAAGCCCAGGTGTGCAACTAATTACAACTGGGCTAGTTCCTCCTTAGAGTTTAACCCAAACTGGACAAGAACTGGACTAGTCAGCTATCACAACTAAATGGTCAAAATCAAGACTTGAATCTCTTCTTCCTCCATCTAATACTATTGACATGGACAAGACCCTCAACAACCATGAAAAGATGCAAATCTCTCTCTCTCTTCAAATTTCAGTCAAAGTGCAAGGAGTCATTACTAGAGTTGCCAGCTTATGCGTTTTTTCAATTGCTCAAATCCAGCATCAAAATAGCATTGTAAAGGATTCATGAACCAAGCATATGAATCACAAAATGGGAAATTCAAGGAAATTCAAGGAAACGTGGTTTAGAGGGCATGAAAAGCTGCCTAGTAAAGATCCAACTCAAGATTTTGCCCCCAAAAAAATTCTCACTTTGGTATTTTCATAAATTGTTTTTCACTCAAGTGGAATCTATTGTGGTCTGAGCTTACCAAATTGTACTTTGTTGTGAGGCCTTTCTAACGATTTTTATTTGTACCAATCCCTGGTCATCTGATAACAATAACAAGATTAAATCATAATCAAGTTTATAGCACTTTTTTCCCTAAAATTAATTAAGTGTTGGCCTCTTTTTAAAAGTTTTTTTTTCTTCGATATAATGCTCAGCTTAAGTCCAATTTGGACCCGTGAGCAGTCATTTTTTAAGGAATTCATTTATCTTTGACATGAGCTTGAATTTATGCCAATCGAATAATGGGATTTCTGGTCAAACTTTCGTTGACCATGGACAAACTTGGGAGAACTGTTTCAGAGGATGTATTTTGGTGTAATATGATAAAATTTGGTAGTTTGATGAAGTTTTGAACTCATTTGACTATCAACAAACTTGGTCAAAGTTTGGGAAATGAAGCCTTTTTTTGGTTTTTTTTATTCTTGATGCACAAATTTGGTTAATCCAACATTCAATTGGGACAGATTAAGTTATATCTTGACATTCCTTTGATCCCAAGGTGAAAGGGAAATTTTTTGGAATTTTTGAACTTAAATTTGAGATGTTTATTTATTTATTTTTCATGCAAACCAAGGGCAAACATAATATAGTATCAATAGTGACTTCTCTCTTTACTTGTTTGGAATTTTCATGTTTCATGAATAGCAAATTGAAGCCTATCATAAGAGCTTTCCAATAACATTTCATTTGTGCCAATATTATGTTGTTTGATCACGATCAAATCGTGATCAAACTTTATGAAACTTTTCTTAAAAGTGGCAAAGTGTTGTTATTTTTTGTTTTTTCAATTTTTGTGATATCTTGCTTGTTTTAATTCCAATATGGGACCTATGAGTACTCATTTTAGAGTAAATTTGATTGTCTTTCATGGGAGCTCAAATTTGTTTTGATCAAATGGTTGGAGTTTTTCCAACTCTAGATCAAACTGGGTCAAAGGGGATAATTTTGAGATTTTGGCTATTACTTTGCAAAATTGGTTAATCCACCGTCCAATTAGGACAAAATAACGCAATTCTTGTAATTCACTTAGCCTTAAAATAAAATTGTAATTGTTGAGATTTTCTTGACTCAATTTCGAATTGTGAATTTTCACAAAAAGTAAGGACAAACATAATTCAATATGGATAGCAACTATGCAAGTTGCCTTTTTGAACACATTCCTTTTATTCACAATACCATACTTTTTTTTTTAGAAGAATTTACAATACCATATTTAGTAACATAGATAATAAATGTGGGGATAAGCAGTGAATGATTCTATTCATAATATATCCATGTATAGAAGAAGCTATTCAAATTCAATGGTCTGGTCAACATTTCAATAAGAATAATGCAAGAATTAAGTAATGAATATCATCTTATCCAAAAAAATAAATAAATAAATAAAAAGTAATGAATATCAATTTCAAACGAATTTAACATATAAAAAATACAAAATGGTGTTAGAAAGTATTGACACTTTATTTGGAGTGTTGTATAATGTTGGCTCAGGATATGTTTGGGACACTTCTCTAAGCATGTCAAAACCATGTCCTTTTTTTTTTTTTTTTTTTTGGAAAAATTGAGGGACATGGCCGGGACACTTATCTTTTATTTCATTTTAGTTTCAATCTTGAATGTTTATCTAGTTGTCATTTAAGAGAAATTATACTTTACCCCTAAACTATACACTCTTTAACACTTACCTCAATAAACTATGAAAATGCACTCTTATCTCCCCCAAACTATTACCCGCATAATACTAGCCCCCTAAATTATTACCTGTGTAACACTTTGCACCTCATCCTATAGATAATAGTTCAGGGAAAAAAGTGTGCATTCTCATAGTTTATTAGAAATAAGTGTAAAAGGGGTATAATTTAAAGGAGTAAAATATGTATTCTTATAGTTTCGAGTGTAAGTGTAAAAGGGGTATAGTTTATGAGAACAAGTGTGCATTTGCATAAATTAGGGGGTAAGTGTAAAACAGGATATAGTTTAGGGAGATAAAGTGTAATTTTTCTAATCTTAATTTTATGAGTAATGCTACAGCCACAAACTATTTTACAACATTTTTCCAAATTGTTAATATGGCTAGCTTCTTATTAGTTTTCATCTAGGCCCACCATTAACATTAATTTTTACTTACCAATAATCACTCACCACATCAACATTTTGTAAAAAAAAATTATAAAAAGTTTGTATCTCTAGCATTACTCATCTTTTATTATCCTTTAGGATCTTATTCTTAGTATGTATTTTAATTTCTAAACATCATTTACTAATTATGAATTCACTTTATTATTCATTATTTGTCATAAATTGATATATGTTTAAAATTATATGAAAAAAATAAATGCTTAACAAATTTTAAAAATATAAATAAAAAATATATTCCCCAACACATAATCATAGCCATGGCTACAACAGAACTCTCTTTGGCTATCCTCTTCTTTTTCCTTACGTTTTCGTCATTGGACTTAGGTACTCTCTCTTCTTTATTTTATTTTTTTTCTGAGTTGCATTTATTTACTCATTTGCTGATTTAATTTATCCCCTTTAAGTATGCTTTGTTCTCATTGATGTAGGCCTAATACATTTTGATTATTATGTGATGAGTATTGTTTTATTGTACTTAATTGATTGTTTTGGATTTTCTCAAAATGTGATTTTAATTGTATAGAATTGTTTCTTTGATGTTGTCAAAAAAGAGATGTTCTTTATATGTAGAAAAGTGCTACGTCCATCACATTTTCACAACAAATCATAAATGGTAAATTGTTATTGATTCTAATTTGAATTCACAACTTAAATTACTTTTTTATCCACCCATAACGACTAATAACAACCTACCGTTTAGAATTTGTTGTGAAAATATCGTGAACATAGCATTTCTCTTATATATTTGAAAGCTAAAATAGCCCTAAGATTTAATTTCTCTCTCTTTTGAACAAATTCCAGCCTTTAAAGAGTGTGACTCGTCTAACTTCTAAGTAGCTTTGGTACATTAAAATTCTTGCCCTCCAATCTATGGCAACCATATTGAGTTTTATGAAATGTGAAACATATTTCAAGATGGTTGGATGATCCTTATCTTCATTCTATTGGTCCTTTCTTTTTTTAAATGCCATTCACTGGATCGGTTTTCTAAAAAATATTTGATTCCAAGACCTCGATTATTTCAGTTGTCCAATTCTAACCTCTTACCATACATGCCTTCAAAAATAAATCTGCAGGGAAAAGTTCAATGACGACGAAATTGAAGGTAATCCTAAATATAGGAACTTCGAGAGTATGAAATTTTAATATATTTGGCTCTAACCCTTGTGAGAAATTCTTATGATCTTGTAGACTTGGTGTGTGGCAAAGCCATCATCTAGCAACGATTCACTAATGAATAACTTAGACTATGCAATATCTTAGTTTTTCTCCCTAGGTTTCTGCGAGGCCTTGGGGTGAAACTCTTTTGCTTTATGCAATATTTTTTCTCCACGCCGCCGGTGGAAACTTGATACACAGTACAAATGGAAGCAATTACAACAAAGTGCGTGACCCTCAAACTATCTAAAAGGGAAAGATGTGAAGTTGATCTAAACCTCTTAGGGGTAGACCAAGGCTTGGTGCTAGCTGGTAAGTTCTGCACCAAGCGGAGAGTGAACTTAGAAGCCATTGGACGGGATATATGTTCAATTTGGAGAACCAAGAGGGACTTCGAGGTAAGCGATATGGGGGAGAATAGAGTTTTATTCTCATTTCAAGCAAAGGTCGACTTGGACAGGGTTCTATTGCAAGGGCTGTGGTCCTTTGATAAGTACATTATTCTGCTGCATAAACTAAAGGTGGGTGAGTTAGTCTCTTCTCTAACTTTCCAAAAAGCTGCCTCTTGTATTCAGATTCATGGCTTGCCAACTCTAAGCCAGACTAGGGATGTGGGCTTGAGTATTGGTGGAATTTTAGGTAAGGTCGAAAAAGTGGATGTTGGGGAAAATGCCTTGAGCCTAGGATGATATCTAAGGATTAGAGTTGCTGTGGACGTTTCACAACTGCTAATCCGGGGAAGGCTGGTGCGCATGGGAGACTCGGACTCAAGGTGGGTTGAGTTCAAGTATGAACGCCTACTTGTCTTGTGTTACTTGTGTGGCAGACTTGACCATGATGAGAAGGATTGCATCGAATGGATTCGCCGAGCAAACCCGATAAGCTCAGAGGACAAGCAATATGGTCCTTGGTTGCGTGCAAACCCAAATCGACTATAGAAATTGCACATAGTGATGGGGTAGCAAACAGGGACGAATGCAAATCCTGGACAAATAGAAGCGAGATGACAGAAAGTAAGAGGCAACCCAGTAAGCAATCGGAAGCACCCTCTGTACGCCGACAGATCCATGGAGAGGTGGAGGTTACCAAGGATAGGGCTGAGGTGGAAAGCATGATACTAGAAGGCAAGAAAATCAAGGAAAAGCTGACCGGGGAAAAAGAAAAACCAGATTTCGAGGAGCAACTAAGAGAGCTAGACAACATGATTTCGGGGAAAGCTGACATAGGATGTAACGTGCAGAGGGTTCCCAAAGCTCTGATACTGAAATCGGAGAAGGTGGTGACAGTGAACCAAGAGGGAAAAAGGGCGAGTGAGGAGTCAGCGCTTGTTATGGGAGTTGAGCTAATTCCAAGTGGGCCGTATGTGTTAATAGGCCATATAGAAGCTGGGGATGGGCCTACTGAATCAAAAAACTTAATGGACCAAGGGAAGGAGCCTCTTTTATTCCAATCTGGGCCCATGTTGTCTGGTGCTAAAGTAAGAGGTATTATTAACAAAGCCAAGAGCCCAAATAGGAAAAAGGCTCATGCACATGCTTGCAAGCCGGGGAAAGAAAACATTGGGAGAGGTATGTCCAACGGGAAGAAGGTGAACACCGTGGAGGAAATTACCCGAATGGAGATACAGGCGGCAGAGGTTGGTCTAAAACGTAAGATACATGCCCCTCTTGAAGAAGTTTTGGAGAATGTTGGGACTGGGAAGAGACCAAAAATGGATGAGGAAGTTGTTGCCTTAGGTAAAATATTGGCTACACAAATGAGATTGGTGGCGGCTGCAATGCAGCCCTGCGGGAAACAATGAATGCTATATGTTAGAATTGTCGAGGGCTTGGGAACCCTCGGACAGTTGGCACCCTTCAAAAATCAGTTTTTGAGGAAGATCCCACTTTGGTTTTCCTGATGGAAACAAAGTTTAATGTAGAGGAAATGGATGAGATCAAACATAAGTTGGAAAGAAGCCAAGGAATGATTGTTCCTAGTGTTCACCGGAGTGGGGGATTGGCCCTGTTATGGAAGGAGTCGCTGTCATTGGAGGTGCAAACTTTCTCTCCTAGGCACATTGATGTGGTTATTATGGAGGATAATGGGAAAAAGAAATGGCGTTTTACCGGTTTTTATGGCCACCCTGAAACTAGCAAAAGAGGTGAGTCTTGGTCGCTTTGGTAAATTTTAGTACTAGAAGTAGGCTTCCTTGGGTTTGTATGGGAGATTTTAACGAGATAAGGCACAGGGGGGAAAAGGTAGGAGGGGGAGAGAGACCTGAATGGCAGACGAGGGCTTTCTCCTTAGCAATCAATAGAAGCAAACTTAGAGATATAGGTTGTGTTGGTCTAGAATTTACTTGGAGTAGGCAGCTAGGGACACGTGGGTGGGTTCGGGAGAGACTAGACCAGGCTCTGGTATCCACTAACTGGGCTGCTCTGTTCCCTGGGGTAAGACTATATAATGTGGCCACCTGTTCTTCAAACCACAACATGCTGATTCTTAAGGCTCTCCCACCTAAAAAGAGGAACAAAAATAGGAAGTGACTGTTCAGGTTTGAGGCTATGTGGCTCAAGGAGGAAGAATGTGATAGGGTTGTGAAGGAGTCCTAGGAGAGAGGCTGAATCCTAGGTGGTCAAAATCAATTCAAGCGATGCATGAATGAGTGTAGTTCCTCATTGCAAAGTTGGAACAGGACAAACTTTGGCCACGTAGGAAGAAAAATAGCGTCACTATCAAGGAAGCTTCAATGGTTAGAATGCTTACTAGGTGGGGAGGTGAACATGGAAGAGATTCAAGACACAAAGGGGGAGATTAACAGGCTGCTTTCGGCAGAGGAAGTGATGTGGAAACAACGGTCAAGGAACTGCTGGCTTACACGTCTTTCTTCCATGAAAAAGCCTTAAAAAGGCATCAATGGAATACCATTACTCGGCTTTTGGACTCTACTGGACAATGGTAGGAAGAAGAAGATACCATAGGTCGTATTCTTTTAGAGTATTTCCAAGAGCTGTTTACTTCTTCATGCCCCACAGTTAGTGAAGAATTACTGGATGCTATTCACCCAAAAGTCACTAACAGAATGAATGAGGTCTCATTGCAGGATTTTAGGGATGCCAAGGTTGAGAAAGCTCTTAAGCAGATGCACCCGCTAAAGGCACCAGGCCCTGATGGTATGCCTCTTTTGTTTTTTCAACATTATTGGCCTACTGTTAATTCTGTTGTCATACAAACTGTTGTGGATTTCCTTAACCATGGTATTGCTCCCCCTAAGTTTCATGAAACCCACATTGTGCTCATTCCCAAGACAAAAAACCCCTCTAGAGTCACTGACTATAGACCTATAAGCTTGCGTAATGTAGCATATAAACTAGATTCCAAGTTAATTGCTAACAGAATGAGGGTTGTGTTGAAGGATATTATATGTGAAAACCAAAGTGCTTTTGTAGCCAAAAGGCTTATCATAGATAATATTCTGGTGGCCCATGAATTAATGAACCACATTCATAGGAAGAGGAAAGGTAAGGGGGGGGAGATGGCTTTGAAGCTCGACATGAGCAAGGCTTATGACCGGGTGGAGTAGGGGTGCTTGCAAAAAATAATGGAGAAGCTGGGTTTCCATGAGCGGTGGATTCGGATTGTGATGGCATGTGTGTCCTCTGTTACATATGCTGTTAGACTAAACGGCCAGCCCTACGGTCTGATCACTCCGACCTAAGGACTTAGACAAGGGGATCCACTCTCCCCATATCTCTTCCTTCTTTGTGCCGAAGGTTTGTCGGCTCTGTTGCACAAGGCATCAGAGAGAAAGGAGCTAAATGGTGTGGCTGCATCGAGTAAGGGGCCAAGGATCTCACACTTATTCTTTGCGGATGATAGTCTGATTTTCTGTAAAGCAATGGAGAAGGAAGGGGCTAAAATTCAGAGAATTTTGCAAGTCTATGAATCCTCTTCAGGTCAACAATTAAATAGAAACAAGACGGCCTTATTCTGTAGTCGCAATACCCCCACCCGCACTCAGGAAGCCATCAAGTCCATGTTTAGGGCCCAGGTTATCAAGTCCCATAAAACCTATCTTGGTCTTCCTTCATTAATTGGGAGGTCAAAGAAAAATACATTTGCTCAGCTGAAACAAAAACTTGCCTCCAAGCTTACGGGTTGGAAGGAAAAGCTTCTGTCAAATGCGGGTAAGGAAGTTCTGATCAAGGCAGTCACGCAGGCCGTTCCTTCTTATACTATGAGCTGTTTTAAGCTTCCCAACGGGCTCTGTGAGGAGTTAACAGCAATGGTGAGACAATTTTGGTAGGGACAAGTGAAGAATGAAAAAAATGTGGCATGGATGAGCTGGGAAAGAATGTGCCGACCAAAGGATGAAGGGGGGCTGAGCTTTTGTGACTAGATATCCTTCAATTTGGCCCTCTAAGCAAAATAGGGATGGAGACTTTAAACTAATTCTTCCTCCCTGTTTTCTCGGGTCTATAAGGCTAAATACTTCCCTAATAGGCAGTTCGTAGAGGCGGAGACAGGGAAAAAGGCCTCATTTGCCTGGAGGAGCATCATGGCTGCCCAACACCTGGTAAAACGTGGGTTGAGATGGCAGGTTGGCAATGGTTGTCGCATTCGTGTTTGGCAAGACCAATGGCTTACTAATCGAAGTACATATAGGGTGGTGTCTCCTGAGCGGCCTGGAAATAAGATTAAAATGGTTTGTTAATTAATAAAGAAGGGGGCAAGGAGTGGGACATAGAGCTAGTTAGAGGGCTCTTCTTACCACAGGATGTAGAGGCGATTCTGAGTACCTCAATCAGTGATTCAGCTGCTATGGACAGAATGGTCTGGGCTGAAGAAAAGAAAGGTAGTTTTATTGTAAGGAGCACTTATAGGCTGGCCCGGGAAGTTGTGGATGTGGGTGGCAACGCTGGTTGCTCTGACCCGACTAAGTTGAACGGAGCTCGGAGGGGGGTGTGGGGTATGAACTTGCCGAATAAAATTAAACATTTTGCCTGAAAGGCCTGTAATGGGATACTAGCCACTAAAGACTCCCTGTTTCGTAGAAAGGTCATGGCCTACAACATTTGCGAGGAATGTGGAAGGCATGTAGAAACGGCTATGCATTTGCTCTGTTTTTGTGACCGTAGTACAGAGGTATGGAGTTCTTGCAAAATTTCTCTTCCAGTCAAAGTTCTTGAGTTTTGGAGTTTCTTGGACACCTTCAGTAGACTCCGGATTTGTTGGGAGGCACAGTAGGGGCTATTGGAGAGATGGGTAACGATATGCTGGGGTGTTTGGAAGAGCCGGAACGAGGCCCGGCATGGTGGGAAGAGGCTCCCTGGGTCTGTAATTGCGAGAAATTCCGTGAAACTGTTGGAGGAGTTCCTCGCTGCCAATGTGAAGATGAACCGGCCTTTGTTTGGCGCCCAAATCATGGTTTCCTAAAAGCCATCTCCGCCAGGTTACTTTAAGATTAATGTGGACGGGGCACTATTCACAAGGTCTAAGCAATCTGGCGTGGGCGTGATCGTGCGCGAGGAGGAAGGGAAAGTGGTTGCTGCCATGTGTAGAAAGCTAGACTTACCCCTTGGTGCATTAGAGACAGAGGCGAAGGCCATGGAAATTGGGGTGTCTTTTGCTGTGGAAGTGGGGCTCAGGGACATGGTATTTGAAAGTGATTCATTGCTGACAATCAACGCTATTCACGACCCTGGGGAGGCAACAGCGTCGATCCGGAATGTTGTCCTTGGCATGCTGCAGAAAGCCCAGACCTTCAGGACTTTTGATTTTCTACATATTAAAAGGCAAGGAAATGTCCCTGCCCACTTGTTAGCTCAGCATGCTCATAATGTTGAGAGTTTGGTAGTTTGGCTAGAGGAGTGTCCCAATCAAGTGGCACACGTGTGCTAATGATGTATCGTCTTTTTATCATTCTGAATAGAAAGTATTGAGTATTTCCAATCAAAAAAAAAAAAAAACTTAGACTATGCCTGTGGTAATGTGCATCATGAAGAATGCACCCAATTGAAAAATCCAAGTTGCCCCTGCTCTAACCCGAATACTATCATCCACCGTGCCTCATTTGCCATGAATGCTTATTACCAAGAAGAGGGCAGTCACCAATGGAACTGGGATTTCAGGGACTCTACTCTTATTGCCTTGACTGATCCAAGTATACCATTTCATTACCTTGTATTGCTTAATTGGATTGAGATCGGTGCAATTAACCGTAGGTGTGTGAGAAAGAAATTAAAAAGTAAAGTGTAAATGTGAAATGGTAAAAAATTAAAAATAAAAAAAAAAATTGTATTCAAAGGCTAAAATTAAAAATGACTTTTGCAACTTTTAATCTCAATAATTGATTGCTTATTGCACGGTGCAATAGCCCTTGTTATTGCACCAAATCTCAATCCAGCTTAATTATGTCTTTTCTTTTCTTCTCTTTATGATCTTTTTGGGTTTTCTTGCAATGAATTAAACATTTGGTTTTGCACCATTTTTCAGGTTATGGTGACTGCACCTATAGCGGTATGTAAACAATATGTAATTACTAATTAATGATAACCTATTTTCTTAAAATCTGAATCTTTTGTTAAGTTTCTCTCTCCATATTTTTTTTTATCTTTCGAAGTCTAAAATATGGAAATATTATGATAGGTGATGGAGAAACAGTGGTGGATTTATCAACATCGGTAAATTGAAACTCCTTTTACCTCTTATCTCATGTCATAAAAAAGTTGAATTCAAGTTTAATGTTATGGTTATGATATTGCAGGGAAAATGGTGTGGCAAAGCCTATGACAAGCGATGACATGCTACAAGCAAACATAAATTTTGCTTGCAATTGTGTGGACTGTAGCCTTATAAGACATGGTGGTGGATGCTACCGTCCAGACACCCTCATTAACTATGCATCAGTTATAATGAATCTTTACTACCAAGCTTTTGTAAGAGAAAATTCGAGTTGTGATTTCAAGAACACTGGCTGCATTGTCATGAAAGACCCAAGTAAGCCAATTTAGAATTTAATCTCTCTCTCTCTCTCTCTCTCTCTCTCTCTCTCTCTCTTATTGCAAAAAAGATAAGGCTTTTCTCTCTTATCTTCTATTATTGATTTTAACTTTTATTTACCTTTTTCAGGTTATGGTAATTCCAAATACAAGTATCAGTAGTAACCATTCAAAGCTGTACTAAATTGTTGTAACCTGCTTAACAAGCGACTGGTGCTTAGTTTACAATAATTTGTTGACCAATACATGTATTTCATGAACTTCACCATCAGTATGGAGAAATATATAAATTAGTTTTTCACTTCCTAAGCGATTTCTGTAGTCCTAGATTGTGGTTGCTGATTCTTGAATTACATTTCACTGTCACTATGAAGTGTGAACTATGAGAGTTGATAAGGTCACTACCAGTATTACTGCAAGTACTTTAGAAACTGATGTGGTAGCCTCCACGTCAACAGTTATATAAATAAATATGTCAACTTTTTAATAATTGTTTTTTATTATAAAAAAATTCTTCAAATTTTTCATTTCACATCCTCTAGCCCTTTTCATATTTCCAAAACTCCACCTCGACCACCAAACACGGTGGAAACACAAACTTAATCCCTCTTTAAAACATAGGGCCACATCCATTCATGGGCTCAGCAAGGAATATTCTTCCCCAACCTTCCAATCAAATTACTATCAGACGTTTGTGCCCGGAATATTTTTGTTTCTGGCAAAAAGAATGGTAAAACTAAGAAGAATATGTTAGAGTGGTGTAATTGCATTGTGATTGGATTTGTGTTCAGCTGCGTAGACATCTCATTTTGTACTGATCATTATCTAGAATATCCAGTCTCGATGAGAAAAGTGTCAGCATCGACTAAGATAAAGGCTCGATCATTCTCCAAGCTAGCTTTAAATCCTTGGGTAGCATTTTGAAGAGAGTAATCTTTTAGGATTTTTAAGAATGTTAAGAGATTCCCAAGCATTCTCATTTATTTAATGTCAAAGCATTGGATTCCAACTCAATCACACTTTTATAAGAATAGGATCCCCTTTTAAAAAGTTAAGCATCCACATTCCCATGTGTAAAAGATGTTACATTTGTATAAGCTAACAATTTTTCCATCTTTTTGCTGCCCATTAACCAATAGAAATGGAACTCTTTTTAATTAAGAAGTGTCTTTTATGGCCAGTTTCATCTTTCAAGTAATTTGTCCTAATATTATATTTTCAAGAACAAATTTTTTTTAACAATATTGTGTATTTTTTTTTACCTTTGCCTCTAATATTGCTAGGATAGGCAAAGGTAAAAAATCTGATGTTGATAATCTGCCAAACTTGATACGAGGAGGCATCGAGGAGGTAGAAGTTTTCTCAATAGATTAAGAGGTATTAAGGTACATGCTGAAAATTTGCTAAAAATATACTTTTCTTGAGCTTTTTTTGAGCAACTAAATTATATAAAAAGATTAGATTCTTTTTCCATACATATATCATTTACAAAATAGAACTTAATAAAATCCTACGTAAAATTCATTATGACATAAAAAAGATTAACGATAATACCAATTAAAATGGAAATGTTAGGATAATGTGAATACAAAAAATTAGTTAGTAATTTTGAATTCAAAAGCTGAGTCTGGTGGAAAAATAATGGATTTAAAACCAAAGAATAAAGCGACTCTGGAGAATTAGAATGGGCTTTTATTGTGGCTAGAAGCCTAAAAGTGCTGAACCATGTGGCCCGGGTACTGCTACAAAGAATGGTTTGGGTTGGATTTTCTGTTGAACGGACTCTTCTGAGCTTAGTTTAAAAGGCCCAGAATGCATGGCTGAAGTTTTAAAATCATGGACCAACCCATGAAGTCTTAGGAAAATATCTTTTTCTTGCTATGATGTCATGGGCCTCTTGTAATGGCCTAGAGTTCTCATTTGATAGTGTACCACCACTATCATCACAATTACAATTTACATCCAAGTCCAACAATGCTACGAGCCTAGGATCACAACTCTGCCACTATTTTTTTTTTTTATTACTTACCATTCATTACATGGTAAGTTATAATAAAAGTTGTGATTCTAGCACTTTTTAATAACATCGCAATAAATTGTAACGTGATTTTTCTTTTTCAATTGTTTTTGGTTATTATTATTGCCATGGTCTTATAGCTTGCTAGTTTCTTTTATGTTATATTTGGCAATGATTATTTCATGATAGTTATTAGTTATTATATGTTGTCTTAATTTCGTTCTATTTTTGTTTTAGTATTCAAATTAAATTATAAAACATTATAATTTTCAATTTAAAAGAAATATTTCTATCATGTAAATTTTTATCTAAATAACCGCATGCGCGCGCGCGCACACACACACACACACACACACACATATATATATATATATATATATTTGATGTGTTATATATTATCTTATATCCAATAAAACCCAAAACAATAAGCCAATAGAATGCGGGGGAAATGGGCATTTGTCCGTAATTTATGAACCATGCAAAAAAATGCTTATGTTTTGAAATTATTTAGTAAAATACTCTTGTTTTTAAAACTCGATTTTAACAAAATCAAGTTACAAGTAGAACTCAACATTAGGAGTTCCACTTAATATATATATATTTATATATATATAAAACTTGATTTTGAGAATATCGAGTTTTACACATACCTCGATTTCATTAAGATTAAGTTTAAAAAACAGGGGCATTTTACTGCATAGTTTGTAAATTAGGGACAAATGCCAATTTTTCCCTAGAATGCGATACCTCAGACATTCCATTCCAATAGGAATTCAAGGATGACCATTGATACAATATCAAACAATTGTTTTTGTATTGTCAGAAATTTTGAAGTAAAATATATATAACTATGTAATTATTTTCCTATCAAAAAAAAAAAAAAAAAAACTAAGTAATTATTTTTAAGCTAAAATGCAAACTCATCCTCTATGTTTTTTCAGAATTCATTTCAGTCCTCTAATTTTGTTTTCATTCATTTCAGTTCTCTAAGTTTCAAATTTATTCAATTAAGGCATTTCCGTCAACTTTTGTTAAACTTTTTTGAAAAAAAAAAACTGAAAAATATTTTTCAATCATTAATTGAATTTTTTTAATTTAAAAATTTTGAAGAAAAATTTAAAAAATTATAAAATTAATCACAATATATAACAAAAATTTATGAAAAAACCTTAATTGAATAATTTTGAAAGTTAGCTGACTGAAATAAAATTAATGGAATGAATTTTGATGAAACATAGAGGATAAATTTTGCATTAATTTTAGCCTTATTTTTATATGGTTTATTAGGTTTTATACCACCATTATGACTCATAACTATAAATTTTGGTTCAGATTTGGCCAAGGTGACAACATGATGAGAATTATTGAGTGCCCTTGTGAAGGGTATGTGTGAAAATGGGCGCATCAAGAGGAATTAAAGGTGTGCAGTATGCCCAAAGTGTAAAAAGTGATTGAGCTCTAAGTTTTACTCCAATTGGCTAAGAAGTAATCACCCCGTGTGTCTAAATTAATTACATTTTCCACGACTTTCTATACATCTTTTGGTGGAGAGCTATGAAGCATGAACGCAATTGAAAGGGTGCCACATCGGAGTCCGACACGACCCAACGTGAGGTGCAGCATGCCCGCGCGTCGGTGCCACGTCTAAGGATTTTTTTTTTTTTTTTTTCACGAATTCGCGATGACTCGGCTCGATTCGTGTTGACTTGTCTTCTATTCGCATCGAACTGGGCAAATTTGGCCAAAATCAAGACGTCTTGGCCGAATCAAGTCATATCGGCCGGCGACCGAAACGGACTAAAATAGCTTAAATAAGCAGAAATCGGCCTTGAATCATGCCAAAACAGCCGAAATCGGCTTTGAATAAGGCCCAAACATTATAAATCTATTGTTCCTTAATTTTATTATGAATATTTGTTGCTTCTTTTTTGTTTTCTTTTTTGTTTCTTGCCTTCTTCTTTCTTTGTTTTGTGAATCAAGGCATAGTAATGTGTTTTTAAGAATATTTTAATAGTAAAAATATATAGAAAATATAAATAAAAATATTTTTAATAATTTTTTAATTGCCGCACCCGCACCCAAATTTTTCAAAAATTGCTGAGTCCCGCACCCGCACACGCACTCGCACCTAAATCCGAAAACGCACCTGTGCTTCATAGGTGGGGAGTCAGGTAGTCAAGCTAAGCATATAATTATGATTTACGATCCTCACCCACCAAAATCTCCCTCATCCCCTCTCAACCATGAAGTTTTAGTGGAACTAGGCCCTGCAACCATGACAACTAATGTTACTACCTCCACCAATATTGGTACCATTGCCACCAATAGCCAACAACAATTCACTAATAGCCAACTTAGACTATGCATGTGGTGTGAATCCTAAAGAATGCACCCAATTAAAGGAAGACCATCCCTGTTTTAACCCAGATACTACCATCCACCATGCTTCATTTGCCATGAATGCTTATTACCAAGGCATGGCAGTCACCAATGGAATTGTGATTTCAAGGACTCTGGTCTTATTGCCTTTACCGATCCAAGTATAGTGTTTACCTTGTATTGCTGAATTGTAAGTCTTATAGGTTTTCTTGCAATGACCTAATCATCTTGGTTTTGCACCATTTTACAGGTTATGCTGACTACACCTATAGCGGCATGTAATTGCTAATTAACTATAAACTATTTGCTCAAAGGCTAAATCTTTTGACATGACCTGCGTGTGGATCCTCTAATTTTCCATTTTGGACTCATCTTGCTATGTGCTTTCTTGATTGCAAAGAATCCGACCAATTCTGATGTAAAGTTCCGATACGGCGTCCAAATGGACTCAACCTCTTTCCTATCAGTTTCCAATATTTCCTACCCACAAACCACCACAGAATTCAACATGGTTTTCTCCTTTAGAAATGTAGGGCCTAGTGCAAATTACTCATTAATATTGGCAACCAATTTAATGAATGCATCATACTAGTAATCAATTATGTTTTGCTGAACCCAAAAACATTAAAACCATGTTCTTTGCTATCGTTGCACCATTTTATTAAATGGTCTTCCTCCATTTCAAAAGCAAATAAAGTACATGTTACACTATAAGAAAAAATGTTTATTACTGTAGGGTCCAAATTTGGTAAGCCAGGCCCAAACTTTGCGGATTGTGAGCCCAATGAACCCAAAACAATAAATTTGTAGAGAGTAGGTGAAAAAGCTGAGCCGGTTTTGAATTTAGCAACGATTCACTTATGTCAGTAAGAATAAATTGAAGTAGAAACAATTGTAGAGTGGATGATACTCAAATCCGAAGAGGCTTAATATTCATGTAAAAGTGAATACAATTCTCTCTCTCTCTCTCTCTCTCTCTCTCCTTCTTTCTTTTCTCCCAATTTTTTCGTCCCCCCACTATCTAGAGGCCTGTTCCATTTATATATCCTCCTTCTTCCTCATCTTCACCGTACACTTGTTCTTCATCCAAACATTCACTTGAGTACATGTCACATCAGACGTCTGCTTTAGTCTGTCGTGAGTGGTAGTAGCTGAGGTTGCATTGTTCAGGGGTCTTCTCCACATAAATGCGGCCAGGAAAGTTGCTACAGTGCATTAAATGCAGTAGTAGCAACTTTTCCTTTTAGATATTTCTCTATTCCCATCATTTCTAGGCATGCCCAGAGTTTGCTCTTATTGTGGAGTTAGTTGAGAAGGTCGCTCAGGCCTTCGGTATATCTGCTTGATCAAGTTCCCTTGTGATCCGATGAAAGGGACCTCTTCGGTCCAATAGGATTGTCTTCGGACATCTCCTCTCATTCATTTCCAGTTGCATTTCCCCCATACGGATTCATTTCTAATTCCTTTTCTCTCTTCGGACACATAGTGATACTCAAATTGGGCCCTAGGCCCAATACGTAGCTTTGGGGTTTTACACCCACAATAGCCCTTCAAAATTTTAATTTTTCCCTCGCATTCGAGGAGAAAAAATAGGATTTTGATCTACTACGAAATAAAATCTTTAAAATCCCTAAACATCTGAATCCACACGTGTATGTGCATAGATTTAGGCGCTTCATCATTACCGCTGTTGTTGCAGCGTTTCCAAGGTGCCATTAATTGCTCTAAGCGGCGTCTTGTCTCTGGCATCCAACGGTGGGCTATTGATCCAACGGACGTGATTTTTTCTCCAAATTTGGGCGGGATAAATCCCACCATTTCCTCTGTCCCTATATAAAGCCCCAAATGGGGTTATTTTCTCCTTTACCTTACAGATTCTCAGACTTTCAGCGAACTCAAGCACTTACGCCCACCAAGCCCTTTCTGTCATCAACTCTAACTCTCCCCAGAATCTGCTACAATTTCTCTACAAGCC
This sequence comes from Quercus gilva, assembly GCA_023621385.1. Taxonomy (NCBI): domain Eukaryota; kingdom Viridiplantae; phylum Streptophyta; class Magnoliopsida; order Fagales; family Fagaceae; genus Quercus; species Quercus gilva. The sequence goes on from CM042477.1 coordinate 65,787,583, forward strand.
TGAAGATTATTCCTCGATTTAATTCCGCGTAAGTTCCTCACTCAAGCCTTTCATCTTCTCTTCGACTTGCCTCTTCGGCCCTTGAATAGTCACTCCAATCACTATTTAACACTTTTCCCTCTATTCTAACTGAAATGGGTAGATTCAAATATTTAGTGAATAGTCTCTCCCAGATGGAGAAGTTTAGGGCGACATATCGCATACCCCAGGATGTGGGCTTGAGATATTGTTCTCCAGAAGAGTTAATAACAAATCGAGAAATGGGCGAAGTTATAATCCCCATCATCACCTTCCTAGAGGGAGGAATGACCATCCCCATGGGTCCCGTTACCAGAGACTATCTCCGAGGCCAAAGGCTTAGCCCTGAACAATGCGCACCTAACATGTTTAGAATTTTAGGAGCAGTTGATGATCTGAACTGTCATCTAGGATTGGGACTCACCTGGCTCGATGTGGTACACATGTACAAATGTCATACCAAAAAAGGATCGGGATACTATCTTAAATCCCGATCCGATATTGTCAGGCTCGTCTCCTGTCTTCCTAAATCTAACAAAGGGATGAAAGACGACTATCTGATCGTCTCGGGCACGTGGCATGACGAACTTCATTGCCCAACCCAACCAGGAGAGCCAGGTGGGATATCTCAGATTTAGGTTTCCTAACAATAGATTAAAGGTTTTTGCTTTTAATGATTCAGCCTTCTCTTTCTATCATGTTTCAAGTTCTCTGACTAAGTTTTATTGTGATGTTAACAGATAGGGATCACGTTGCTCCTCGGCTCAGCCTTACAAACACCGCAGCACTCAATTTCCTTCTTTGATCAGAGATTTTCGCAAGTGAAGACGGACAACTTAGGGCCGTGCACCTTATCCTCGGATATATCCCAAAGTCATCTGATTTCCAGCCAATCGGCAACGCGATAATACTTGGGGATCGCCGCATTAACCGTATCGACGTTGCTCGGAAGGATTTTTTGGCTCCCTTTAACCTTGCTCCTGTGCCACACCCAAACCCACAGGGCATACCATTGCTCGCTCAACCTATTCAGCATGCTCCTCTTGAACCAGCAGTAGAAGGAGAAAGAGTTGCTTCTTCAACCCCTTCACTTGATGAGCAGATTGACAAGTTCAAGTTTGAAGGCGAAGCTTCAGAAGAGGTTTAGATTTTAAACGCCGAAGAAGGGATTGATAGGCAATCCGGTGTTCTCCCAGAGAGAATAAACGTGCTAGACGATTCTTCCGAGGAAGATATGCAGAGTTTAAAAGATATAATGAAAAGCAGAGGGCCGAAGTCTGTGACCAAAGAGGTTGGCACATCTCAACCAACGGTCACTCTTCCTCCTCCACCTCCTCAGGCTCCCTCGGATCTCGGCCTAAAGCCACTGCCTGATCTGAAAAAGAAAAGGACCGTGACTGATACTGAAGAAAGGGAGGTGGCGCCTCCGAAGGGATCCAAGCAACAGAAAGTTGCCCATGAGACAAAGAATAGAAGGGCTTCATCTACTGAGAGTAGAGATGACCCACTGGCAGCAGACGTACGCCGAGGAGCTCGGATATGGTCCCCAAAGTTGGCGTTGGATGGTGCTGCCATTTCATATGATGCTTCCCTTAGGAATTATACCAGAGGGAGAGCTGGTCACATTACAGAGGCATTGGAGCAACCTCTGCTCCTTCCGAAGGACATGGAGTCATACAGGCATTTCAGCCAGCAAGAACTCTTTCTATCCCTTAAAAGAGATTTAGCCATGGTAAGCAAATTGAAACATCTTCTCAACTTTAAGGTGATGGTTTTCTGCATTCATTACTTTTCTTCGCCTTACATTAAAAGAATTCTTATTCTGTCATGCAGATCACTCAGCAAGTTTATGTGGCTGAGGAGTGGAACAAGAAAACCCATGTTGAAGTCCAAGCGGAGGTCCGTTCTCGGTCGGAGGCTGAAAAGGCATTAGGTAGCCTAAAGGATGAGTGTGCCCGTATATCCGAGCAGCTGAAAGAGGCGACCAAGGAGAAAAAGAGTTTGGAAGTGGCCTTAAGAATGCTGAAAGGTAGGTCGAAGACCAACGCCAATAACTGTATACAACTGAGATCAACCTGGAAACAGAAAAAACGCTGGTGAAGGGTCTTCGGGCCGAGCTTGATAAAGCTAGGGAGTCTACTAAGTTGGCCAAAGAGGACGCTCAATTGGCAAAGGAGGCACTTGAGGCTGAAAAACAAGCTGCCTACATGCTGAGGGTAAAAGATACCCAAATAAGGCTGACCGAGGAGTTCACGAAGGCCTACAGGGAGTACTGTGACATAACATGGGGCAAAGGCCTTGATGCAGCTGGAGTCCCCCCAAAATCTGCCCTAAGGCAGCCTAGAAGTGTTTACTACCACCCAGATATCTAAGAACTGCCAGAAGCCTCGGATCCTCCAACTGCTGACCAGAATCTTCCGGACCCTACTGAGGCAACCTAGGCATCTGGCCAAACTGGCGATGTGGGCAAACCGTCTAAGAATGTACAAGGGTCAGATGCTACTGCTCAGCCTGGCTAGACTACTGACCCATTGCCTCAAAAGAAGGCCTAGACGTTTAGGAGTTTTATCAGTATATTTTTTTTTACTTGCTATTGTTGTTGTTTTTTTTTTTATTTACTTGTATTAGCTAGACCCCTTTTTTTTTTTGTTTCGTGACTATAAGTTATTTCTCTTTGATCAATGAAATGGTTTCCTCTTTACCTTTAATGCCATCACAGTACATATCATGATGCATCATTACTACAAATAACAATACCTTGATAAATGAGAATCACTTAATAACATGACTTTGACTTAAGCATGGCTAGGAAGGTCTTGTGATAATAACAACTGCATTGGGGTGCTAACTAGCGAAAGTAACTTGGTCCGAGGACTATAGGCATAGTTGAGTTCAGGTTCAAACACTTAGGAGAATTGTAAACGAGTGTTAACTAACCCAAATCATCTAGTCCGAGGACTACAGACACGATTGAATTTAAATTTAAGCACTTAGAAGAATTGTAAACGAGTGTTAACTAACCCAAATCATCTGTTCCGAGGACTACAGACATGATTGAATTTAAGTTTAAACACTTAGGAGAATTGTAAACGAGTGTTAACTAACCTAAATCATCTGGTTCGAGGACTACAGGCATGATTGAATTTAAGTTTAAACACTTAGGAGAATTGTAAACGAGTGTTAACTAACCTAAATCATCTGGTCCGAAGACTGCAGGCATGATTGAATTTAAGTTTAAATACTTAGGAGAATTGTAAACGAGTGTTAACTAACCCAAATCATCTGGTCCAAGGACTACAGGCATGATTGAATTTAAGTTTAAACACTTAGGAGAATTCTTAGCATAACAAAATGGCATATTGACTGAAGGAAAGATTCATTTAATAATAATACCTTTTGAGGTTATTTACATTCTAGGGCTGGGGTATTATATGATTTTCTAGATCTTCTAAGAAATACGCTCCAAAACCAGCCCTTGAAGTGATACAATATGGTCCTTCGCAATTTGGTCCTAGTTTTCCCCAAGCTGGATTCTTTGGAGTACCCATAACCTTCCTTAGCACCAAATCACCAGGTTCTAAAGGTCTCAGCCTTACGTTGGCGTCGTAGCCTTACTTGAGCTTTTGTTGGTAATGTGCCAGTTAGACCATTGCATTTTTCCTCCTTTCTTCAATTAAATCCAAACTCTTTTCTAGTTGCCCATCGTTGCCGATCGGATTGAACGAGCTAGTCCTGTATATTGGGAACCCAGTCTCCAAAGGTATAACAGCTTCAGCCCCATAGGTCATTGAAAAGGGGGTCTCTCTAGTAGACCTATGAGGCATAGTTTTGTATGCCCAAAGTACATGGGGCAACTCTTCCACCCATCTACCCTTCGCATCGTCTAGCCTATTCTTTAATCCATTAACTATGACTTTGTTAACAGCCTCCGCTTGCCCATTTCCCTAAGGATAAGCGGGGGTGGAGTATCTGTTTATAATTCCCAGTTTGCTACAATAACTCCTGAATGCTTTGCTATCAAACTAAAGACCATTGTCCGAGATGAGGGTATGAGGGATCCCAAACCGAGTAACAATATTTTTCCAGATAAATTTCTTTACATCTACATCCTTAATGTTTGCTAGAGGTTCAGCCTCGACCCATTTGGTTAAGTAGTCTGTGTCGACCAGAAGGTACTTCTTGTTTCCTGCAGCCTTAGGGAATGGGCTCACGATATCCAATCCCCATTGAGCGAAAGGCCATGGGCTGGATAGTGGATTAAGGGTGCCACCTGGTTTATATATGTTCGGCGCAAACTGTTTGCATTGGTCTCATTTTTTAACATATTCATGGGCCTCCTTTTGCATATTTGGCCACCAATAACCTTGGGTAATGGCTCGGTGAGCTAAGGATCTACTTCCAGTATGGCTCCCACAGATCCCTTCATGCAATCCTTCTAGTAGTGACTCAGCTGCTTCAGGATGCATGCATAATAAGTACGGACCTGAATAGGAGCGCTTGTACAGCTTGTGGTCCTCAGACAGCCAGTACCTAGTAGCCTTCCTCCGAACTTTGTTAGTTTCTCCTTTTCTTCGGGCAAGACATCGTCTTTCAAGAACTTAGTTATAGGATCCATCCAGTTGAGGTCGGCCCTGATATGATGAACTCGGACTGCCTCTTTTCTTAACTCCATAGGTCTATGCATGTCCTCAATGAGGATAACCCTTGGTAACTCTTGCGCAAAGGAAGTGGCGAGTGTGGCCAAAGAATCAGCATGCGTATTACCACTTCTGGGGATGTGCAGCAGCTTAAAGGACTCAAACTCTGACTGCAGGGTTTTAGCTCGACTCAAGTATCCCTGCATTTTTTCGTCTTTCGCCTTAAACTCACCTTGCACTTGACCAACGACTAATTTTGAATCCGAGAACACCTCAACTGACTTTCCTCCCATCCTTTATACCATTGTCATTCCCATCAATAGAGCCTCATACTCTGCCTCATTATTCGTTGTCGAGAAATCCAGTCTTAACGCCTTTTCAATGATGATTCTCTCTGGGGATATCAGCATTAGTCCCACTCCTGAACCCCTCTAATTCAATGCGCCATCTATGTACACCTCCTAGGGTAAGGGGCCTCGTTGAGAAATCACGCCAACAGATTTTCTATCCAGGTCTAGTGTTGGTGTTACTTCTTCTAAGTGGGGCTCCATGAATTTGGCCACCAAGTCCGCAAAGATCTGGCCCTTCACTGATGTGCGAGGCATATATTTGATATCAAAAGCCCCTAGGATCGTACCCCATTTAGCAATCCTTCCAATGTAGTTGGCGCTTTGAAGTATGGCCTTGAGTGGAAGCTAGGTGAGAACAATAACTGTGTGGGCTTGGAAATAATGAGGCAGCTTCCTCGTACCGAGCACCACAGCCAGGATAGCCTTCTCCAGTGGCAAATAACAAATTTCAGCTTCATGCAGTGACTTACTTACGTAGTAAACTGGTTTTTGCACTCCACAGTCTGTTCGTATCAACACCAAGCTTATAGCATTAGGAGCTATAGCGATGTAAGCAAACAAGACCTCATCTGGCTCAGGACTGGACATGATTGGAGGCCGAGCTAGGTAGTCCTTAAGTTGCTGAAAAGCCACAGCACATTCCTCAGTCCATTCGAATCCCTTCCATTTGTTGATCAATGAGAAGAAAGGTCTACATCTATCTGCTGATCTAGAAATGAACCTATTAAGGGCAACATTCATCCCAGTTAGCTTCTGAATCTCCTTGGGTTTTTGAGGAGTTCGTAAGTTGTTGATGGTCTTTATCTGATCGGGGTTAACTTCAATTCCCCTGTGAGTCACCATGTATCCTAAGAACTTGCCTGACCCCACACCAAACGAACACTTGGATGCGTTTAAGCGTAATCTGTGTCCCCTTAGGATTTCAAAAACATCCCTGAGATCCCCAATGTGCCTAGCTATAACCTTGCTCTTCACCACCATGTCATCAATATAAACTTCCATACTTTTACCCAACTGAGGTTCAAACATTCTGGTCATCATCCTTTGATGGGTAGCCCCTGCATTTTTCAGGCCAAATGACATTACCTTGTAGTGGTAATTCCCCATAGGGGTTATGAAAGCTATTTTCTCTTGATCATTGAAAGCCAGTGGTATCTGATGATAACCTTGAAATGCGTCTAAGAAACTCATCCGAGGATGTCCAACGGTAGCATCAACTAGTTGGTCTATCTTCAGTATGGGAAACGAATCCTTCGGACAAGCTCTATTAAGGTCAGTGAAATCCACACACACTCGCCATTTTTCACTTTTCTTCTTTACAACCACAGTGTTAGCCAGCCATTCAGGATAAAAAATTTCCTTAATTGCCCCTGCTCGCTTAAGTTTCATCACTTCTTCCCTGACTGCATCTGCGTGTTCCCTTAATGAACGCTGGAGTAGTTGTTTCTTAGGAACGATGGTGGGATTAACGTTTAGATGGTGGTAAATGAACTCTGGGTTTACTCCTGGGGCTTCTGCGGAGTCCCATGCGAATACATCGACGTTGGTTCTAAGAAACTCTATCAGCTCTTCCTTCTCTTGAGGAGGCAGCATGGATCCGACTTGAAAGAACTTCTTTGGGTCATCATCAATAACTATCTTTACCAAGCTTTCACACTCTGCCCCTTCGGTTGAGGCTTCGGTGTCCAGCACCGAAGGTTTTAACTGCTATAAGCTCTCTTCGTTATGGGCCGAGGATTTAGCCTGAGGTTTATGCTGGATAGCTGCCACTAGACATTGCCTGGCAGTAGATTGATCTCCTCGGATCTCCTCGACTCGCCCTTCGGATGGATATTTGACCTTCTGATGAAGAGTTGAGGAAACGGCCCGAGTGTATAAAGCCAAGGTCTAGTCACAATTGCGGTGTAGGGTGAGTAGGCATCTACCACTATAAAATCTACCTCCACCGTTTCAAAGCCGGTTTGCACAGGTAGTCTAATCTGGCCTTTTGGGATGACCACTTTGCCATCAAAACTCACCAAGGGGGAACTATAGGGCGTTAAGTCTTCAAGAGTTAAGTGCAACCCCTTATAAAGATTTGGGTACATTATTTCTGCGGCGCTGCCCTGATCTACCATCACTCTCTTCACGTCATATCCACCTATTCTAATAGTGACCACTAGAGCATCATCATGTGGCTGTATAGTTTCGATTTTGTCTTCGTCTGAAAAGCCCAAAACCGATTGAACCTCCATCCTAAGCCTCTTCGGCTCTCTGTCAACACTTTTCGAAGGTAGCCGAGTAACTGATAGTATTCTGGATGGGCAAAACCCTGTCCTCCATGGTGTGGCAAAGATAACATTTATTGTGCCCAGAAAGGGTTTTAAAGAATCATCTCTCCGAGACCCTGCATTTGCCTGGTTTCCCTGACCATAGGAGTGGTGTAAAAGTTGTTTTAACTTGCCCTCACTGACAAGTTGATCCAAATGGTCCCACAGGCTCCTACAATCCTCCGTAGTATGTCCATGATCAAGATGATATTGGCAGTAGAGATTGTGGTTGCGCCTTTCAGGGTTTCTAACTATCTTGTTCGGCCTCTTGAAGAAAGGCTCATTCTTGATCCTCTCTAGGACTTGGTGCACTGGCTCACGAAACACAGCATTGACCGTCTGAAGGTTCGCCGAATCCTGTCCAACCCAATCTTTCCTCGACCTGTTGTAGCTCTGCCGATCTGACCTAAAATCCCTCCTCTCCTGAGGGATAACCTTATCCTTTCCTTTATCCTGCTGCTGGTCTTCCTCAACTCTTTTATACTTGTCAATCATATCCATCAACTGGCATACACTGGTAACAGGCTTGCCCGTTAGGGACGTCTTCAAGTCGTGTTCAGTGGGAAGGCCGAGCTTAAAGGAGCTAATGGCCACCAGGTCACAATTTTCCTCCATCTCGTTATACGTTTCCCAGAATCTATCCAAATACGACTTCAAAGTTTCACCTTCTCTCATGCTGACGAACAATAGGGAGGCCATAGACTGCGGAACTCTGCGACATGTGACAAAACGAGACCCAAATGCCTGAGTTAGCTCTTGAAAAGAGCTTATAAAGTTCGCTTTCAGACTATCAAACCATCTCATGGCGATCGGTCCCAAACTGGACAGGAAGACTTTGCATATTAGGGTTTTATCTTTGGAGTGAACGGCCATCCTCTGATTGAAATGACTCACATGTTCCACAAGGTTGTCTGACCGTTATAGATGGTGAATGTCAGCTGGTGAAAACGTCGAGGGAGTCTTGAGTTCTCGATGTTACGTCTAAAAGGGGACTTGGAGATCTGATCTAGAGCTTTACTCATAGCATCGTTCCCTACACCCCCATGTAATGGGCTCCGAGGCTGCCTCTCACGATAGTGCATCTCCTCATAGGAAAATGACTCGCTTACTGGTGTTCGAAACTTCTGCTTGTAAGCAACGTCCTGTTCGTCGTCAGAATCTTCATCAGAATACGAGGAAATGCGTTTCCTCTTTGCATGGCGCAGCTCCCTCTTTAACCTTTCAATTTCTAACTGCATGTTTTGGTTTTTCTCTACATGGGACATGTGGCTTCCTCTATGCGACTGGCTTCGATCATCATGTGCGGTGTGTACGCTACCTTCACGATCCTGCCTCCGTTCCAGATTGAGGAAAGGATCAGCATGCTGAGATGCCCTAGACTCTGCTGGTTGTTGCCTTGGTTCAGCCATTTATGAGGTGTTGCTTTCACCTTCGCTCAAGCTAATCCCCACAGACGGCGCCAATTGTAGGGTCCAAATTTGGTAGGCCAGGCCCAAACTTTGCGAATTATGAGCTCAATAAACCCAGAACAATAAATTTGTAGAGAATGGGTAAAAAAGCTGGGCCGGTTTTGGATTTAGTAACGATTCACTTATGTCAGTAAGAATAAATTGAAGTAGAAACAATTTTAGAGTGGATGATACTCAAATCCGAAGAGGCTTAATATTCATGGAAAAGTGAATACAATTCTCTCTCTCTCTCTCTCCTTCTTTCTTTTCTCCCAGTTTTTCCGTCCCCCCACTATCTAGAGGCCTGTTCCATTTATATATCCTCCTTCTTCCTCATCTTCACCGTACACTTGTTCTTCATTCAAACATTCACTTGAGTACATGTCACATCAGACGTCTGCTTTAGTCTGCCGTGAGTGGTAGTAGCTGAGGTTACACTGTTCAGGGGTCTTCTCCACATAAATGCGGCCAAGAAAGTTGCTGCAGTGCATTAAATGCGGTGGTAGCAGCTTTTCCTTTTAAATATTTCTCTGTTCCCATCATCTCTAGACATGCCCAGAGCTTGCTCTTATCGTGGAGTTAGTTGAGAAGGTCGCTCAGGCCTTCGGTATATCTGCTTAATCAAGTTTCCTTGTGATTCGATGAAAGGGACCTCTTCGGTCCAATAGGATTGTCTTTGAACATCTCCTCTCATTCATTTTCAGGTGCATTTCCCCCATACGGACTCATTTCTAATCCCTTTTCTCTCTTCGGACACATAGTAATACTCAAATTGGGCCCCAGGCCCAATACGTAGTTTTGGGCTTTTACACCCACAATTACAATGAAAAAAACCATTGCAATAACATTAGAGTCATTGTAATAGTTGATAAAACACGTTGCAATAAAATTTGAGGTAATAGGTTTATCCAACAAAATTTTTTGTTGCAATAAACTCCAAAATATTTTAATAATAACTTTGATGCAATGATATATATATTGTTGCAATAAACAATTTACTATTTCGAATATATTGTAAGTATAGGCAACTACTTCACGAAACTTATTTTAATAGATTGCAAATAATTAACAAAATAAGTCGGATTAAAGTACTGCAATGATATCTTCATTGTAATATATAATTAATTCATTTTGTCACCGCGCTTGAGTATGAAATAATTGATACCAAGTTATTGTAATGATATATTCATTGCAGTTACGTGTTTGTCATTGCAATAGATAGTAAAAAAATTAATATCAAATTATTACAATGGTAACTTCGACGCAATAGCTATTAATTCGAAATTTTTGTTGTAATAGATTGCAAAAACAATTGGTATTAATTTATTGCAACGATTCTTTCATTTTAAATTATTGCAACAATTTTTCCTTATATATTAAAACTTCTATTGCAATTGAAAATTATAAGTTATTGCAACTTATTATTGTTGAGGCAATAATTTAACATTTTTAAGTTACTATTGCAACCATTTTAACTTGTAGATGCAATATTTTGTCTAAAACTACTATATACATATTTTGTTGTAGTAACTCTTGATGTAATAGACATTTTTTGATGTAGTGTTAATAGTTTTTGGATTTGATAGGCATGCATATTGTGTATAAAAATAAGCAATTAGTTCGACTGCTGAGTTTTTTTTTTTTCCAGGTAAAGCATGTGCCTCATGCTCAGGCAATGAATGAATCCTACCAAATTGATTAACTCTTTGTGGGGACCAAGATTCACCATTGTGTCAATATGCACCATGAAACTTCTTGCAATGGTCAACCAAAACTAAGGGTACATTTGGTATGCTGTAATAGCTCCTATAATGAAATTATTATTTATGTGTAATAACAATTTAGTCATTTGGTTGCATTTTTATTACGTGGATTAGTTATTACATTATAGTAACTATTCTTTAAATTGAAGAATAACTATTCCTCTTTAAAATGGATGTAATAGCTATTCCTTAGTGTATATAATAAGTTTTAAAATTAATATATTTCTAAAAAAAAAATATAGTTTCCTTATACGTCATCTTTTACAAGCTTTCCATATGTAACAACTAAACTTATGAATAATAACAATTATTCCATTACAATGTCTTTTATTTCCAGTAATAAAGATTACTATTCCTAATGTAATCTACATTCAATGTATCAAACGTAACCTAAGAGATTTCTTACGTGTCACAAGTTTGTTTTGTTTTGTTTTTTTTGTTTTTTTTTAAGGATACATATCATAAGTTTTAGGTAAAAAGTCATATCATAATTCTAAAATGGATAGAATCATTTAAATCAATTTGGAGGACAATCCTTCCTACTTACTATGTGTCAATTAAAATGACCATTGATGTGGGTTGGTAATTATATAACTTGTTATTTCTCTAAACAGGACAATCCTTCCTACTTACAATGTGTCAATTAAAATGACCATTGATGCAGGTTGGTAATTATATAACTTGTTATTTCTCTAAACAAAATATTTATATAATTTGTTTAATGATCATGTAACTTATTTAAACAATTTAATGATGATTTAATAAATTTGTATGAATTGATGGTCAACTAAATAGCTATATCAACGATTGCAACATTTGGATGAGTTAGTACCTCCCTAAGCACTAAGTGTTTGGGGGAATAGAGAGGGGGGCAGGGACTCCAACTACAAGGCAACATATTTAGCATGTAACTATTTCTAATTATCTCAAAAAAAAAAAAAAAAATATATATATATATATATATATAAAGCTATATCATGAGATGCAAGAGATTTCTTCTAAAAAAGTTTGCAGAAAACTTTGTAAAAGCTTTTTTTTTTTTTTTTTTTTTGCTAAATTTGTAAAAGCATTAGTTCAGTACAAATGGAAGAATAGTAATAATATTATTACTAGTCGCTAACCCGTGCTATGCACGGGAAAGTTCAGAAAATTTATTTTAATATATTATATGTTTTTTTTTCTTTATTAAGCACTAATAAATAAAATTTGCAATTGAACAAACAAATCAAGGTTTATAGTAACAATTTCCATGTTAAAATTGCAATAATATAACACCGAAAACTTACATACAAATAAATACAAAAATAATTTGTTTATGCTTATATGCTTCCACTTCTCCTGGTTGAAAAATCTTCATTACTGTACACAATTGTATCTTTGTATGATGTAATTTCATTTTTAACCTCAAGGCAAAGTTAAATCATGGTCCCAAAGGGCAACATAAAGTTGTTTTCAGGCCCCTGGTAGTGTTCTTTCTTTTCCATGGTACCCTAGATCTCCCAAAAGTGTAGCTTATATGCCTTGAAAAAGAAAATAACTTATTAACTTCCTTGACAATAACAAAGACCCACCACATGAAAATGTCCACTTAACAGAATAAGAACCATATTATTTAGTTTCACTAATCCACAATTGAATTTAGTAATTCACATTAAAGATAACACCAAAGACTTTAAATTACATACAGGCCATCATTTCCATCATGAAAATCAAAAGATATGAGCATGTGGTTTGAAAATCAACCTACAAAATTATCAACCTGCAAAAGCATTGTATTTTTCAGACAGCAACACTTAAATTACCAAACAGCATCATAAAGAAACATGTGCATCTGCAACTTTAGGGCCATCAAATATCAAAGGCACCATATATAAGGACTTCCCCAATTGCCATTCCTAAATTCCTATTGAACATTAGAATAATCAACACTATAGTCATTATTACTATATTTTAACACCCATAACAATTCTTTTTATTAGACTGTAACCTGTATACATGTCATGCACAGATGCCCTTATTTGAGAAAAGATTACAACCATTAATTGAAGACATTTCTGCTTGCGTTAACTTTTCTCAGGAAGAAGATCATGGAATCCTATTGTCTTCTTAAAGTGTCCAAAGATTATGTTCAAATACAAGAAGACTATTGTATTACTCAACTAAAGGACTATAGTCATCAGTTATCACAAATAGTGTGCTCCTCTGCTTGAAAGTTAGAAATCCTTAATCCTGAGAATGGAAAAAAGTTAAAGACAGTAACAAAGGAGCAATGCTAACTTCATGCTTCTTCAAGATCAAGATAAATACACAGCAATTGCAAGAAAAGCAATATTCCCATCAAAGAGGCCCTAACTGCTTGAAGGTAGGAAGCATGTCTAGTACAGAAAAATTACTGTTTGACTTCGTACAATTTTCATTGGTATCAATGGCCTCTTAGTGTTTTTCGTCCAGAATAGAATTTATCATTCTCAAAACAGATAAACGTTATCAATTTACTTTGATTTTGTTTAACAACCTATAGTGTGGTGAGTCAATAGTTCTTTCTATATTGTACTTTAGGCTCGTTGCCCCTTTCTACCAACATCCTTCCATGATAAATTTTAATTACAATTGATTAACAGCTGAATCCAAACAAAGCTAAAAGAAAGTACATGACAAGAAGTTGTAAATACCAGAATATTTTCACACAAACCAATATAAGTGTGAAATCGTAAACACAAAATGCAGAACAGTCAATAGAAGATCATCCTTAAAATAATAAAATAAAATAAAAGGGTATTTACAACCCTTCTCTGATTAAACAAATATGATACTCTCCTACTCAAAATAAAAACATCAAACTCTAAGTTACCTATGCATTGAGGCAATTAGTTTGACACTGAGATAAGATTGCCTTCATCAACATGTGGATGACATCAAAGTATGTTGATGGATACAAAAATACGTCGGTAAACAACAATGCTGGAGAATTCCACACACACACATATATATATCAAAGTAACAACTGAAACCCCGTTAGCCAATGTTTAGTGACAACTACATTACAGTGTCATAGGACTTAAAGTATAAATCTCATTATTTTCTTAAGGCATTGTGAATGACAATTAACAAAGAGAACAGCAAAAAATGACTACAGATAGGGCATGAATATGAACAATGTACAAATACAAATATGAAATAGGCTACAAAAGGCCAAGTGAGCATAGATATCAATCACACAGGCACAAAATTTACTGACCTTCCATGGAGCAAACAAATCCCATCCAGGCTTAAACCCAGTAGCACATATCACAGCTTCAGAATCATCACCTATAGCTTCTGCTAGCCTCTCAGAACCCTCTGTTACATCAGTTCCATCAAACCCCATATGTTCTATAGATCATCATGCACAATTCAAAATCCCATTCAACCCTAAAATCCCTTTTTTTATGAAACCAAGAGGAATATGTTTCAAATAATAAAGCTGTAACATAAATTTTCTAATTCCTATTGATCAACAGCGAGTCAGCAATATCAATAAAAGAAATTTGAAATTTGAAAAAGATTAGATTGTAATTTTAAATAGTCCAACATCAGAAAAGGATCCCAATTCTTCAAGTCAATCTTGAAAATTTAATACCCAGAAGATAGAAAGTCAAGAACAAATGAAGTAGGAAAAGCTATGTAAACATGGGATTATGGAGAAGAGTTTATCGGGTTTTAGAAAAGTTTGTAGGAAAATATATGAAATTTTCCCCTGTGCATTGAACACCATATGAGTTGTTATTTCAGATTAGTATACATGCCCAAGCTGAAGGAAATTAGCAAGAGCAATTGGAGTCAGTAAAATTTTTATTAATTTAAAAGAGAAGAGAACAGCGTTCATCTAGAAGTTACCATCTCGATGTTACTCTTCTCTTGTCTCTCTTTCGCAGCATTCATCTAGAATCGGACTCCCCCAAATTTCGCAATCGCAGATCTTCAAAATGGTTTTTTGCTTTTGGGTTATGGGTTTGATATGGTTTGATTATGGTGGTTTGTGGGTTGCGATTGTTGTGGGTGGTGGTGCTGCTACTTCCTGCTGAGTTGTGGTGGTTGTGGGTGGAACGGGAAAGGAGAAGGGGAACGGGAAAGGAGAAGGGGAACGGGAGAAATAGGGCCTGAGGAAGGAGATATCTGTTGGTTGTGGGTATGGTGGGTTTTGATTGAGGAAGGAGAAGGTAGAGAGCTATTTTTTGAGGAAGGAGAAGGTAGAGAGCTGGTTTTACGTTTATCGGGTTTTAGAAAGGTTTTATGTCGCGTGAAAAAGTTTTTTTTTTTCTGTGTTTATGTTTTCTTTTTTTTTTTTCAAATATTATGCTGACGTGAAAAATTGTGGAAGCTTGAAAAGCTTCGGTTTTATATATATATATTGATTAAGATATAGACTAAGTGAAATCAATTGTCACATTATAGCCACAAATTCTATTGCCTTACAATTAATATGATATGGTTTTCAAAATAGAAATGAGGCTTTAGTGCTTTACACGGGTAGAGTCAAAAAAATTTATTTGGGGAGCCAGATAAAATATAACTATATATACACACACATTTATATGTACACATATACATGCATGTGCAGATGTGTATATATATATATATATATATATATGTTTTTGCTTAAAAAGTGTTAGTAAAAATTAGGCAAAAACTATATCATTGGTCTCTAAAGTTTGCCTACTGAACGGTATTAGTTCCTCAAGTTTTAAGTGAATGCTATTGGTCTCTAAAGTTTAAAATATGAGCACAATTAGTCCTTTTGTTAATGGCGTTAATCTCAGTGCCTACGTAGCTAACAGATCAATAATATGGTAAATTTTAAGTAACATCGCATCAGCTTTTTATTATTAAAATTAAAAACCCTTGACCTGTTAGAAACAACCAACCCAATCGTGACTCGTTTTCCCAAATCAAATGTGAAATTGTTAGCTATAATCTGGACAGAGAGAAAGAGTATTGAGGTAAACCATTTAATTTAGATATGTAAAATTTTGCGAAAAAGAAAACAAAAAAGAAAGAAAGAATCACAGTAAATATTTTTATTTCCTATAATCTCAAAACAAATACTATATAATATCTTAACACTTTTGTAGATTGCTGGCTAGGAAAACATTTGTCACATAATATCGGGAATTATATTAAGGAAATTGAATATGATAAAGTTAGCGACGATTTTGCAGTCATAATGGGTTTAGAAGAGCCTATATCCCTATGTGATGCTTCGCAATCATGGAGAGTAAGATTGTGGATATGGATTTGTTGTCATAATAGAGATTAGGACTGTTTTGTTCTTATTTTGGAATGACGACACTTGGGGAAGAATTCTGAGTTGATTTGTGTTGAGACGTAAATGATGTCTATTGATCCCAATGCACCAATGAATATTGTGGATGAGAATACTTCTTCGAGCTCCAAAGATGATGCGAACGGCTACTAACGATGCTACTGTTAAGGGATTTCTCTCTCTTCAGATTAGGTTTAGCAATTTCACATTTGATTTGGGAATACTTGTCTTTTTTAGCGGATCACAAAATGGCTTGGTTGTTTCTAATAAATCATGTCACTCAAAATTTATCATATTATTGCTCCGTTAGTCACATAAGTACCGAAACTAACGGCATTTAACAAAATGATTAATTGTGCCCATGTTTTAAACTTAAGAGACCAATAGTGCACACTTGAAATATGAAAAACTAATAATGCTTAGCAAGCAAATTTCAAGAAATAATAGTATAGTTTCACCTAAAAATTATATTATTATTTATGAGAAAGGAGTAAATTAACACTTCATTCAATAGCTTTTAAAGTTCTTAGTTTTGCGTCCTTTTTTTTTTTTTTTTTTCTTTTTCTTTTTTGACAAGGAACTTGCAAGATGAGTTTTAATTAGATATAATTCTTTCATATAAAGTTGTATAAAGCTTAAGAGAGTAATACAGAATCGAGAATTTCAAAAACTTAATTTTTGTACTAAAAAGATCTCATAAATGAGGCACGTATTAACATTAGACAAGATATTATGGCCGATTAATTCTGTGGAGCACACAATAGTGAATGACTTATAGTTTTGGCCATCCTTTGGAAATAATTTTGAGCTCATTTTGTATGAGAACATGTATATAAAAAAAGATTTATAAGCCTTGGAGATGATATAATTAACTATAAAGTTTACTCATGTATATAAAAAAAAAAAAAAATTCATAAATTGTCAAAAGTCTTGTAACTTAACTTATTGACATTTTATGTTGTTTCTAAAACATCTCCTCCCTCTTCTATTGTAATTATCAAATTATCAAAAAACAAAACCATAAATCATGAAGACAATATAAAGTTTATGCACCTATATAAAGGATGAGGATTCCTTTTATGACAGCTGTAAACTACCATTAATCTAAGGCCTAAAGAAAAACCACATGTTATTAAACGTTATAATAATTAGCTTATAACTTCATACATATGTATTGATACATTTTAAAATATGCAATTAAAAACATTTTGTAATTCCTGCATAAGCTAAATATGGTCACTGTTATATTTTGTTAACTTTTAAAAAAGCATTGTAAAAATATTCCTTCATAGAAAATGCAAATTTTTTTTGCTTTTGTATTTTATTTTAGAAAAAAAATTATTTTACTTCATAACTTAATTTTTTTTATTGTGATGTAGTAAATTTATTTCATGCATGCCTTTTTAAAATAAGATATGAACAATTAACTTCTATAACATAGTATACTTTTTTATTGAAATTTAAATTTTAACTCATAATAAGTTTTCATATGAAAATCTAGGTTTTAAATAAATAGAAAATATTTTCAAATGGGACCTAAATAGTACTTGTATGAATTAGAAGTAATTTTAGATGGACTTAAAATAGTTTTAAATAGGTTGGAACTTGGAAGTATTATACATTCAAAATTTTACAAATAAGATGGAATGACACTTACCACAAATTGAAGAACATTTAAAATATAGAGACACTTGGCATCAAATTACTCATCTTTATATTATGATTTAGAGTTAGTTTTATAAACTATGATTTTGATCATTATATTTTTATTTTTGGTGGGGGCATTGGAAAAATAATAATAGGAGCTCAATTTTCCACCCTAAATTATCGATTATGATAATTATAATTACGATTCAAGTTTTTTAATTATAGTTTAAAAAAAAAAAAAAAAAAGCTTATTCTTGAAAAGAGATGCTACGTCTACAACAATTTTACAATATTTTTACAACAAATCACAGGTGGTTAATTGTTATTGGTTCAAATTTGAAACTAACCCTAAGATTACTTTTTTGCCCCAACAATAACAACCAGTAACAACTTGCCACTTAGGATTTGTTGTAAAAATGTTGTAGACATATCATTTCTCTATTCTTGAATTGTCCTACTCGATTCAAATTCAAAATAATACTATCTCTTTCAAATGACAATATTCTTTTTTTTTTTTTTAAAGTAATATACTATAGAATTCAAAATACAATATTAAATGCTAATTCGCCAGCAGATTGACAAATACATATTAGAGAGCACTCTGCTTTATACAGATAAGAATTTAACCAACAGATGACTAAACACTAACAGACCTAGAATTTAACCAAATATGAACATGGCCAATCTTGTGTTGAATATGTTGATGTCAATTGCTATCTAACCCCTCTCTTAAGTCTGTCACTTTCCAAGTTGTTCAACACTTCAACTAATGAAAAGAAACATAAAACACTCATAATCATATGATATTATATATTATAAAAATAGACAAATCAAAAAATAGGCAGTCTTTGCCCCAAAGATAGAAATAAAAGTTAGAGAAAGATTAGATATTAGATAGCATAGATTTTTTTTTTTTTTGATACATATATCATATTATTAAATTATTAAACTAGCCTCAATGCGCGTTCTTAGAAACTCCTCTATACATTTCCTAAAAACAAGCTTTTCATGTATAATAATTGGGGGTGGTTGCATTTTCCAATCACCAAAATTTTTAGGAGAGTGATAAGATGTAGCACCCAAATTTTAATTCACTCTCAAACACATAAATCTCATTACTCCCCTAGGAATTTTGGTGATTGAAAATGCAACCAACCCAAATTAGTACACACAAAAAGTTGTCTTTCCATTAAAAAAAAAAAAGAGAAAAGCCTCTAAGCAAGTGCAATATACATACAAAGAGGCTAGTTTTTAATAAACAGTTATATAATCAACTAAAAACTCTTCAGACTTTTATTCTCTTGTAGTTACTTTTAATATTATTAAAAAAAATTATATATAAATGGTGGAACGGATAATGCAGATAATGAGAGACAAAAAAAAGTTTTTGGTGAGAACCAACCCAAAAAAAAAAAAGTTTTGTAATAGGAGTGGCATTTTTAAAAATGCATTCCTTTAGGGGCTCATTATCTACACTAGTTTACATGTAATAAACTCCGGACTATGTTGATCATGAACACGCCACATATGTGTGTTAATTGAATCGTGCACTCTATGTCTATGGTCTTAAATAAACTCCTTGAGCTTGGTTTGATAGACTTAGTTTTTTTTTTTTTTTTGCTAATGGTTTGATAGACTTAGTTGATTACTTGCTTCAACTCAAGTTTTATTGTAGCACCACTGATCCCACATTGTTTATTTGTCACTTTTGCCATGGTATTCTTCTATTACTTTTATATATTGACAATATGGCGGTCACTAGTGATAACTCTACTCGAATTAGCTGACTTATTTCTCACTTGGCTCACTAGGTAGTTCTTCATCAAGGACCTGAGTTTTTCTTCATCACTTTCTTGGCATAATTAAAGTTCATCGATCTGCTCATATTCTATTTCTCTGCCAAACACATTATGCATTGAACTTCCTCGATCATGCTCATGCTGCAATGAACTTTTGCAAACCCATCTCAACTCCGATGCCATCCAATCCAAAGGTCACCACTTCCTTCCCTTTAGTGACTTACCGTACCTAGATCCCACTCATTAGCATAACCTTAGTGGTGGGTTTGCAATACCTTACAATTACTCGTCTCTCTTACGGTGTGAATTTTGTAGTATGCCATTTCATGCATCTACTAGCTTGTTAAACGCATTCTGTGTTATATATGTTCAGGGCACTACTCACTTTGGGATGCAAAATTTGGCCTCAAACACACTTGATCTATATGCCTTTTCCGATCTTGATTGGGTTGGTTGTTCCGCAAACCATCAATCTACCACTGGATTTCGCACAATTTGTTTTGTTTTTTTTGTTTTTTTTTTTTTTTTTCAGCAACCATCTCTTGGAGTGCAAAAGAAAAGGCCAATTGTGGCCTGGCCTAGTCCGATACTGAAGTTGAGTATCAATGCATGGCTTCAACTGAAACAGAGCTTACTTGTTATCTTTCTTTCTTGATGATCTTGGCATTCCACGATCTCTTTTTTTGATGAAAAAAAAGGGTAGGGGGGCAACCAACGTGACAATCTTACTTGGAGTGATCATAGTAGCACCTTATTCGCTGGGTCTGAGGCCCTACTGGGGTGCAGAGAACTACGGTAAACCATAATTTCTCAACCCCACGAGGGATACTAGTAAACCTTGAACTGTTGAGGAAGACAACCTAAGTGAGTCCATATTCGGATTTGAACCTTAGATCTCACACTCAACGCATTTTGTACATCACCCAATACCACTAGGCCACTCTCTTGTGATTTTAGTTTATTGACAATCAATATTGATTGACAATCAATAGGATTCAAATCAAGTACTACAGCCAACTACCCTTTATCTTTGCAGGTCAAAAACATTTATACATTATATATATTTTTTCTCCTCCACATGTTTATTTGTACATACCGATCTCAATAGGCTATTTATATCTTTAATAGTTTCTATTTAGTGTTAAGTCATTTGTTTGTTCAATTTTTGTCTGTATAAAGCAGAGTGCTCTCTAATATGTATTTGTCAATCTACTAGTGCATTAGCATTTAATATTGTTTTTTGAATTCTATAGTTGAAGTGTGATTTGGATGTATTCGGCACGTGTTGTCTACTTGACTTTAAGATTATGTTTTAAAATTAAATAGTAATGCATTCAGCTCTAACCTCTAACCAAGGGTGAGCTTTTCTTCATCAAGTAGTGGTGTGCTTCTGTTGATCTTTCAAGTAAAGCGAGAGAGTACTGTTCAGGACCAACATAGCTTTAGGGTACAAAATGGATGGGGATTTCATTGAAAGGCTACAAAGAATCAACTTGACTAAGGAGGAGGGGGAAGTGTGTCAAGTCAGGGCAACCTGGAGAAAGGAAATACTATAAGAATGCTCATTAAGTCTCTTGGGACGCTTCCTAACAACCCAACCGTACAACCAAAGGGCGGCGAAATCATTGCTCAGGGTGGTATGGAGACTAGGGTCTGATCTCAGGATTGTTGATGTTGGGGAGGGCCTGTTTCAATTTAAATTCGCACTGGAGAGTCAATCGAAATGGGTTATTAACAATGGACCGTGGAGTTTCGAAGATCATCCTTTGGTGCTTAGAAGATGGGAACGAGGTATGACAGCAACATCGGTGATATTCCAAACGATTCCAATGTGGATTTGGATTTAGGGATTGCCATTTGATTTACTTACGAAGGAGACTGGCAGAGACATTAGAAGGGGATTGGGTGAAGTAGTGGAGATCGATATCACTGCTTTCACATCGGAGCAAGCTCAGTTTATTCGGATTAGAATTGAGCTTCCACTGGATAGGCCGATATGTAGGGGGGGGATTGTGGCTAGTCCAAAGGGTGATAAAATACGGGTTGGGTTCAAATATGAACGTATGGCTGGATACTTCCCAAATTATAACAAACATTAAGGAGGGAATGAATTGCATGGCTGAAGTAACGAACCAAGAATCACCTAATGCCCTAGTAAGTGTTCCAGTAGAATACGCTTCTGTGACTAGTGCCCCACATGCATCAATGAAAAACCACATGAGGCAACACATGACTTGGAGAAAAAAACCCAGAATCGGGACAGCAGCAAAGGTCCTACATGGAAAAAAATAGAGAGAAAGCAAGGGTTTTCAACAACAAAACCTAGCTATGCAGTTACCATCAGATCCAAGAGAAGATTATCTAAGGATGAAGTAGCAACTTTCAAGGAATTTGGTTCATGTGGCAAGCAGACTAAAATACAAGATGCCACCCATATCAAGCTATTGTTAACGGCGGAGGTTGAGGATCAGCCTCGCCGACACCAATGAATCTTTTAAGCTGGAACTGCCGGGGGCTTTGGAACCAACATGCAGTCGATGTCCTCTCTCATCTTGTGAGGGAAAAAGCTCCTAAGGTCCTATTTTTGATGGAAACAAAAAAATCAGTCGAGGAGATGCGACAGATCTAGGCTGATTTACCTTACCGCTGCATGTTAGCTGTACCAAGTGAACAAAGAAGAGGTGGCTTGGCTCTACTGTGGAAGGAGGATGTGCAATTACATATACAAACCTACTCACCAAATCATATCGATGCACTCATACTGAATGGATCAGACTCACCATAGAGGTTAACAGGTTTTTACGGATGGCCGAAGGAACAAAGGAAGAAGGAGTCTTGGCAACTCATAAAACACCTGTGCACAAGGTTTTCAGTCCCATGGTTATGTTGTGGTGATTTCAATGAGATCTTACAATCTTCAGAAAAGTAGGGATGCCTACTAAAACAACAACAACCAATGATGGAATTCCGAGCAGCACTTCTTCATTGTGATTTAATGGACTTGGGTTTCCAAGGGAATATTTTCACATGGAATAATGGACGCCCTAGTGATGCTTTTGTTCAAGAACGGTTGGATAGAGCATGTGCAAATTTTGAATGGAGATCTCTTTTTCCCCATGCAAAGGCCTATCACATCCAATCTTCCTATTCTAATCACAATCCGATTTTTATCAATATATTTGTGCCTAACCAAATATGCAGGAAGAAAAAAGTACCAAGAAGGTTTGAGGAAAAGTGGGCATATCATGAAGGATGTGAAGCGATAATCCGAGTTGCTTGGGAGGCCGAGAGTGGGGTGGGCAGTCCTATGTATCGGTTGTTTGAGAAGATTAGACGATGTAGGCAGGCCTTGATTCGGTGGAGTCGAACCATAGTGGGGAATTTCAAAACAAGAATCCAAGAGAAGCAGTCAGCTTTGGAGGAATTAGCTCTACAAAATGATCCGGCAAACCAGCCAACAATCAAAGCCCTGAAGAACGAGATTAATGCACTCCTCCACCAGGATGAAGTTTATTGGAGACAGAGGTCAAGATCTATTTGGTTACCGGCGGGTGACAAAAACACAAAATTCTTCCACCAAAGAGCCAGCCAACGACGTAGGTGAAACCATATTTCTGGAATCACATCCCAAATTGTGGTATGGTGCCAGAATGATGACCAGATTGTTGAGATAGCCACCAACTACTTCAAGGATTTATTCACCTCCACCAACCGGATAGACTTTAGTGGGGTATTGAACGCAGTGGATTAAGTAGTCACTCCAGATATCAATGCAACCTTACTCCAAAGGTACAGACTGGAGAAGGTAAGGCAAGCGTTGTTTCAAATGCACCCCTCAAAATCCCCCGGACCGGATGGTATGCCCCCTTTCTTTTTTCAAAAGTATTAGCATATAGTTTGTCAAGATGTTACAATTGCGATGCTGTCAGTTTTAAATTCTGGTCACATGTTGCATAAAATGAATTTTACATATATTGTGCTTATTCCGAAGAACAATGAATTGAAAAATATGTCTGATTATAGGCCAAGAAGTTTGGGCAATGTAATATCCAGATGTCTCCAAAGTTGTAGCTAATCGTTTGAAATGTGTCCTTCCTATGGTGATATCTGATGCACAAAGTGCCTTTGTACCTAACAGGCTTATAACTAATAATATTACTGTAGCATATGAGTTATTGCATAGGATGAGGAATCGAAGAAAAGGTAGGAGGGGACAACTGGCAGTCAAGCTTGACATTAGCAAGGCCTATGACTAAGTGGAGTGGGGCTTTCTAAGACAAATAATGCTTAAGTTGGGTTTTGATCCCAAATGGGTTCAATTAGCCACGGAGACAATTGCAATAGCTTCATATTCAGTCTTGATCAATGGGGAGCCATGTGGATTCATCAAACCATCAAGAGGAATTAAGCAGGGGGACCCACTTTCCCCTTACTTATTCCTTCTTTGTGCTGAAGGCTTGTCTACCATGCTTAGAAAAGCCGAAGAAAGCCACACTTTGAGAGGTATAAAGTCTAGCCAACATGGGGTGTGTATCTCTCACCTTTTGTTTGCTAATGATAGCCTCTTGTTTTGTCTAGCCACTGTGGAGGAGTGTCAAAGGTTACTGGATCTTTTGGGGATTTATGAAGCTGCATCTGGTCAAGTAATCAACTGACAAAAAACATCATTATTTTTCAACACTAACACCAAACCAAAAGTGAGAATGGCTATACAACAAATGATGGGGGAAAGGATAATGGCCAATTGTGAAAAATATTTGGGACTACCAATGGTGTGTGGAAAATCAAAGGTTAACACCTTTAAGGAGCTTCAAGAAAAAATCACTAAAAGGGTGATGGGGTGGAAGGAAAAGCTTATATCTAAAGCAAGGAGGGAGATCTTGATTAAGACAGTTGCCCAAGCTATACCGACCTACTCAATGAGTTTATTTAAACTGCCTAATGCCATTTGTAACAAAATTAACTCCCTCTTATCTAATTATTGGTGGGGCCAAACCAAGGATGAAAAGAAGATTCATTGGATCAATTGGAAAAAATTGTGTAATGATAAGAAGAAGGGAGGCATGGGATTCCGAGATATATCAGCTTTCAACTTGGCAATGTTGGCTAAGCAAGCATGGAGGCTTATCCATAATGAACAATCACTATAAGGTATACAAGGCAAGGTATTTTCCTAATAGTAGCTTCTTGATGGCAGAATTGGGATCTAATCCATCGGCTGTTTGGAGGTCTTTGCTGGCTGCAAGGGAGGTGCTAAGGGAAGGGTCCACATGGCAGATTGGTGGTGGCAACAGTATCAGGGTAACCACACATAATGGCTCCTATGTGCTCCAGCATTCTTACATGTGCCCAATCCGGAGATGAAAGTGTGCGAGATGATAGACCAAAGCTCACGGCAGTGGGATAGGGGAAAACTGGCAGAAACTTTTACCCCAAGTACTTGTAAGCAAATCTTATCTCTTCCCCTCAATCGGCTTGACTCCTATGACACACTGGTCTAGACTAAGAATAAAGCGAAAACATTCATCGTGAAGACTGCATACAGAGTTGCTTTGAGATTGAAATCCGGCACATTGGCAGAGCACTCATCAGCTCGAGAACACAGTGTCACATGGAGGAAAATCTGGAGGCTTAACGTACCACCAAAGGTGCGAACATTCCTGTGGAGGGCATGCTTAAACTGCCTTCCTACGAGGGACAACTTGAGCCATAGGAAAATCCAAGTAGAGGTCACATGCGAGATCTGTTGCCAGGAACCAGAGACTGTTGACCACATCCTATGGAAATGCCCATTCGCAAGAAATGTATGGGCATTGGGCAGTGGGCATGTACAAAAATGCAGCAATGAGGTGGCTGATTTTTTCCTGCTCTTCAAACATATGCAGGAAACGCTAGAGCCACCAGAGTTGGACAAGTGAGCAATCGTGGCATGGAGTATTTGGAATGCACGAAATTGCTATTATTTCAAGCATGTTCAGTATCAGCCACGGTGGATTATGGAGAGTGCAGTAGGACTATTGAATGAATACCAAAACCTCGTAGCAGCACAACAGACATAAGGATCGAGACAGGAGTATTTGTATCTAATTAGCTTTAGACAGTCTTCGTATTTCAGTCCGTCAGGGGTCTGACTGAGGTGTAGTTGCACCCCCTTAATGCCATTCCTTTTGGTTGGCCATACTTGTACACATCAGTGTTTATTTAATAAAATTCTAACCTTTTGCTCAAAAAAAAAAAAAATTTAAATAGTTACCCTTCACACTAATAGGTAGTTTAAATTTAAATATAATCTAAATTTTAGAATTTTGAAAATAATTATTTTTTATTTATTTGATCCATTATATAAAATTCTTTTTGATAAATACAGCAAAATTTCAACTTATACTTATAGCCTTTATTGCATGATGATTACTCTCTAATCAGTTTTAAGAATATGT
Source organism: Quercus gilva (assembly GCA_023621385.1). Taxonomy (NCBI): domain Eukaryota; kingdom Viridiplantae; phylum Streptophyta; class Magnoliopsida; order Fagales; family Fagaceae; genus Quercus; species Quercus gilva. The sequence goes on from CM042477.1 coordinate 65,813,293, forward strand.
AGGGTTTGAATTCCAAATATTTTATCAATTAGAGCTAACATGAATTCACTTAATTATTTAAAATAATATAATTAGTGAGAAAAATATTTAAAAGTGAAAATCAAATGAAAATTATTATAAATGTGGTAAAGATAATATAAGATAAAAAAACATACATATATACAGGATCAGCATAACACGACCACCCCCCCCCCCCTCCCAAAAAAAAAAAACAAAAAACAAAAAACAAAACTGTAGGGTCAAAATTTGTTGGGCCAGGCACCAACACTCTATATGATGAGCCCACCAAATTTCCCACAATAAATTTGTAGAGAATGGGCTAAACAACTGGGCTAATGGTGGATTTAGCGACGGTCCAGATGAAGAAAAACCAATAATAAAGAAATGGATTGAGTCAAGCCTTCAACGGGATAAATCCCTGTAGTCCGAAGAGGTTTTCTATTTAAAGGCTTGGTGAATACAAATTTTTTCCTCCCTTTCTGTGAGACTTGTTTCCCTTATATATACACCCCTTTCCCATCTTCACCGCACACTTGTCCTTCATCTAGGCACCCACTTGAGTACTAGTCACATCAGCCGTTTGCTTTAACTTGTAGTGAGTGGTGGTGGGTGAAGACGCACTGTTCAGGTGTCTTCTCCACATAAATGCGGCCAGGAAAGTTGCTGCAGTGCATTAAATGTGGCGGTGACAGCTTTATTGGCAAGACATTTCATGATAGTTACGCAGTTAGACATGTCCGAAGATCAGCCCTGGCAGGGAGATCTTTAGCATGTCTACTCGATCAAGCATTGGGCGGCTCCGTTGGGTAGGGTCCCTTCGGCCCAACCAGGTTGTCTTCGGACAGAGCGTTTGTTCCTTATGGGCTGCGCTTCCACCAGGGTGGCAAAGCATTGATACATTTAACCTCTTCGGACAGTGAGTCGTATTTGAACTGGGCCTCAGGCCCATCATGTGGCGTCGGGCTTTCTCACCCACAATAGCCCCTCAAAATTTCACTTTTTACCTCGCATCCGAAGAGAAAAAGTGGGGTTTTGACCTTTTGACGAATGGGGGCACTGGATTTTGACTCCACACGTGTGTGCGCATGAATTTGGGCGCCTTCTTTATAACCGCTGCTGTCGCGCCGTTTCCGAGGCATCATTAATTGCTCCAGGCGGCGTCTTGTCCCTGAAATCTAGCGGCTCATTTCAAATCAACGGTCGAGATTTTCCTCAAAATTTCGGGCGGGATAAGTCCCACTACTTTTCCTGCCACTATATAAAGTCCAGGAGGGGATTGTCTTCTCACTTTGCAAGCGTCAGAACCCCTAGCGAACTCAAGCGTTCAGACTCTCAAAGCTCTACCTATCATCTGCTTCAACTCATTCCAGAATCCGCCATGATCTTTCCGCAAGGCCAAGGAAAAACATTCTCCGATTCAAACCGACGTAAGTTCCTTTCTTCGAGATTTATTGAAATCTATTCAGATTGCCTCTTCGGCCATTGGTAGATTTTCTTCAGTCGCTGTTCCGCGTTTCCCTCGCTTTAAACTTAACAATGGGTAGATTTGAATACCTAGTGGACAGTCCCTCCCAGATAGAGAAATTTAGGGAGACGTATCGCATCCCTCGGGAAGTGGGTTTAAAGTATTGCTCCACGGAGGGGTTATTACTGGACCGTGAGGTGGGTGAGGTGATAATCCCCATTATCGCCTTCCTGGAGGGAGGAATGACCATTCCCATGGGCCCAATCACCAGAAGTTACCTTACCGCCCATAGGCTTAGTCCTGACCAGTGCGCACCCAACACATTTAGAATTTTAGGTGCAGTTGATGAGCTAAACCGCCAATTAGGCTTGGGACTGACTTGGCACGATGTGGTACACATGTACGAATGTCATAAAAAAGAAGGGGCGGGATACTATCTAAAGTCCCGATCCGATGTTGTCAGACTCCTCTCCGGTCTCCCCAAGTCCAACAAAGGGATGAAGGACGATTATCTGATCGTCTCGGGCGCCTGGCATGATGGGATTCATTGCCCAACCCAGCTAGGAGCGCCAGGTGGGACATTCCCCCTTGAGCTTTTCTAACTTTTTTTTTTTTGCTTCTAGCTAATCGGACTTTCTTTCGCCATATTGCAATCCTCTGACAGTTCTATCGCTATGTTTACAGATAGAAGGTACGTAGCTCCTCGGCTGAGTCTCACGAATACTGCGGCCTTGAACTACCTCCTTCGGTCGGAGATTTTCGTGAGTGAAGACGGAGAGCTTAGGTTTGTTCCCCTCATACTCAACTACACCCCGAAGACTGAAATCCAGCCGAGAGGCAACGCAATAACATACGGGGATCGCCGCATAAACCGCATTGACGTGGCACGAAAGACCTTTTTAGCCCCCTTCGACCTCGCCCCAGTGCCCCATCCTAATCCGCAAGGTATACCGGTGCTCGTCCAGCCCGTTCAACAAGTTCCTCTTGAACCGATAGCAGAGGAGGAAAGGGCTTCCTCTACCCCTTCGCTTGATCAGCAGATCGACCAGTTTAAGTTCGAAGAGGAAAACTCGGGGGAAGTCGAAATTTTGTTTGCCGGAGAGGTGCTTGATAGGCATTCAGCTGCTCCGCTCTTAAATCTAGCCCTGCCAGACGATTCTGACGAAGACATGCAGAGCCTATCGAACTTGTTGAAAAACCGGAAGTCAAAGGATGTGGCCAAAGGTACTGGCACTGGCACTTCCCAGCCTAAAGTCAATCTTCCACCACCACCCCCTCCTCCAGCCCCAAAAGATCTTGGGCTAAAAGCGCTACCCGATCTGAAGAAGAAAAGGGTGGTGATAGAGGTGACTGATGTTGAGGAGGGGGAAGTGGTCCCTCCGAAGGGCCCCAAGCAATAGAAAACGTCCCATGATACTAGGGGCAAACGGGCGTCTTCTACGGAGAGCCGAGAAGAGGACCAGGTCGCAGACGTGCGACGAAGGACTCGGGCGTGGTCCCCAAAGCTCACATTGGATGGCGCCGCCATCCCACACGATGCGTCCCTGCGAAACTATGCTGGGGGGAAAGCAGGGCGCATAGCAGATGCGTTGGAGAAGCCTCTCCTCCTTCCGAAGGACATGGAGTCCTATCGGCGCTTCTCCGAACAGGAGCTTTTTCTATCCCTAAAAAGGGATTTAGGCATGGTGAGATAAGTGATTATTTTGTAGCCTTCATGTGCTTTCGCGACTTAACGCAAAATTCTTTGGTTGCTATGCAGATCGCTCAGCAAATTTTTGTAGCCGAAGAATGGAACAAAGAAAAAGAGATTAAAGTGCAGGCTGAGGCTCGATCCAGGGAGGAGGTGGAGAAGGCATTGGGCAGGGCGAAGGACGACTATGCCCGCACCTCCGAGGAACTGAAGAAGGAGGTGAAAGCAAGGAGAAGTGCTGAGGCAGGCCTGAAGAATGCCGAGAAGCAGGCCGAGGATCAGCGACAGAAACTATACGTCACCGAGACCAATCTGGAAACAGAGATGGCGGCGGTGAAGGAGCTGCGGGCCGAGCTAGACAAAGCCAGGGATGCTGCTAAACTGGCCAAGGAGGACGCTCAGTTGGCCAAGGAAGCAGTTGAGGCCGAGAAACAGGCTGCCTACATGCTGGGGGTGCAAGACACCCAATCTAGGCTGACCGAGGAGTTTGCCAAAGTGTGCAGATACTACTGCGAAATTACATGGGGCAAGTGTCTTGATGCGGCAGGAGTCTCCGCAGAGTCTGCCCTAAGGCAACCCGAGAGCATCTATTATCACCCTGATATAAGCGACCTGCCAGATGCCCCGGAAGCTCCCTCGGCCGGTCAGGATCTCCCAGTTCAGACTGAGGCAAACCCAGCACCCCTTCAGACTGGAGATGCGGGTAGTCCACCAAAAATGGATCCGACGTTTCAAGACAAGGCTTAGGATGTTAGGGTTGTGTAGTAGTGAGGACCCTGTATCGCCTATTTTGTAATGAAACTGCCCTTGCAATGAAATAGTTTGCTTCTGTTCTTTGTTGCTTTTTTTTAGAATATGTTACTGTCTTTATGGTTAACAATGATAATTATGTTTGACGTAACGTTTACCTAAGTCTGCATACTCCGTCAACCAACTAATTACGTGGGCGGTTGTCAACTAAACACTAGTAAGAATCGTTCGAAGAATATTAACTAACCCAAAACATCTAGTTCGAGGACTACAGGCATGATCAGATTTAAGTTTAAACACTTAAGAGGAACGTAAATGAGTGTTAATGAATCCAAACCATCTGGTCCGAGGACTACAGGCATGATTGAATTAAAGTTTAAACACTTAAGAGGAACGTAAATGAGTGTTAAGGAATCCAAACTATCTGGTCCGAGGACTACAGGCATGATTGAATTAAAGTTTAAACACTTGAGAGAACGTAAAGGAGTGTTAACTAACCCAAATCATCTGGTCCGAGGACTACAGGCATGATTGAATTTAAGTTTTAAACACTTGAGAGAAACGTAAATGAGTGTTAACTAATCCAAATCATCTGGTCCGAGGACTACATGCATGATTGGATTTAAGTTTAAACACTTGAGAGGAACGTAAAGGAGTGTTAACTAACCCAAATCATCTGGTCCGAGGACTACAGGCATGATTGGATTTAAGTTTAAACACTTGAGAGAAAACGTAAAGGAGTGTTAACTAACCCAAATCATCTGGTCCGAGGACTACAGGCATGATTGGATTTAAGTTTAAACACTTGAGAGGAACGTAAAGGAGTGTTAACTAACCCAAATCATCTGGTCCGAGGACTACAGGCATGATTGGATTTAAGTTTAAACACTTGAGAGGAACGTAAAGGAGTGTTAACTAACCCAAATCATCTGGTCCGAGGACTACAGGCATGATTGGATTTAAGTTTAAACACTTGAGAGAAAACGTAAAGGAGTGTTAACTAACCCAAATCATCTGGTCCGAGGACTACAGGCATGATTGGATTTAAGTTTAAACACTTGAGAGGAACGTAAAGGAGTGTTAACTAACCCAAATCATCTGGTCCGAGGACTACAGGCATGATTGGATTTAAGTTTAAACACTTGAGAGGAACGTAAAGGAGTGTTAACTAACCCAAATCATCTAGTCCGAGGACTACAGGCATGATTGGATTTAAGTTTAAACACTTGAGAGAAAACGTAAAGGAGTGTTAACTAACCCAAATCATCTGGTCCGAGGACTACAGGCATGATTGGATTTAAGTTTAAACACTTGAGAAGAACGTAAAGGAGTGTTAACTAACCCAAATCATCTGGTCCGAGGACTACAGGCATGATTGGATTTAAGTTTAAACACTTGAGAGAAACGTAAAGGAGTGTTAACTAACCCAAATCATCTGGTCCGAGGACTACAGGCATGATTGGATTTAAGTTTAAACACTTGAGAGAAACGTAAATGAGTGTTAACTAACCCAAATCATCTGGTCCGAGGACTACATGCATGATTGGATTTAAGTTTAAACACTTGAGAGGAACGTAAAGGAGTGTTAACTAACCCAAATCATCTGGTCCGAGGACTACAGGCATGATTGGATTTAAGTTTAAACACTTGAGAGAAAACGTAAAGGAGTGTTAACTAACCCAAATCATCTGGTCCGAGGACTACAGGTATGATTGGATTTAAGTTTAAACACTTGAGAGAAACGTAAAGGAGTGTTAACTAACCCAAATCATCTGGTCCGAGGACTACAGGCATGATTGGATTTAAGTTTAAACACTTGAGAGAAATGTAAAGGAGTGTTAACTAACCCAAATCATCTGGTCCGAGGACTACAGGCATGATTGGATTTAAGTTTAAACACTTGAGAGAAAACGTAAAGGAGTGTTAACTAACCCAAATCATCTGGTCCGAGGACTACAGGCATGATTGGATTTAAGTTTAAACACTTGAGAGGAACGTAAAGGAGTGTTAACTAACCCAAATCATCTGGTCCGAGGACTACAGGCATGATTGGATTTAAATTTAAACACTTGAGAGAAACGTAAAGGAGTGTTAACTAACCCAAATCATCTGGTCCGAGGACTACAGGCATGATTGGATTTAAGTTTAAACACTTGAGAGAAACGTAAAGGAGTGTTAACTAACCTAAATCATCTGGTCCGAGGACTACAGGCATGATTGGATTTAAGTTTAAACACTTGAGAAGAACTATCATAACAAAATGCAATCATGGCTAAGTGAAGAATTCATTTAATAGTAGTACCTTTTGAGGTTATTTACATTCCACGGCCTGGGCACTACATGATTGTCCAGGTCTTCTAGAAAGTATGCTCCAATGCCGGCCTTTGAGGTGATGCGATATGAACCTTCCCAATTCGGCCCCAGTTTTCCCTATGCTGGATTCTTTGCGTTGCCTACCACCTTCCTTAGGACCAGATCACCAGGCTCAAGGGGTCTCAACCTCACGTTGGCGTCATAGCCCTGTTTGAGTTTCTGCTGGTAATGCGCCAATCAGACCATTGCGTTTTCCCTTCGTTCCTCAATTAGATCCAAACTCTTCTCCAGCTGCCCATTGTTGTCGGCTGGGTTAAAATAGCTAGTCCTGTAGGTAGGGAACCCAGTCTCGAGAGGTATAACAGCTTCAGCTCCATAGGTCATCGAAAAGGGGGTTTCCCCAGTGGACCTACGAGGCGTAGTCCTATATGCCCACAATACATGGGGTAGTTCTTCTACCCATCTACCCTTCGCATCATCCAGCCTCTTCTTTAGCCCGTTAACAATGACTTTATTGACAGCTTCGGCCTGCCCATTTCCCTGGGGGTAGGCGGGGGTGGAGTATCTATTTGTGATTCCCAGCTCATTGCAATAACTTCTAAAAGCTTTGCTATCGAACTGAAGCCCGTTGTCCGAGATGAGGGTATGTGGGACTCCAAATCTGGTGACGATGTTTTTCCAAATAAACTTCTTCACGTCTACGTCCCTGATATTTGCAAGAGGTTCGGCTTCTACCCACTTGGTGAAATAGTCCGTCCCGACCAGCAAGTACTTCCTGTTTCCCGCTGCCTTAGGGAATGGGCCTACGATGTCCAGACCCCATTGAGCAAAAGGCCATGGGCTGGATAGTGGATTGAGGTTACCGCCTGGCTGGTGTATGTTCGGCGCGAACCGTTGACATTGGTCGCACTTTTTTACATATTCGTGGGCCTCTCTCTGCATACATGGCCACCAATAACCCTGCGTGATGGCCCGGTGGGCCAAGGACCTACCTCCCGTATGGCTCCCACATATCCCTTCATTCAATTCTTCCAGTAGTGACTCAGCCGCTTCAGGGCGCATGCACAGTAAGTACGGACCCGAATAGGAACGTTTATAAAGTTTCCGTTCCTCGGACAGCCAGAACCTTGTGGCCTTTCTTCGTATTTTGTCCGCTTCCTCTTTTTCTTCGGGCAACACATCATCCTTCAAGAACTTGATGATGGGATCCATCCAGCACGGGTCGGCTCTAACGCAATGGACTTGGAGTGACTCTTTTCTTGTTTCCGTAGGCTCCTGCATGTCCTCAACGAGGATAACCCTCGGCAATGCCTGTGCCGAAGAGGTGGCGAGGGTGGCCAATGAATCTGCATGTGTGTTGCCACTTCTGGGGATGTGCTGCAGGTTAAAATATTCAAACTCTGATTGCAAGGACTTAACTAGGCTCAAGTACCCCTGCATCCTCTCGTCCTTCGCCTCAAATTCTCCCTGTACTTGGCCGACGATTAATCTCGAGTCCGAGAATACTTCAACCGACTTTCCCCCTAACCTTCGTACCATCCTCAACCCCATCAGTAGAGCCTCATATTCTGCCTCATTATTCGTTGCTGAGAAATTCAGCCTTAAAGCCTTTTCGATGGTAATTCTTTCTGGGGTTAACAGCACAAGCCCCACTCCAGAGCCCCTTTGGTTTGATGCGCCATCAACGTACACCTCCCAGGGCAAAGGGTTCCGTGAGGAGACCATGCCAACGGTCTTATTCTCAAGGGCCAGTGTTGGGGTTACTTCGTCTAAAGGGGGCTTTGTGAATTCTGCGACCAAGTCTGCAAGGACCTGGCCCTTCACCAACGTGCGGGGCATGTACTTAATATCAAAAGCCCCCAGCATCGTCCCCCACTTGGCAATTCTCCCTGTGTAGTCCGCACTTCGGAGTATTGTTCTAAGTGGGAGCTGGGTAAGGGCTATGACGGTATGAGCTTGAAAATAGTGGGGCAGTTTCTTAGTACCCAGCACAACAGCCAGAATGGCCTTTTCTAGGGGCAAATAACGAGTCTCAGCTTCCTGCAGCGATTTGCTCACATAATAGACGGGTTTTTGCACGCCACAGTCTGTTCGGATCAGCACCAAGCTAACAGCACTAGGAGCCACAGCAATGTAGGCAAACAGGACTTCATCTGGCTCGGGACTGGACATGATGGGAGGTCTAGCCAGGTAGTCCTTAAGTTGCTGGAAAGCAACGGCACATTCCTCCGTCCATTTGAAATCCTTCCACTTATTGATTAACGAGAAAAAAGGCCTACACCTATTGGCTGATCTGGAAATGAATCTGTTAAGGGCAGCGGTCATCCCAGTCAGCTTCTGGATTTCCTTGGGGTTCCGAGGAGCTCGCAAGTCGTTGATGGCCTTTATCTGGTCGGGGTTAACTTCGATTCCCCTATGAGTGACCATATACCCCAGGAACTTGCCCGATCCAACGCCAAACGAACATTTGGAGGCATTCAAGCGTAGTCTGTGTCTCCTCAGAATTTCGAAGATGTCCCGAAGGTCCCCAATATGTTCCGTGATAACCTTGCTTTTAACCACCATGTCGTCAATATAAACCTCCATGCTTTTGCCCAGCTGTGGTTCAAACATCCTGGTCATCATTCTCTGATAAGTAGCCCCAGCATTCTTCAAGCCAAACGGCATTACCTTGTAGTGGTAATTTCCTATAGGGGTTACAAAAGCCGTTTTGCTCTGATCGGCGAGTGCCAGTGGTATCTGATGATAGCCTTGAAAGGCGTCCAAGAAACTCATCCGAGGGTGCCCAACGGTGGCGTCAACTAGTTGATCTATCTTTGGCATGGGAAACGGATCCTTCGGACAAGCTCTATTGAGATCAGTGAAGTCCACGCACACCCGCCATTTCCCACTTTTCTTTTTTACCACCACTGTGTTGGCCAGCCATTCGGGGTAAAAAATTTCCTTAATAGCCCCTTCCTGCTTGAGCCTCGTTACCTCCTCCCTGACTGCATCTGCGTGTTCCTTCGATGGTCGCCGGAGCGGTTGTTTCTTGGGGACTATGGTGGGATCTACGTTTAGATGGTGACAAATGAAATCTGGGCTTACCCCCGGGGCTTCCGCAGGATCCCATGCAAATACATCAGCGTTTCCCTTGAGGAATTCTATCAACTCTCCCTTCTCCTGAGGAGGCAGCATAGATCCGACCTGAAAGAACTTCTCTGGATCATTATCAACAACTATTCTTGTTAAGCTTTCGCACTCTGCTTCTCCGGCCAAGGTTCCGGTGTCCGGCGCCGAAGACCTTAATTGCTATAAACTCTCCTTGTCACCATTTGAGGGCTCGGCATGCCGCTCGTGCTGGATGGCTGCCACTAGATATTGCCTGGACATAGCCTGATCCCCTCGAATTTCTTCAACTACCCCCTCAGAGGGGTACTTAACCTTCTGGTGTAGGGTGGAGGACACAGCCCCAAGGGTATGAAGCCAAGGTCTGCCTACAATAGCGGTGTAGGGTGAGTAGGCATCCACCACTATGAAATCTACCTCCACAATCTCAGCACCGGTTTGCACAGGCAGTCTGATCTGCCCCCTCGGAATGATCACGTTTCCATCGAAACTGACTAAAGGGGAACTATACGGAGTCAAGTCTTCGGGGGACAAGTTCAGCCCCCTATATAGATCTGGATACATTATTTCTGCAGCGCTGCCCTCATCCACCATCACCCTTCTGACGTCGTATCCGCTTATTCTTAGAGTGACTACCAGGGCATCATCATGCGGCTGTACAGTTCCTATTTTGTCCTCTTCCGAAAAGCCCAAAACGGGGACGTCTGTCCTAGTCCTTTTCGGCTCTCTGTTAACCTTATCCGAGGGTACCCGAGCAACTGACAATATCCTGGACGGGCAAGATCCTATCCTCCCTGGTGCAGCAAAAATGACATTAATCATTCCCAATGGAGGTTTTACAAAATCACCCCTCCTGGGCCCCGTGCTGGTTTGATTTCCCTGACCATATGAATGGTGCAGGAGGTGCTTTAACCTGCCTTCGCCAACTAGTTGATCCAAATGATCCCACAAGCTCCTGCAGTCCTCAGTGGTATGGCCGTGGTCCAGGTGATACTGACAGTAAAAATTGTGGTTGCGCCTTTCAGGGTTTCCCACCATCTTGTTCGGCCTTTGAAGAATGGTTCGTTTTTTATCTTATCCAGGACTTGGTGCATCGGTTCGCGAAAAACTGCGTTGACCGTCTGGAAGTTCGCTGTGCTTTGCCCGGCCCAGTCCTTCCTCGGCCTATTGTGATTCTGCCTGTCCGACCTGAAATCCCTCCCCTCCTGAGGGATAACCTTCTCCTTTCCCTTACTCTGCTGCTGATCCTCCTCAACTCTTTTGTACTTATCAATCCTGTCCATCAACTGGCGTATACTGGTGGCAGGCTTGCGCGTCAAAGACGTTCTCAAGGGATGTTCAGTGGGGAGGCCCAGTTTAAAAGAGCTAACAGCCATCGATTCACAGTCTTCCTCTACCTCATTGTATGTTTCCCAGAATCTATCCGAATATGACTTCAGCGTCTCGTTCCCTTTCATGCTGACAGACAACAGCGAGGCCACGGACTGGGGAACCCTTCGGCAAGTGACGAAACGGGACCCAAAAGCCTGGGTTAGCTCTTGGAAAGAGCTAATGGTGTTTGCCTTCAGACTATCGAACCATCTCATGGCTATTGGTCCCAAACTGGAGGGAAAAACTTTGCACATCAGGGCTTCGTCCCTGGAGTGAACTGCCATTCGCTGGTTGAAATGACTCACGTGTTCCACTGGGTCAGTCCTGCCATTGTAGATGGTGAATGTAGGTTGGTGGAAACGCCTGGGAAGTCTGGCACCCTCGATATTACGTGTAAAAGGAGACCAGGAGATTTGATCCAGAGCTTTGCTCATAGCATCGTTCCCTGCGCCCCTCAGTAAGGGATCCTGAAAGTTCCTCTCATCATGACGCAGTTCTTCATAGGTAAAAGATTCGTTGACCGGCGTCCGATGTTTCTGTTTGTAGCCAACATCCTGTTCGTCCTCAAGATCTTCATCAGAATACGAGGGGCTGCGCTTCCTCTTTGCATGGCGCAACTCCCTTTTGAGCCTGTCTATTTCCCTCTGCATGCCTTCGTTCTTCTCTGCATGAGACATGTGGCTCTCCCCATGCGACTGGTTTTGGTCGTCACGTGCGGTGTGTACACTTTCCTCACGATTCTGCCTTCGCTCCAGATGAAGAAAAGGATCGGTGTGCTTAGACGACCTGGATTCAGCTGGTCGTTGCCTTGGTTCAGCCATCTTCTGAGGTGTTGCTTCCACCTTTGCTCAAGCTGTTCCCACAGACGGCGCCAATTGTAGGGTCAAAATTTGTTGGGCCAGGCACCAACACTCTATATGATGAGCCCACCAAATTTCCCACAATAAATTTGTAGAGAATGGGCTAAACAACTGGGCTAATGGTGGATTTAGCGACGGTCCAGATGAAGAAAAACCAATAATAAAGAAATTGATTGAGTCAAGCCTTCAACGGGATAAATCCCTGTAGTCCGAAGAGGTTTTCTATTTAAAGGCTTGGTGAATACAAATTTTTTCCTCCCTTTCTGTGAGACTTGTTTCCCTTATATATACACCCCTTTCCCATCTTCACCGCACACTTGTCCTTCATCTAGGCACCCACTTGAGTACTAGTCACATCAGCCGTTTGTTTTAACTTGCAGTGAGTGGTGGTGGGTGAAGACGCACTGTTCAGGTGTCTTCTCCACATAAATGCGGCCAGGAAAGTTGCTGCAGTGCATTAAATGTGGCGGTGGCAGCTTTATTGGCAAGACATTTCATGATAGTTACGCAGTTAGACATGTCCGAAGATCAGCCCTGGCAGGGAGATCTTTAGCATGTCTACTCGATCAAGCACTGGGCGGCTCCGTTGGGTAGGGTCCCTTCGGCCCAACCAGGTTGTCTTCGGACAGAGCGTTTGTTCCTTATGGGCTGCGCTTCCACCAGGGTGGCAAAGCATTGATACATTTAACCTCTTCGGACAGTGAGTCGTATTTGAACTGGGCCTCAGGCCCATCATGTGGCGTCGGGCTTTCTCACCCACAAAAACAAAGCAAGCACTTATGCCTCACAAGGCCTCATAAAGGCACACATCAAACTTACCATTGCCATTGAACTTCAACATCCAACAACGAATCAACCATCTCCAATTTCCAATTGTTGAAATCTCTAATGACTTTTGGATCTTGGCACCCCACTCCCACTTCTATTACTGGTACTGCATTGAATCAAGTGGATAGCCCAATACACATCACAAAAATGCTTGAAAAACAAAGAGAATGATTGATTCTTATTAAATTGATCACCAAAAAAAAAAAAAAACCTTTCGATATTTATCTCAGTACAAATAAATACCTCAAGCAGCTGACAAGTGGTATTAGGGATTAGACACGTTTGGAAGTTCTTAAATTTGCTGCCAATGTTAATTAAATATCGCAAGGCCCGGACTGCTTCATTGTGCATGTCAAGGCAGAGAGCAATCCGGGAGTTGAAAGCAATTTGAGGCTCAAAATGAAATCTTAAAGTTTAGACAGAATTGTTAATTATGGCATCAGAGACTCAGTGTCATTGTAGACTTGGTAGTACCCGGAAGGGAAGCTGTGTCTGAAAGGCCGACTTAATTCCTGGGAAAATAAACCAAACCCTGTTGTTTAGAACAATAGCTATTCAAATGGTGAAAAAAAAAAAAAAAAAAAAAAAGCATACACAAATACAATATGTAAGAGACATAGACAGAGAGAGACCATTTCAGCCCAATCCCATTTACATTTTGCTATTCGGCCATGTTAGAGATATATTAACTCATTAGCATAAGCTCAAGTTTAATTCTACTTTGTACAAGCCAAGTCCCCTACTTGTACTTGAAGTTTATTAGTTTAAGATTTAGTCTACTATATATACATATGTTATGGTTCATTGTAACATAGGATTTGTATTACACTCTAATATATTATTGATATAACTCTTTAGGGTTTCCTCCATGGATGTAGGCCGTTAGGTTAAACTATGTAACTCTCGTATATTATTGTGTTCTATATTTTATGCTTTCTCCTCCGCATTCATATTAGTATATTCAATATGATGTATCAATTCTAATATTTAACAGGTCCAATTCAGTCTACTGAATCCACTTCGGTGCAGTTCACTCCATTTGGTTTAGCTAATTCAGTCCATTTAGCCCACTTCGGTTACTTAAGTCTAATTCAATCTGTTGAGTCCAGTAATTAAAAACTCTATCCAGCAGAGAAAAGTGGTTTACTTGATTTTCAAGAGATATGCCTAACTAGCTTATCAAAAAAAAAAAGAAATATGCCTAACTCCATACGTAAAGAACAAATCTATTTATCAAATATAATGGTGATCCTCATGGCACTTGCCTTTACGCTTGCAACACGATGGTTTAAGCGGAGTCTTGTTAAGCTGCTCAAGCCTTCTGGTATTGACACCACCTATTTGTCATTGTCTATATCTTGCACATCCTTCATGGTCAATTCGTCGATCTTGTGCACAAGTGTTACCTTAAGATGCTTGGGCCGTGGCCCTTAACAAATGACACGTTTCACATTTTGCAAGTTACTACATTTTCTTGATGAACACAATATACATTCTTGGCCTACTATTGAAGATAATTTGAAGTGAGTTGGTGAGTTGGCCTCAACCCTCTTGAATTAGAGTCCACCCTTTTATCTTACAAAAAGCCCATTAGCATGTAAAGCCCCCATTACCTAATAAAATATAGATAATTTATAATTAGTCACAAAATAACATGAAACTAAGGCTAACTATGAGAATTTGGGGAATACTTTAATAAATATATTTCATGCATGTAACATATCTGTCACAATGATCTCAAACGTGGGTTACTTTAAAAAAAAGTGAAAATCACCTTTGTTTTGACAATCACACGTTAAATCGATATTTGAATTGATTAGGCATCGTGTGGAATAACTAATTTTTAATGTGAGATGCAAAAAGGTAATAACTCAATTTATACATTTTAAATTACTCAAATTATGTAGCTCTAAATATTAAATTAATACTAGTTTTTTATTTTTAAAAAAAGTACCCTAAAAAAAAAAAAAAAAAAAAAGAGAGAGAGAGAGATGGGAGATAATAGAAAGGAAGGGAAAGCGTAGAAGAGTCGAAAACACGAAGGGTATAATCGTCAAAGAGGGCCCCACTCTAATCCAGGCACGCACGCGTGCTAGATCCAACGGTGAATACATAATCCCGCATTAAACGGAAACCATTTCCAACGCCCAACAACTCTAATCCAACGGCTCCCGTTGTCCGCGTTTGACTCCACCCTGTCTCGTAACATAACTCCCAAAATCCAACAAAAACCAAAATCCCAAACCAAAAAGCACACATCCCCAAACTTAATAATTAATCGCACCCAAACACCACCCATTCCCCCGTTCCCATTCCCATACCCACTTTCTCTCTCTCTCATCTCACGTCCATTTCTCTCTCTCTCTCTCTCTCTACCTCTAGACCGTAATTCAATTCATACCGCAAATCTAGGAAAATTTCTCAACAGGTTCGGAAATTTTGATTTTCTTTTTTCTTTTCTTTTTTTTGATTCGTTGTTTGAGTTTATTTGAGCTTTTTTTTTTTTTTTTTTTTTTTTTTTATAATTGTTTGTGATTTTTAGTGTATTTTGTTTTGTTCTGTGTCTAGGGTTTGTTCTGTGATTGTGACCTAGAATCCGAGGAGAACCTGAATTTTGGTTTTCTTTTGACAAATCTTGCTTTATTCTCTGTTTGGTTGCTGAGATAATGAAATGAAATTATTGAATCTTATGTATTTTCTTGCATTTTTCCCCAGCGATTAAAGTCAAGCTTAAAGATTTGCTTTTTTTTCTTTTTTTTTTTTAAATAAAATTTTTAAATTTCGACCTTCAGTTCAGTTGGACTATAAATTTTTCCTGTATTGGGTTTTTGTGATCTGCAGTAGAAGCTTGAGTTCAAAATTTTCTTGAAGAATTGGGGATTGAAGAAGCAAAATCAAGATGCCGTGGACGTCCTCTTTTGTGTATTACAAGATGAACTGTGTTCGCTTGGTTGTGTTCTTTCGTGTTATACTGTAATTCCATTTCGTTTTGGTGAGATTCACACACTCTCTTTTGTGTTTATTATGTGGTAATTGTTGTTCATTGCTTTGAATTGATTTGTTATTATTATCTGAAGCAGGTACTGGAAGAAAAGTCTAATTTTATGCAATTCTGTTTGGTGTGTAAATAAGCTGTGGAGAATTGAACACTGAATTTTTTAATGTGGGTTTCATGTCATTTTGTTATCACATAATTATATGATTCTTTTCATTTGTTTTTGCCTAAAATGAGAACCCGTGTAAGCGAGGTTTGGACACAGATGAATGGATGTTTGTAAATTTTCCCAATCTGAATTACAAAAAGATTTGTCATTTTGGAAATATCCTGTTGTTTAACCGTGTTTGTTTCATGTTTCTCTCATTGATCTTAAGTGGGTTTTTTTTTTCTTGATTCTCTGTAGGTGTTTTGTGAAGGTTTTTTTTTAGCTTGTACTTTTGTCATAATTTAAAACTGGTGGGAGAAGTGAGAATGTACATTGGAGTAACCATAAAAAGATATCGAGCAGTGAAAGAAGTCGGGAAGATTAAAATGAGTGTTGGGATCATCACATACTATCAACTGATACAAGTTTGCCAGGTAAAAGTGGTTTCCTATTTTCTTATTGTGAAATTGATTAAGCATGATTCTTTATAGCTTATACTGATTGACAGTGCCTTGTCTCCTTCTGCAATGCATAATCCTTATATGAAGCTTCTGGGGTGCTTGTGATATAGGATTGGTGTATCTTAATATGGTTACGGTCGTGTTCTGTGGAAAAGTATTTCCAAGCTTTGTTTAATTTCCTCGTGATATTTTCATTTTTAACCTCCATAGGAGCCAGTTCTGGCTTATGCGTTGGATAATAAATGGCATTCATTAAAGAGCTAGTTACATGTGAATTGCTAGTGTCCTGTCATGATAATATGTTAATTATCTTCATCAAATTTTTATATGTTGTTGTGGTGAATATAGATTAGAGTTTATTGATATAATTATTTCAGCTGTCCAGTAGATTTATTATTAGGGGATTATGTATGAATATTCCAGCATGCATGTGCACTAGTTCTTCAGTTCTCTCTCTCTCTCTCTCTCTCTCTCTCTATATATATATATATATATATTGAAAATTTAAGTGATGCAAACTTAAATTGCATTTAGATAAGAATGAGGAAATTAAGAGACCTGATTGTACAAGAATAACAGCACGCCTCCCTCTTTTACCTAATGCTACAAACTTACTGTGATAAATTAACCTGTGATTCTTCCTGGGAATGGTTTGGGGCCTCTGTTTGAAACCAAAGGTGGAAGATTGAAATCCTGTAAAAGTTTAAGAACTTTATTTACTTTCAAAATTCAAATTTAATCAGATTGTGAAATTGGTCATCTTGCAATTTTTGTACCTTTTAACTCCATGGAAGAATTTTAGCAGTATAGAAGAAAGTTGCACTTGTGATTGTCCATTTATTTGTTTCATTTAATTATTAAAAAGTTCAGCTTTAACTTATAAAGGGTTTTTTTTTTTTTTTTTATAATGGGTATCTCTTACACTTCTCCATTCATGGACTTTATGAGAGCATCTTCTAAACACTGTGCTTCCTTTGTCTGACTGTATGTTTAATAGTTCATTACTCTATTGACTTTTTATTATCTGTTACAGGCTGAGTACTTCCGTCAGTTGCTTAAACCTGTTACGTAGTCTACTATTTCTGAGTTTTGGGACATTGGGATTTGGGACTGATTGCCTTTGGTTGCATTCATACATAAGAAGGCAGTGATAGAGATGAGCATTTAATGGTGGTAGCTCCGTAAGTGTTTATTTGGAAAAACAGCTTTCTTGTACCAGAATGTCGATACCTTAATTTAATCATCACCTTAGGAACCTTTGTCCAATTGATAATAAAATAATTGCCAGTGCAAAAGTGTGAACTCCATTGTTTCGTGGACTTTTAATTAAATAGAAAATAGGACTCCAGATGCAGAGTGACCAACACTTTTTCCGCAAAAAGGCAGTGCTCCCTCTAGCAAATCAAGTGGGGAATGGTTACATGCATATTCCAGTTGCATCTGCCTTTGATGCAGTTCTAACTCCAACTGCAAAGCACTTGACACCCTTCCATGGTGTCGAATTTCAACCTTCTGAGGTCTGTCCAAAGAATTTTATCATCTTTGATCAAACTGATCAGCGAAGCCAAGTTATGTTCCACCCTGCCATTGCCCACAAATTTAGTGCTCCTGGTGTAAACATCGGTGCTACGTATGTTGAAGACAATTTTGAGGTAAAAGAGGTTGATCATACAGAGAGAGAAATATCGTCTCCACTGAAAGAAGATTCAGATGATATTGATGCGTTGTTGAGTTTGGAAGAGGATGAGCAAGAAGAATATGATGACGAAGTGGTTAGCACAGCACGGACTGATGAAGATTATCAAACCTCGTCTCCTGATTCTTTCTCAAACTATGGTTCAAAACCAAAGAAGAATAGATTGTCTTCTTCTAATCAGATGTCCTCAGGCAGCGGTGACGGCTGCAATAGTGAAAGGAAACAGAAGAAAATGAAGAAGATGGTGAGGGCACTGAGAGGAATAGTACCTGGTGGCAATCAAATGAATACTGTTGCTGTACTAGATGAAGCTGTTAGGTACCTCAAGTCTCTCAAGGTTGAAGTACAGAAGCTCGGAGTCGGGGATATAAAGAATTTGTCTTAAGACTGCTATGGTAAGAATGACTCAACTCCATTTCTAAATTAAGCTTCATGTATTATATGGTTCTCTCCTGCCTCCTCCTGCCTGTCTCACTTGCAGCAAGATGGTATTAAGGTAATAATAATCACAGGTATTCAATACTCATGGTTGTGTAAGAAAATCCTTTATACTTGTATTTTTGGAGTGCTCCACAAGCTGTGACTTTCATAGTTAAACTTGTTAGCTTCTATCATGACATCTGTGTTTATAGTATTTGATGGAGGGAAGAGTTGGACTTGGATCAGTGGTTTGATGTGTAAGCTGCTCACTATTTCTCTAGCAGCCACTTGTTCTATCTGGCATGTTGCCACTACTTAAAAGTGACGTTATGGTTATGAATGTTTAAAATTTCAGTGATGTTTTCCCTGCCTCTGCACTCTTTTTGATACTTTGGTTTTTGTTTTTTAGCATTCCATCTTAAGCATCGTTCTGGTATCTGCATTCTTTACTAGGCATTAGGTCCAAATTGAGGTATTTACGTTGTTACTGCTTATTGGTTTTCACTTGACTTTTCATAGTCTTTTTCCTGTTATCTCAGCCTCAACTTTTGATTGTTTATCGTTAGGAAACACTTAGGTATGGACATCTGGATTGTACATGTATAGTGCATTCTGGTTTCCTTGCAGACCCAGTTGTAGCTAATGGTGTTAGTGGCACCCTTAGGAATGTAAATTCTCTTGCTCATAACTTTGCCCACCGGGCTTCTTTTTGTAAGTGGGATGCTCCCTCACCCTCACCCTCACCCTTACCCTCACCATCTCCACTCTTCCCTCGTAGACTTGGGTTTGTTTTTGTTCAAGAATATAGAGATGGGTCGGTGCCTTGCTCCTCCTTTATTTATTTTATGTGAAACCCGGAATATATGAAATTAAATAAGTTGACTTTTTGAGGTCTTTTTCTGGACCCGGGTATATGTGATGCTTGGATATCATATATAAAAATCCTATCCACAGTCCACGCACAATCATTATGTTGATCACATTGTCAACCAACATCCAGTTCCTTATTTTTTAAAAATGCTCAATAGATTCAATTTTGTAATCATCAAAGGGGAGGGTTACAGGACAATCCCAGCTAACTCACAACCCTTTTGGACTCGTGAAGTTGAAGAGAACAATCGATTGCATGTCGTATGCATAATGTACTTATTGAACTTTGCACACTTTTTTTTGTCAGTAATTGGAATGAGTGACGAAACAAAAAGAAATACACCAAATGATCTCAGAAGTGAAAGAAAAGTTTTCAACATATCTTGCTTTAAAAAATTCTCCATAAAGTCAACCAAAATTTTTCCTTGGATTTTTTAAATAAAAATATGATTAGATATATAAATATATTTATCCATTTTACCTTGTATTAAATTGGACAAGAAAAAAAACGTATTCCGCAAGTGTACAAATAACTCGAACGTGTATAGTATATATATATTTTTTTGAGAGGAGCCTTGAATATATATAGCTAACAAAATGTACCATTGCATAAATAAATATGATAATGATCAACTTCAAGTATGTTATCAATTTCATAGGTGCGTTGAACTTGCTACATGAAGAAAACTTGAGAGGTCTATAGGTTGAGGTTCAAACATATGACATTCTCATTTCCCTCAGTATCTTGCACACCTCTTAACATACTTCTCTCTTGAATCTTGACATCTCTATGATTCTTGTTGGAACTCTAATAGGTTAACCCTGCTCGACGTGCTCGCCCTATGTTGTACATTAGTCTCTGACTTCTGAAACAAAGTTTCAAGTCTTTTTCAAGTTAGGGAACTCCATTGTAGTCATGCTCCTTTGTTTGCCAAAAGAAAATTGGAACAAGTGATCACAAAAGTATTTTAAATTGATAAGTTAATATTCCATGCTTATTTGACTTAATAAAATAAATGTAAGCTATAGTTTTTTAGAGAACTCTAGCACAAATTCTTTTAATCTTAACTTTTATCTTATAATAAATGAACCAAATAATAACATGTCATCAATTCACTAATAAAATCTCTAATTTCTAAAAAAAAAAAAAAAAAAATTCTTATTAAAAAAACATATTGACATGCCATTTGAGTTATTAATTTCATTGTAAAAAATGATTCTTATTAAGAAAAACATAAGCAAAAACACCATTTTGGTTCATATATTTTTGGATTACAGTCAATTTGGTCCTTGTTGTTTTCAATTTGCAATCAATTTGGTCTCTACTGTTAACTCACTGATGGAAAAATGACTACATGGCAAATGATATGCACAGTTGGCACAAATAAAGCCGATGTGGCTTATAAAATAAAATTAAAAAATGACAAATCAGCATTTTAATTATTAAAAAAATCCAAATCAACAAAAAAATATTTAAAAAAAAATTAAAACATCCAAAAATCTTTTCTGAGCAACCAAACATGTAAAAATTAAAAACATAGGAAACAAAATCACGGGGAAGATTCAAGATAAAGTACATCTCGAACTTGGGCAGGAAATCAAATGAGAGAGGTGTGGTGGAGATTGGATGAAGTCGGTGGCTGGGATTTTCTTTTGGGGTCCTCGAAGTGGATCTATGCCTAATCAATCTATTATGTCAACAACACAAAACCAAAATCTAGGTTGTTCTTATTGGCTTTATATTATAGTTTCATTTCATTTTGTTCTTATTTTCGTTCTGCCTGAGTTTTACTGCACTAAAACTCTTGTATTTGTTGAAATGTCTCTGTGATATTTATTATATATTCTTTTTAAGTTTGGTTGCTAAGAAAATGAAAGTGTATTCAGAAAATAATTGAGACTTCTCTGTGATGGTTTTAGTTTGTTGATTTTACTTTTGGTTGCTGGTAAAGCAAAGGATCCGAAAAGGAGGTGTGTTGTTGTGATTATGAATAGGTGAACAATTATGTATGGAGGAAAATTCTGAAAATGTTCAATGTGTTTGTGAATTTGTGTATATGAGTGTAAAGGGATCATCATGTGAGAATGAGCATTGTTGGGTTTGATGGAATTTTTGGGGGTGTGATTTTGGTGAGAGGGAAATAAAAGAAAAAAAAAATTCAATTTTGCTATGTTTGTTTGTCAAGAAACTACAAGAACGGCAAAGAAAAGAAAAGAAAATAAAAATTAAGTTTTTTTAAAAAAATTTGAGAAATTAATTTATTTTTCTTTTTTAAAATTATGACACTGACATTGCTTTTTTTTTTATAGGGGCTTTTTTTATTTATTTAATTTCAATTAAAATTCTTTATTATTTTATAAGCCACATCAGCTTTAATTATGCCAACTGTGCAAATCATTTGCCATGTAAGAATTTTTTGTCAGTGAGTTAACGGTAGGGATCAAATTAACTAGTACTAAAATGTAGAAATTAAATTGACTGTGACTCAAAATGTAGGGACCAAAATAGTGTTTTCGCCAAAAATATATTGACATGCCAAATATTGAGTTATTAATTTCATTTTTAAAAATGATTCTTATTAAAAAAATAAAAATTGACGTGCCAAATATTGAGTTATTAATTTTATTTTAATTTAAAAAAAAAAACCAGAACTAAACTAAAATTTGCAAACTTCCCTATTAACCATAGCTTTCCCATTCGTGTTACACATTTCTCATTTATCTTTTAGGAGATTTATTTATAATAGTTTTCTTATAACTTTTTTTTTAGTGTAAAATTTCTAGTTTAATGAGAAAATTAAAAAAAAAAAAAACTTTTTAAGGTTAATAAAATTTTATTTATAAATATTATAAAATCAAAGAAATTTGACTATTTGTTAATTTCTTCGTATCATGCATTTGGAGCCTCGCAAATTTTCACATCACCAATATGCGTGTGAAGCTTTTTTTTGAAGACTTGAACTCTGATAATTGCCTCTACACTCCACAAGTATTTATACTTGTGAAATTCCATCATAACAAAAAGTGCCCAGTAGTAAGATTTTATTTTAAAAGCTAACCATTTGACCATTTTTTTTCAGATTCATTTAAGTGAATGTTTGATTTGAGAACAAGTTATTTAGGTTTATTATTATTATTCTTATTTTTTTAGGTTGAGTTTAAAAAATTGCATAGGATAGAAGGTAAAAGTACTCGTAATCCAATCCCAAACGGTTACTCTTCTCTCCTCACGCACGCTGCCCCCTCAGATCTCACCCTTTTCTGTTTCGTTCGCTCATGGCTTAAACGCTGTCCACTGTCTCATCTCAGCCAAACCCTTCACCTCTTCTCTCTTTCTCTCTCTGTTCATAGTCTCTGCCGCCTCAAGTCTTGGCCTCTAAAGCCTGGTACGTTTTTAGTCTGTGTTTTTTTTTGTAAATAGCTGCTGATAATGAATGTTTGCATTAATGGAACCGAGAAAATATAGGTGGTTAGAAAAATCTGCATTCAACATTCGACAAAAAGGGTATATACCTTTTGGGGTTTCAGAATGTTTTTGACATTGGGTTTTCTCCAACATGCATGTTTGATTAGTTATACTATGAACTATAGTTTTGGTTTGCAGCTGTGGATTACTATGTTATTTTTTTCTCACAAAACTTTTAAAAAAAGGAAATATCAATTCTTGGGGGTGTGCCTCTCTTTTGTTTTTCATGAGTATGATACTATGATCTCCCTCATTGTTGTGCCATTAGCTGAGGTCATTTCTTTTCTTGGTATTATTCATCTGTTCTTTTAAAGTGAACTCCACATGCTTGACGAAATGTCTGAATTGAATTTTATGGATAAAATTTTATATTGGTTGGATAAAGATCTTGGATTGGGTTCAGGTTCTATCTGCAGATAGCCATTTCAATGACGGTAATATGAGGTGTTTCTTCTCTTGAAAGACCGTTTAGTAGGTGAGGAGGAAGTTTTCCTAGGATGGACTGTTGTAACAGTAGATGATTAACAGGTTGTGGCATGTAATGGTAGCATTGAGCTATTGGGGAAACACCTCTTTTGGAACTTAAAAAGCTTTAAGCAATGGGTTTTATTTATGTTATTTTTAGCCCCAGCAAGTAGTGGTTTTTATATCATCTTCCCTATAAATAGGATTAAGCTTCAACTTGGGTTGGTGGTTTATATGATAGTGTAGACATAATAGCATGTTCCTCTTCCATTTATCCCATGTTCACTTTGTTTTTGCCTTTACCATTTTTAAACTTAAAATCTTCTATCTTAAATGGGGTACACGTTTTCTTCTCTGGAATTAAACTTGCAGTGTTGAGTAGGAAATGAAAATTTTGAGAATCGGGTCCAACAGATGCAAGACCCAAAATAAGGTTTGCTCTAAACTTTCTTATGCAATTTTTAAATTAGATATGGCCTCTTATTTGAAGATATGAGAGTTGAAACTTTTTTCTTATAAACTATTTTCCTGAGTGCCACCACATTCATTTGTCATTCATCAATTATCATAATCTTAGTTTGCATATTGCAGTAAGAGGACATAATGTCTTCTAGATTTACTTTGTTGGGCCTATATTCATTAACTAATTTGAAGAAGTATATTTCTGTATCATTACCACTTTATCCTTGCACATAATGATGATGATTTGAATCTTTTTCACTAATCTTGTATAAAAAGAATTGTTCAAAGTGCCTACAAGTAAGAACCTTTGGAGTCACTCATCAAAAAATAAGTAAGAACTTTTGGAGTCACAATTGGTTAGGTAGATGTCGTAGGCTTAATTTTAAGAAGTCATTATATTAAGAGTAGTTATATACTTATATGTTTATACTATGTAGTAAATCTTTTCTCTTCTAAAATTGTTAGTACTTATCAAAGCAAGTGTAAGAGCACTTTTAGAGTAATAGATTTAACTATATATGAATTGCATTCATGTAGCCCAATTTTTTTGTTATCATTTTCAAGTTCATGGTACCTTCGAGTAAACTAAATAGTTTTAATATTTATCACCAGGGTATATATATAGACCTGAGATTTATCACCAGTTTATTCCTATCTGTGATGTTTTTTTGGTTTTTGGGCTCATAAAATGTAATGGACCATAATAAGAAAGTGGGTTTGATTTTCATATCAAACTTGAGTTGGACTTGGGTATGTGAACATGAAGTTCTTCTGTCCATACTACAGGTATTCTGAAGAGAGAGAGAGGCCACTAGGAGCAGAGGCTGAGAGGTAGTGTTGGTAGCCGGAGACCAGAGTGATTAGACTCATCCATAGCTGTTGGCGTAATCACATTTTGAAATTGGAACTCAGGATTTTGAAGTAGAGAATAGCTTAGCTTGAGACACAGAGATCTCAGACATGGTGGGGCTTATTGGGAGACTTAGGAATTTACCATATAAGAGTATAGTGAAAGAAGCATCAGGAAAAACCCTTGCAGTGACAAAGTTCTTCTGCGTCCTTCATGTCACCAACACTTACCTCTGCACCTTTGCCCTCGTAAAACATTTTCCCTTAAACTTTACAAAACAACATGTGTTAGAAAGAAATGATAATAATTGAGTGGTTGCAGGCCTATGGTCCCAGCATGATCCCGACCTTCAATCTAACCGGCGATATGTTCCTGGCGGAGCGGCTCTCCATCAAATTTGGCAAAGTGAGCCCTGGGGATATTGTCCTCTTACGCTCTCCTGAATCACCTCGAAAAGTCATGGTGAAGCGCTTGTTGGGATTGGAGTCTCATTCTGTCACCTATGTTGTTGACCCCATGAACAGTGATAGATGTGACACTATTGTGGTATCTATTATCATTCATCAATTTAACTTTTTTTTTTTTTGGAATTGGCTTTTTATTGCTAAGGCTTATAGTTATAGATTGTGCTTTGTAATAGCTATTATTAGTGCTGTCATAGGTTCCAAAGGGACATGTTTGGGTAGAGGGAGACAACATCTATAATTCCAGAGATTCAAGACAATTTGGTCCTGTTCCTTATAGCCTCCTTGAAGGCAAAGTATTCTGTAAGGTGACTACATTTCTTTCTTTAGCCCATTTAATGCTGAATTTTGATGCTTTTAATTGTACTGTCCTTGTCCCAGCCAAAAAACAAAAGGAGGGTATAATTTAAGTTATTTTTATGTTAAGAAATTCTGTTCTTTTGGCTTTGTTGTCAAAGATAATGTGATTGGATGTATATTTTTTTGCATTGGTTTTTGATGAATTTACTAGGCTTAAATCATATGAGAGACCTAAGAATATATTTCATTCTGAAATTCTAGTTGATAGAACTAGCATATACATTAATTAAATGGAAACTATGAAGATATAACTTAGCATTGAAGAATGTTTGGATAGGTGGGCTTAAAGACAGAAAATAGAAGTCGAAGTAGAAGTGAAGAACTTTTTAAAATTAGTAACCAATTAATACTTGTATTGTGTGTTTGTTTAGAGGATTTGGAAAGGGAATTTGAGGGAGAGCCAGAGTTTGGGGAATGGAATTTTATAATTCCTTTGTTTCACTTGATAAATGAATAAGGTGCAAATTAATGCGGGGGGGTGGGGGGAATAAACATGGGGTTTGTGAGTGACAAATTCTGGGTTTAAATCCAATCAAAATAGGCGTAATTTGATAGATTCACTGGACGTGGGATTTTCTTTTGAGCGCGCCTATTCCAGATTGCCTTCAAGCATGACCAACCCAACCATCTTATCTGTGGTGATCCTAACCATCTTATCTCTGTTTATCCCTTGTTCTGAATGGGTAAAATTTGTAAAAATATTGTTGTATGATTCTTTGTTCTTGATATTCATTTTATCATTTTCAATCGATAGCAACCTTGTACAATTTCAATTTTCAATTGTTATATATGGATTGCTAAGCTATCAAGAAAAGTTCAGAGTAGCTAGATAAAGACTAAAGATGGATGAGAGGCAATGCAAGACATATGTAGGAAAAACATACATGCAGTCTTGTCATGAATTCCATGTAGCTTTAGAAGTTCACCAACTCAAGACAAGATGGAGGAAAGGCTTCTAGGATGAGGAAGCATCAACTGAAAGAAAGATTTATGTAGTCAATTCAACATAGTTGAGATTCCACATCAAATGTACTTGTCCACACTCTACACAGTATCCATATGAAGTGCATGGTAAATCATTGCATTCGGTACAAGAGATTTTGATATGATCTATGTGTGAATAGCACCGACAAGATCTTATAGCTCTTTTTATGCTCATGGTTTAACAATTATAATGCCAATGTTCTAATTGGCTGGTTCACCTTAAAGAAAATCAGTGAAATTGTCAGTCTTGGTTTCTGAAGTCCTAAGCCTAGGAGGATGATTGCATAAAGTTGACAGCCCGTTGCAAAAGCCATTGGTTATAACCTTTAATTGAAGTCCTGAAAGTCTGGACAGCTAATAAAACATTTGTTATTATTATTCTTATTATCACCAACATTTGAGTGGGTGATAGAAACTGTTATGAAGATGTATCAAGATCAGGTTCATGTCATGACCTCTAGAACTTTAATTTCACTGTTTGGTGTTTGATATTTGACCCTACATAATTATCATACTGAAAATATCACTGTCATCTGTTAAATTTTGTCATTGCTAAGTTATAGATATGTGCGCATTTGTATGTAGATATGGCCTCCTAAAGAGTTTGGATCACTGATGAAGAGCGGAATGAAGGATCCAGATTTGTAAGGTACTTTTCTTGAGAATTTATACTATTAATGTTCCATTTGGCTGTACATTTCCCTAACCTTGATTTGTCATTGCTCATGTGCTAATTTATGAGACCTTTTTATAAAGAAAAAGGGCACACCCATTTTATATGCTTTATCATAGTACACTTATTCCCTCTTTTTATAAGTGTTTGAGTGCTCTTGCGCCCTTGGCATAAGTAATATAAATTCTATTTTAGATTTATTGATTTTCTCTCTCTTCATTTGTAAGGATCGTGTAATTCTCTAGGGGAACTTTGTGTACACACTCATGCATGATGTTTGTCTGCTAATATAATGGAATATTATTACTTATAAAAAGAAAAGCACTTAATTGCTATATATCCTAATTCAAATGGTACTGAATTGGCTTTGCCATATAATCATTAACTCCTTGTTTCACAAAGTGGCCAAATTTTCTTTTTGTGAATAGCACATTGTGTCGGTTTGGGTTTTAATATATTCATGGTTAGAGTAGAGTGAAGTGTGTGAGAGAAAGAAAAGAGATTAGGGTAACTTAATTATGTTACCTTATTAATTATATGAATTATGTGAAGCATCTCTAAATAAAGTTGGATGTCTGGAATTATTAGATATATAAACTTCTGATAAAAAACAAACACACATATTTAAAACTTACTGAGGACTGTAAATAGACTCTTGACATTCCGACTTTCGAGGACAATGATTCTCATCACAATGTCTAAAGATAATGGCTGCATCATCTTCCCGGTGGTCATACTGAAAAGCCTTGCCCTGTTTAAACTTTTTAGTGCTCATGTCATTAGGAAATATAAAAAAGTGAAAACGGAAATGAAATTATTAGTTGGCTCTGGGCTTTTGGTCAAAACTCCCTGCTTTGTAAATTCAAAGAAGAGCTTATGTGGTTTCTCACTCTTATTTGTTGCTCTTTCATTGCTCTTATCTTGTTCAGGCTTTGTGGTGGATGCTATTTAGCCTTCTGATACTAATAATAAGTTACCTTTGGTGTCTTTTCCTGGACGTATGTCCTAATTTGCTAACACTAACAAAGTAAGAACTTCTACAGTTCAATCAACTGTCTCTCTGTGTTATAGATCTTTTTTTCCTCCTATGATATTCAATATCTTTCGGGCTTAAATATTTGATTCAACCCTCAATTTTGCAATATTTTGTGTACATTACCTAATGATTCATTTGTGTTTTTTTTTTTTTTTTTGGGTGGGGCTCTTTTGGTGGCTAAGATGTGTGGATGGAAACGGAAAAGTGATTGGAAAAAAAAAAGGTTTTGGGGAGGTCTATCTAGAAATGGTGAGAAGTAGTTTCATTATTCATGTCAAGGAAATCTATACACAGAGAGAGAGAGAGAGAGAGAGAGAGAGAGAGAGAGGTGTACAATTAACCATTATATAAACGTTGTGATCTCCTTGAAGTCCAGGAGGTTTTCGAAGTTATTTTTCCTAACAATATTTTTAAGTTTTTGGAATAAGGTTTAATTGATTGTGGTCATAATTGATCAAAATTTAATACACTGACTATATCCTTTGAGAACCTTTTCATTTGCAGGTGTCATATCTCTAAAGTTCATAATGGCTTACAATTTCAGACAGGAGCATTATCAGCTGTGGGTTTGGATTTTCTACATTGTTTACTCTGTCTAGCTAAGAGCCTTGTAATTTAGTGAGTGACATTACCTTGTCTCCTTTACGAGGAGAATCAAGGACTGAATCCCTCTACCTCACTTGTTAACAATTGAATTATAAAAAATAAAAAACATTGTTTACATTGTCTCGTTTGCTGGAATGCTAGTGCTAAAGCCTATGAAGTAAATTAGATTTGTTATTATTGAACTCAATTGAAAGATTATTGCTTCCTATGAATTGAACTAATTCACGGCTTTGATCCCCTTTTGGTTGCCCCTATGTTGTCAAACGGAAGGGATATGGGAATGTGGGAATGTAAAAAAGGTAAAATATTTTTTTTTTTTTTTGAAAAGGACATGCATTTGTTAATTTAAGACTTGGGATAAATTTTCTAGTTATTCAGATATTGTCATTCAAAGCTACAATGAGAGTACTCTCGTTATATCTTTGGACTGTTTCAACTTATGTACACCAAATACTTATGTAGCAGGAATATGGCGACAATTGAATCAAGATACACTTTCATTGGAAAAAGTTAATCAATGATATGCAACTTTGCATACAATAATCAAATAATTATTCCCCTAATTATTGGATTTAAGAAAGCCAGCAAAATGTGGATGAAATCAAATCACTAGCCCCTTTTGTAAATCAATCAGTTCTCCATCAAACCTGCCTAAGGAGAGTAAAACTGAAACTAATTTTATTTCAACTTGTATTCCCAGTTCAAAATTAGTGGTAGACATTTTGACAATGTTTTCAAACATCACTACTAGCTGGCAACTTGCAATCGCGAAAGCTATGTAAATTGTCTATGATGTAGAAATTCATTAATGCAATGGCAAGAAATACACTAACTGATCTCAGAAGTAAAAGTAAAGTTTTCAACATATCTTGCTTCATCACCTCCCAAAAAATAAATATAATGGTCTCATTCAATTTGCATGGAATGCATATGAGAATTAGGAGAGACAAATGGATGTAAATCATCTGCGTTCATATATATAGGGTACCAGGTTAGATCCTCTATCGGCATGAGCCCTAAAGGCAGTGCTGATGGCGGCCCAAGCGAGATGGCGGAGCCTTGGAATGATAGGTATGCCTCCCTGCCTAAGCTGTGTCTAATCGTGGGGAAGCGCCCCCTTTATGGTATCAGAGCCACACCAACCTGCTGTACTATGATATTCTTGTACAAATCCATGCGTCTGACAAAGTTGAAGTTATTGAAAAGAAAAAGAAATCTTTAGTCAAGTCATGTCTTGCCATGCTTCTAAGGTTCTCAAATTATGGTGCACAAGATGACAAAATGACTTGTGGAATCTACGTACAAAAATTCAAGATGTTATAATGCTCCTACAAGTGCCATTGTATATTCCTTTTGCTTTTTGTCCTCTCCAAGTCAGAAATTCTTCTTTTGACTATGCCAAAATTGCTGGAGATTTCAAGACAAAAAGTTGAAAAAATTACTGTTCACTGATTACTATTCATCGATTACTGTTCACAGATTACTGTTCACCGACACTGTTCACTTTTTACTGTTCATGACACTGTTCACTCCGAATTTTGCCTATTTAAAGGGGGGCTGTCCCTTAAGAGAAATCAGAATTTTCTTGAGAGTTTTCTTTCCTAGAAGCCTTCTTTGAGAGAATTCCTTGTTTCTACTACTACTACTTTCTCTACAAATCTTGTAACTCTAATTCAAGCTTTGTAACTGTTTCAATCTTGTATTCACTACTACTACTGTAAGTGTTTGTTTTACTTTCAATAATAAGTATTTTCAGTTTTATGTTCATTATACTACTTGTTGCTACCGCCACCTTGGACGGATTACCGCCATACCGGATGGTTCTAAATTGCTTTCATTTACTTTGAATTATATACTGCTTAGCTGGTTCTACCATCTTATTATTGTGTTTTTAATTACTTGCATTTACTTTCAACATATATATTATTGTGTTTCTGTCTCTTCCCTTCATCTGTGCGTCCCCTTCCCCCTTTATGTGACTGGTTGTCCTCCTAATATTGTAAATGAAGAAGATCATACTGTTGAAGATAGTGAGCTCCCTGATTTTCAGAAATGGAACATTCCTAAAGTTGACACTGGCAACAGCACTTCTTAACATAGATTGGGTCTTAAGGCTCAATCTAGCATAATCAGTGCCCATGATAGTCATTTTATCCATTGAATGAATATCCTCTTTGCCAAAGAGTTGACTAATGTAGGCTTCAAGACGAATACTAAGAGTCTCATTTTGAGGAACAAGAGTATTTTCTGAAACAGGGTTGTGTTTGAAAATAAGGTTGGCATAGTGACTCGTATAAGCCTCATTTTGAGCAGTAAGGTTAACAAGGTGGATTTCAAGAGCTTAGAGGGTTTTTTCAAACAATTTGTGATGATTTCGGGTAAAAGCAGAATGGAGGTTATCAAGAATAAATTTAATGGAATCTGGCAGCTCACTATAGACTCCATTATGAAATTGCAGATTTCTAGATAAAACTTCCTGCAAAGCAATAACCATATCTCCACTGGAATATGTCACCGTTGCCGGTACATACCCTTGAAAGGATGTTGATCCACTGGGTTTTATCCCAGAAGATGCACCTTCATGCATTTCATTTTGGAAAAAGTCCTATGCAGGAGCTTTTCCTTTGTTTTTCCTCTCTGCCAAGGGAGCCATGATATCATAGCCACTTTTTTCTAGCCGGTGATAGTGTTGTTGTGTTCTTTGTATCTTGTCTGTCTCTACCCGAACCTTTGGTGCTCCGTTGTTGTGTTTCCTTCTTACCGTTGTTGGCGCCACCCTAGACGTAAAGTGAATTCCCAGAACTTGACTGTAAGGCCTGTTTGAGCCAAGAGGGTGTGTAGGGCATGTGTGTGGTATAGGGTTGCTTAGGGTATGTGTTACGAAATGCAACGGTTGTGAGAAAAAACATGATAATTGAGTGTTAAAACTAGGATAGTATGAATAAGTTGTGGAGATCCAACTCCTCTATCAGCTCCAGGACTGGTTGTCCTCCTGATATTGTAAATGAAGAAGATCACACTGTTGAAGATAGTGAGTTCCTGATTTCCGGAAATGGAACATTCCTAAAGTTGACACTAAAATTGTTTACAAAACTAGTTGGGCTGAAACCACTTTTCATCCCATTTACAAAGTAAGAACTGTTGAACAAATATTTTCTATTTCAAAAATTCATGAAAAATGTTGCTTATTTTCTAAAAGAAATATTAATGATTTCATTGCTAATAAAAAACTCAATTATTTGCATATTGGTATGGTTCAAGTTGCTATTAAACCACTCACCCGAAAGGGTATTAATGCTTCTATTCTCATGTGTTTGAGAGATGCTAGATTTAAGCACTTTAAAGATAGCATTCTTGGTATGATTACTGCTTCTTTGTATGATGGCCCTATTTATTTTAACTGTTACCCTGATATTACCCTTGTTTTGGATGATCCTAATATTGTAAAGCTTTGACTTTGAATATTGCTTCTTCTGGTTATCACATGGATGAAGGTAGTAAACATTTTGCTTTGATTTATCGTATTTACTACAGACTTTTGGGTACTCAGTTAAATCCTGGTTGTTTGAATCATAAAGAACCTTCTGAAAAAACAATGTTAATCACATGTTCAACTCCTGATGCTAAAGTTCAAGTTCCAAAAATGATTCAATGGCAAGACGTTAAGCTTCCCACTGAATGGATGTTGGAACAAGAATCCCCTATTTCTAAACCTGTTTTTGATGAGCTTGATCTCACAAATATTCAACAATATCTTGATGGTACTGTTAAAATAAGTTTTCAAAACAATCAACCCTTGAGGATCAACGAAGGAAGACATTCCTTTGCTAGATCTAAAAGTATTTCGAAAAGAGACCAAGATCTCAATGAATTTTTAAAAAAGAGTTTTGAAAAACCCACTGATTTAAAGTTAAAGGGTGTTTCAAGTGACAAGTCTCAAATCAGTGCTATTTTCTATTCTGCTAAAGTTGAACCTTCTTCTCATGACAGATCTGCTAATGAAGAAGAAGATGATACTAATTCTGTTTGTCCATCTGATTCTGATTTTCCTCCTATTGAAAATCCTGTTAACCACTTAAGAGTTTTAACTGTTTTAAATGAAAATTTTGAAATTGATATGGTTTCATTATTCAATGAATTTATGCTTCCAAAAAACAGACCTAAAAGGAAATATTTCCAAAATAATTTGCTCAGTTTGAGAAAGACTATGTTAAAAGAAAATGGAGAGAAATGATGCATCAATTGAAAAAACATATTTTGTTCTTTGATTTTCTTGAAAATTATTATGTTTCAAAAGATGAAGTTTCAAAAAATCATTTGAATGTGATAAAGAAATCAAATTTTGTTAAAGGTGACAAAACCGTTGTTAGGTCTAGTCATCCACCCCTTGAGACTATTTTAATAAATACTAGCAAAACTGATGTTAAAGCTTCTCCTTTTAAAATTGTTGATGATCAAACTCCTATTGTTAGTCTTATTGAACAAAAAAATTTTACTAATGAATCTTTGCATGTTATTGGTCAATAGCTTGACCGTATTGAAGAAAAAATTGTTGAAAAAACTATTTCTGAAAAATCAGCTTTTGTTGAAAAACCTGTTTCTATCAAAACTAAAAAACCTTTGATTAATTTACTCAATCATGATAACAAATTTAAGTTTAAAACTTCTCAATCAAAATTCTTGAAATCGTTGAAAAAATGCTTGTTGATTTAAAAATTAAAACTAAAGGTACTTCTACAAATACCCATGCTAATTGCACTATTTCAAGAAATGAAAAAAGAAATTGTTTCAAATGACAACACAGATTCTGATACAGT
The DNA here is from genome assembly GCA_023621385.1 of Quercus gilva. Classification (NCBI taxonomy): domain Eukaryota; kingdom Viridiplantae; phylum Streptophyta; class Magnoliopsida; order Fagales; family Fagaceae; genus Quercus; species Quercus gilva. The sequence continues at coordinate 65,846,451 of CM042477.1, forward strand.
ATCTTTTGTTTCTTCTGTTCCTGCAAAAAAGGTTTTTGATGATGATTTACCCGAAATTAAAAGATTTGTTGGAAATTCCAAACCCATGTTTCTAACAAAAAATTGGTAGTCAAAACCTACTCCTCCTAATATGCAGTTTGAAGAAAGACCTTTCCAAACTCAGTTTTCTGTTTCTACTGATAAAATTTATGAATGGAATATTGATGGTTTTTCTGAACAAGAAATTATTAATAAAATGGGACATATGTCTATGGTTGGTATTACTTACCAAAATAATCATGATTTTGACCAACCTGAAATTGTTGATTTACTTGCTACTGGTTTTTCTAGTACTCTTCGTGAATGGTGGGATTCATATCTCACAGAAGAATCCAGAGATTCTATTAAACATGCTGTTAAAAAGAATGATGAAGGTTTGCCTATTTTTGATGATTGTATTGGTCGAGGTATTCCTTATGGTGTTAATACCTTGATATATATTATTATCAAACATTTTGTTGGTACTCCATCTAACGTTTCATCTTGAATTTCTGATTTATTAAATAATTTAAGATGCCCTACTATGTTTGATTATAGATGGTATCAAGATGTTTTCCTTTCCAGAGTAATGCAGCGGAAAGATTGCATCAAGCCTTGTTGGAAAGAAAAGTTTATTAACGGTCTGCCTCCTATCTTTGCTCATAAGGTAAAACAAGAACTAATTAGAAAAAACGATTCTATTGATTATGATAATTTAACCTATGGTGATATTTTAAGCACAATTAAAAAACTTGGAATTAATATGTGCAATGATGAAAAACTATTAAAACACCAATTAAAAAATAAAAGAAAAGCTAAATATGAAATGGGTAATTTTTGTGAACAATATGGTTTACCCTCTATTGCTCTTTTCAGGCAAAACGGTAAAAAACATGATAAAAGTTACAAAAATTATAGCCATAAAAAACATAAAAAATACAAAACTAATTTTAATGATTTTTATGCTAAAAAGAAAAATGTTTCAAAAAAATATGTTAACCAACAATCAGGTAAGGTAAATGTTTCAATTGTGGAAAACCTGGTCATTTTAGTAAAGATTGTAAACAAAAACCTGGTAAGTTAAAAAACAAGTTTAACATGTTAAAAATTGATGATAATGATCAAGAAGAATTATTCAGAATCCTTGAATCAAACAATTCGTCTGATTCCTTGAAAGATGATTTTTCTTCTTCAACTGATTCTTGCTATCATTCTATTGATGATTCCTCTGATTTTCCTAATATCAAAATTGGTTCTAAAGATTCTTGTTGTAATGTTGTTAAATCTGTTAATGTTCTCACTAAAGGTGAAGAAAATGAAAGTTTGTTGGTTAAATTGATTGGTCAAATTGAAAACCCTGAATTACAAAAAGAATATTTGGATAAGTTCAAGAAAAACTTGTTAAAAGATGAAACCAGTAAAAAACTTAAATCAACAATAAGTTTTGAAGAAACTTTGGAAAGATTTAATGCAAAGAAATCCAAAGATTTAACTGTTAATGATTTGCAACATGAAATTAATATTGTTAAACAAGAGATAAGTGAGCTAAAACACGAATTTAAAAATATTAAAAGTGATAATCATAATCTTAAACAAGAATTGTTAATGTTAAAAATTGATAAAACTATTGATCAAAATAAGTCAGATAATGAACAAGATGAGCACAAGGATGGAGATGAATCCAGTCAACAGGCTCTTCTTTCTAATGATGGTATTGCTAATACTCAACCTAGTCTTGTTAATATTAACAAAATTCTTCCCCTAAAATGGTTCACAAAAGTTATAATTGTTGTTTCACATGATTATCATTTCACTGTTATTGCCATGATTGATTCAGGTGCGGATATGAATTGTATCCAAGAAGGATTGATTCCTTCGAAATATTTCTAAAAATCAACTGAAAAATTGGTTTCTGCTAATGGTTCCCAAATGAAAATTAAGTATGAACTGGATAATGCTCATATTTGCCATGATAATGTCTATTTCAAGATTCCTTCTATTCTTGTTAAGAACATGACTGATAAAGTGATTCTTGGTCTACCATTCATAAATGCTTTGTATTCTTTCCTTGTTGAAAATGATGGAATTACTACTGATCCTTTTGGACAGAAAGTTAAATTCAAATTTGTTTCAAAACTTGAAATTGATATTAATAATGCTTTAGACCTGTCTTATGATTCTCCTACTAATATATTTGATCATGAACCAAGGATGAATATTTACCATGTTTCATAGACAATTTTAAAGGTAATCCTAGTAGTGCCAAATTGTCTACTATTACCAATGACCCTAATATTCTCAATGATTCTTTGTAGGAATCAAGCGTTGATGCGAGGACAAATACCACTAATAAGTGGGATAATAATAATATTTATATTTATACCACTAATAAGTGGATTATCATGGCTCCCTCGGCAGAGAGGAAAAACAAAGGAAAAGCTCTTGCACAGGACTTTTTCCAAAATGAAATGCATGAAGGCGCATATTCTGGGATAAAACCTAGTGGATCAACATCCCTTCAAGGGTATGTACCGGCAACGGTGACATATTCCAGTGGAGATATGATTATTGCTTTGCAGGAAATTTTATCTAGAAATCTGCAATTTCATAATGGAGTCTATAGTGAGCTGCCAAATTCCATTAAATTTATTCTTGATAACCTCCATTCTGCTTTTACCCGAAATCATCACAAATTGTTTGAAAAAACCCTCCAAGCTCTTGAAATCCACCTTGTTAACCTTACTGCACAAAATGAGGCTTATACGAGTCACTATGCCAACCTTATTTTCAAACACAACCCTGTTTCAGAAAATACTCTTGTTCCTCAAAATGAGACTCTTAGGATTCGTCTTGAAGCCTACATTAGTCAACTCTTTGGCAAAGAGGATATCCATTCAATGGATAAAATGACTATCATGGGCATTGATTATGCTAGATTGAGCCTTAAGACCCAATCTATGTTAGGAAGTGATGTTGCCAACTTGCCTATAGATATACAATCTTGTATTCTAGAAAGCAAGGCTATGTTTGGGTCTTTTGACCTATGGTTCACATGTTTCAAGAAACTTGTTACAGCCACTATTCCTGATCCTGATGAATTAGATGAAGGTGATAACGTGTTCATCCAGTTGGACTAGGAAGAACACTTTGGACGTACTCTCAGAGCGTATGAAAAGAAACACCCATTTTCTGGTCTTTTAATTAATTATGATGATAGTCCATTTATTATTGATGGTCCATTTGTTGATGATTTAGAAGATGATGATGATGATATAACTGGCTTTCCCATATGTTTGAATATGGCTTTATTAGATTCTTAAAATTAACAAGCCATCGCCAAGCCAGCCAACTTCCACAAATAATTCAAGATGCTATTAAAAGATTTCGAGTCCTTCTGTTTTCATTAGATGCTAGAGCACTTTGCCAAAATGGGAATGAGATAATTGGATGAATGTCCAGCCTTCAAAGCATCTTATTCTCATAAATGGACATACTCACCAAGGACAATGATTTGAAGGAAATCCTCACTTGTCCTTTAATGATCCTTATGCTCTAGTTGAATGTTGGAGTGATTATTTTAATAACCAGACTATTGAGGTTGCTCAGAGTCTATTGAAGAATTATCATTTCATAGGAAGCACTGATAGAATTTCCATTTTTGGCCCCAGGCCATATTCTGATGCCATTGCTCATTTACGAATAACTACTCACTGTAATCCGAGAAGTTTACTCATCCCGGGGAAAAAACCAGTGTTTGAACCAATTTTATATTGCGGATTCTGCAATAGATATGCTATTTACCATGACCATCCATGTAATTCTCCACAAGGTCCTTTTGATCCATTTGATGGATACCCATCCGATGCTCCTTCTACTGATTAAATTTGTGACACTACTGTTTTGAAATTCTTGGAATTTTGGTTCTCACTGATAAAGTTATTTTCTTGATACTCCCACTATCAAGAACTATTTTAGTCAAGACTCTACTAACCTCTTGCAGTTTATTAATGATTGATTTTCTAGCCTGCACAACGGCTAAAAATATTGCAATATTCAAATGATGCAGTACCTTCGCCTGACAAGCCCATGCACCTGCTGTACTATGATATTCCTGTGCAAATCCATGCGTCTGACAAAGTTGAAGTTATTGAAAAGAAAAAGAAATCTTTAGTCAAGTCATGTCTTGCCATGCTTCTAAGGTTCTCAAATTATGGTGCACAAGATGACAAAATGACTTGTGGAATCTACGTACAAAAATTCAAGATGTTATAATGCTCCTACAAGTGCCATTGTATATTCCTTTTGCTTTTTGTCCTCTCCAAGTCAGAAATTCTTCTTTTGACTATGCCAAAATTGTTGGAGATTTCAAGACAAAAAGTTGAAAAATTTACTGTTCACCGATTACTGTTCATGACATTGTTTACTCCGAATTTTGCCTATTTAAAGGGGGGCTATCCCTTAAGAGAAATTAGAATTTTCTTGAGAGTTTTCTTTCCTAGAAGCCTTCTTTGAGAGAATTCCTTGTTTCTACTACTACTACTTTCTCTACAAATCTTGTAGCTCTAATTCAAGCTTTGTACCTGTTTCAATTTTGTATTCACTACTACTACTATAAGTGTTTGTTCTACTTTCAATAACAAGTATTTTCAGTTTTATGTTCATTATACTACTTGTTGCTACCGCCACCTTGGACGGATTACCGCCATACCGGACAATTCTAAATTGCTTTCATTTACTTTGAATTATATACTGCTTGGCTGGTTCTACCGCCTTATTATTGTATTTTTAATTACTTGCATTTACTTTCAACATATATATTACTGTGCTTCGGTCTCTTCCCTTCATCTGTGCATCCCCTTCCCCCTTTATGGTATCAGAGCCATTCTTTTCTAGCTGGTGATAGTGTTGTTGTGTTCTTTGTATCTTGTCCGTCTCTACCCGAACCTTTGGTGCTCCGTTGTTATGTTCCCTTCTTACCGTCGTTGGCGCCACCCTAGACGTAAAGTGAATTCCCAGAACCTGACTGTAAGGCCCATTTGAGCCAAGAGGTCGTGTATATATATATATATATATTAATACCAAGTTTTTTAATAGTATTTGTTCAACATTCAATATACCCAAGTTAATTTTCCCTATTTGTCTGGCCTGCACAATGGCCAAAATGCTATAATGTCTACTCCCTAGTAAAGTTCCTACACCACTATTCCACTACATGCATAAATGATGATATTCAAAGAGTTTCTTTGGCGTTTAGTCATTTCAAAGTCAGATAGATTCTGGTCTTTTGGCCATTCTAAAGATTACTATTGCTCCATGCATAAAGGAAGTCATTTCAAAGTCTTCTACATGATGGTGTTTTGGATATTCTTTTGGCCTTTTCAAACTTTCTTTGGTTTGGAGTATCAGACAAGGCCCCAATTGTTGAAGATTTTTTTTAGGAGCTGAAACGCACGTTTTCTTCAAAGCTAGAGCTGAAAGTGCATTTGGTTCAGCACAAAACGCAACTTTTTGAGAAAAGTTACGTTTTGGGCCAAGGCTGAGAACGCGCAAGACCTTATGGAGCTCTGGAGGTCCATAAGCCAAAAAGTCCAATGCGAGTTCTAGAAGTATCCGTTGCTAATTCCTTCAATTACCAAATTACCCTTGATAAAAAGCCCTCAGTTCTCACGCTTGTCCGAGTTCATTCCTCTTATCTCATTTCATCTCTCTGCTCTCCCTTTGCCTTGAAGCTCACTCTCACGCCTCTCATCTCAAGCATAATCAAAATACAAATTCAAAAACATAGTCTTAAAATTAATCAAACCACAACAATATAAGCAAAAAAATTCTTGCTCTCATAAAACTGATATAATTTAAACAACAAATCTAAAATTAAAATGACAACAACAGCAGATCAAGAACAGAAAAAATAGAAGCCGATCTGACAAATCTAAAATCAGAAACAACAACTAATCAAGAACAAAGAAAAAAAATAGAAGCCGATATGACCCCTGGTTGCATGCACTCCGCAGTGAGGAGGAGGAGCAGCGGTGGTGGTGTGGTGGAGCAAAGACGATTTCTCCTTTCTCTCCATGCGTGTCTGTGTGTGTTTGAAGATAATGACACCAAAAGGCAAGCAAGATTATGGAATCAAGTATCACAGAGAGAGCTAGAGAATTTATTGAATCAAGTAAAAAAAAAAAAAAGAGCAGAGAATGAGAGAGCTAGAGAAATAAGGAGAAAGGAAGTCTCTGGAATCAAGTGGAATGTAAAGGAAAAAAAGAGATGATGGAATCCAATGGGTATACGTGTGTGGTGGACAAAATGCAAGAGAAAAAAAAAAAAAAAAACAAAAAAACAAAAAGAGGAAACGTATGGATGAAGGCAAAGAATTAGAAATCACAATTTAAAAATACTACTACAATATTTTCACAATAAATTTTAAATAATTAGCTAATATTGGTGAGTAAAAATATAATTTCAGTGGTGGGTTCAAATTAGAACTAGTAACAACTTTCCATATAAGATTTTGTTATGATTCTTGTGAAAGTATTGCAAAAAATATTGTGGATGTAACATTTTTTGTTGAAAAATATAATTGTTGAGAATGAATAGAAAAAGAATAAATAAATATTAAAAAAGAATAAATTTGATTAAAAAATAAAGATTAAAAAAGTAGGTAGGTAAAAGGTAAATGTCACTGTTGATTGTCCAAACAGTACAAAAATTTGTTTAACCTGCTAGAGATGCTCTTATATATACATTATTCTTTTTGGTAATTTATCCCTTAAACTACCACTTTTATAAGTGCTAGCCAAACGTTCAGCTTTTTCAAAAAGCACTTTTTAACAACTTTTACCAAACACTCAAATTTTTGAAAATACACTTTTTCATTATGCACTTTTTAAAAACTCAACTTTTTCATTATGCACTTTTACAAAAAACTAAACCAAACTCACCCTAAGTTTAAGACAGAATTTTTCTTAGAATTCTCTCCTTAGAAAACCTTCTTTCCTTAGAAGCTTTCCTTTGAGTTAGAGAATTCCTACTATCTTGTTTCTACTACTACTTTCCCTACAAACCTTGTAACTAGGACTAGTTCAAACTCTGTAACTGTTAACCTATAATATTGAGATCTTATATTCACTACTACTGTAAGTGTTTGTTCTATTTTCAATAACAAGTATTTTCAGCTTTCAATTTGTTATACTACTTGTTGCTACCGCTATCTTGGACGGTTCTAAATTTCTGTTTTGATATATATATATATATATATATACTGCTTGGCTAATTCTACCACCTTACTATTGTTTTAAATTACTTGCACTTTTATTATAACTGCAATACTGCCTTCTTGGCTGGTTCTACTTTGCTTATATTACTTTCAATATAATACATTGTGCTTCCATCTCATCCTTTCAGTTGTGCGTTCCCTTCCCCCATTTTGGTATCAGAGCCATTCTTTTCTGGCCGGTGATAGTGTTGTTGTGTCTTTATATCTTGTCTGTGTCTACCCGAAACTTTGATACTCTGTTGTTGTGTTCTCTTCTTACCGTCATTGGCGCCACCCTAGACGTAAAGTGAAGTCCCAGAACTGAACTGTAAAGCCCGTTTGAGCCAGAGAGGGCATGTAGGGCATGAGAGGTATAGGGTTACTTAGGGTATGTGCTACGAAATGCAACGATTGTGAGAAAAACATGATAATTGAGTATTAAACCTAGGATAGTATGGATAAGTTGTTGAGATCCAACTCCTCTGTCAGCACTAGGACTGGTTGTCCTCCTGATATTGTAAATGAAGAAGATCACATTGTTGAAGAACATAAGCTTCCTTATTTCCAGAAATGGAATATTCCTAAAGTTGATACTAAAACTATTTACAAAACTAGTTGGGTTGAAACTACTTTTCATCCCATTTACAAAGTTAGAACTGTTGAACAAATATTTTCTATTTCAAAAACTCATGAAAAATGTTGCTTGTTTTCTAAAAGAAATATTAATGACTTCCTTGCTAAAAAACTCAGTTATTTGCATATTGGTATGGTTCAAGTTGCTGTTAAACCACTTACTAGGAAAGGAATAAATGCTTCTATTCTTATGTGTTTAAGAGATGCTAGATTTAGGAATTTTAAAGATAGTATTCTTGATATGATTACTGCTTCTTTATATAATGGTCCTGTTTATTTCAACTGTTATCTTGATATTACTCTTGCTTTGGATGATCCTAATATTGTTAAAACTTTAACTTTAAATATTGCTTCATCTAGTTATCACATGGAAGAAGGTAGTAAGCCTTTTGCTTTAATTTATCATATTTACTATAGATTGTTGGGTACTCAATTGAATCCTGGTGCTAAGAATCATAGAGAACCTTCTGGTAAAACAATGTTAATCACATGTTCAACTCCTGATACTAAAGTTCAAGTTCCAAAAATAATTCAATGGCAAGATATTAAGCTTCCCACTGAATGGTTGTTGGAACAAGAATCTCCTATTGCTAAACCTGTTTTTGATGAGCTAGATCTCACACATATTCAACAATATTTTGATGGTACTGTTAAAATAAGTTTTCAAAACAATCAACCCTTGAGGATTAAAGAAGGAAGACATTCATTTGCTGGATCTGAAAGTATTTCAAAAAGAGATCAAGACTTCAATGAATTTTTGCAAAAGAGTCTTGAAAAACCCACTGAAAGTTCAATTTGGGTATGAAACACCCTTGAACGTTTAGACCCCAATTACAAAATTACCAATTCAATCTTTATATCAAACAATCAATGTGCAGAATATTAATACAAGCTTATATCAAAATTGATAAATACTCTAAGCCAAATATAAACACATCCACAGCAGTAAATATAAGGCAAAGATAAGGGAAGGAAGATGCGAACACACGGACAACACACGATGTGTTATCGAAGAGGAAACTGAAGCTCTCGGCGTAAAACCTCTTCGCTGCCCTCCAAGTGGTCAAATAATCCACTAAAGAATATAGTTGGGATACATGAACAGTAGAAGACCCTCCAAGCCTAATCTACCCAAGTACCTAAGCCCTCCAAGCTTCTTGCTCCAACGAGGTTACGCCAAACCTATTTCTTCTTTAGCTTCCCGGATTCCACTACTAGACCATAGCATCAACCAATGTAGATTGGTTCCTTCCTAACTGCTTCCCAACACCACCAAATGAACCTTCTCACAGACGTGGGTGTGGTGAGATAAGGATTTGGTAAAATGCCTCTCAAAGGTATAACAATGGAGAGGAATAGAGAAGATGAATTTGTAGAGTCTCTAAGGTAAAGATTGGGGATGAGGCAATCTTATTTTTCTCTAGGGTTTCTCTCACAAAATTCTCTCTAGAAGCTCTCTCAATATGGTGGGTATAAGGGTCTATATATAGTGGGGTGAGAAAGGAATGCAAAATGTCAGTTTTTGCCAAACATGGCATTTTGGCGACTTGACCTCCCGACTGGGTCAAGTCGCGAGTTCAAGCCGCAAGCTAACGGCCTGGCCAGCCTGGAACTTTTATCCTGTAGTGCGACAGCTGGCGCGACTCTTCAGCTTCTGGCATGCTTGGCACGTGTACAAACATTTGGCGACTTGCAAGCCGCAACTCACCCGCGAGATCCAGTCGCGAGACTCTGTTTTCTTGCACACTCTTGAGCATTTCTTCACACTCTCTCACACACTACCCTTACAAGTTTCCCACCTAAATACAGGGTTACTAAGTGCTGAATTACAAGAAAATTGGCACGGAATAAAGCCAACAAGATGGTTGATTAAACTCAACCTTACACCCATTGATTTAAAGCTAAAAGGTGTTTCAAGTGATAAATCTCAAATTAGCTATGTTTTCTATTCCACTAAACCAGAACCTTCTTTTCCATATGGCAGATCTGCTAATGAAGAAGAAGAGAACACTAGATCTATTTGTCCATCTGATTTGATTTTCCTCCTATTGAAAATCCTGTTTACCAAAACCAATTAAGAGTTTTAAAAGTTTTGGATGAAAGTTTTGAAATTGATATGGTTTCCCTATATAATGAATTTATGCTTGCTAAAAATAGAAATAAAAGAAAATATTACAAAGTACTTTTGCTCAGTCTAAGAAAGATCATGTTAAAAGAAAATGGAAAGAAAAAATAAATCAATTGAAAAAACATATTTTGTTTTTTGATTTTCTTGAAAACCATTATGTTTCAAAAGATGAAGTTTCAAAACATCATTTGAATGTGGTAAAAAAATCAAATTTTGTTAAAGAAGATAAAACCATTGTTAGGTCTAGTCATCCGCCTCTTGAGACAATTTTGATAAAAACTCAAAAGACTGATGTTAAGGCCTCCCCTTTCAAAATTGCTGATGATCAAACTCCTATCATTATTATTCTTGAACAAAAAAATTTTACTAATGAATCTTTGCATGTTATTGGTTAACAGCTTGACCATATTAAAGAGAAAATTATTGAAAAAATTGTTTCTGTTGAAAAACCTGTTTCTATCAAGACTGAGAAACCTTTGATTGATTTACCCAGTCAAAATAAAAAATTTAAGTTTAAAACTTTCCAATCTAAAACTCTTGAGATTGTTGAAAAAATGCTTGCTGATTTAAAGGTTAAAACTGGGGGTACTTCTACAAGTACTCTTACTGCTTGCACTATTTCAAAAAATGAAAAAGAAATTGTTTCTGAATATTCTGATACAGTATCTTCTGTTTCTGTAAAAAAGGTTCTTGATGATGATTTACCCGAAATCAAAAGATTTGTTGGAAATTCCAAACCTACGTTTTTTACAAAAAATTGATATTCAAAACCTACTCCTCCTGATATGCAGTTTGAAGAAAGACCTTTTCAAACTTAGTTTTTTGTTTCTGCTGATAAGATTTATGAATGAAATATTGATGGTTTGTCTGAACAAGAAATCATTAATAAAATGGGTCATATGTCTATGGTTGGAATTGCTTATGTTAATAACCATAATCTTGATCACCCTGAAATTGTTGACCTTCTTGCTACTGGTTTTTCTGGTACTCTTTGTGGATGGTGGGATTCATATCTCATAGAAGATTCCAGAAAATCTATTAAACATGCTTTTAAGAAGAATGATGAAGGTTTGCCTATTTTTTATGAAAGTATCGGTCGAAGTATTCCTGATGGTGTCAATACCTTGATTTATACTATTATCAAACATTTTGTTGGTACTCCATCTAATATTTCGTCTTGAAATTCTAATCTTTTGAATAATTTGAGATGTCCTACTATGTCTGATTACAAATGGTATCAAGATGTTTTCCTTTCTAGAGTAATGCATCGAAAAGACTATTTCAAGCCTTATTGGAAAGAAAAGTTTATTATCGGTCTGCCTCCTATCTTTGCTCAAAAGGTAAAACAAGAATTAATTGGTAAAAATGATTCTATTAATTATGATAATTTAACTTATGGTGATATTCTAAGTACTATTAAAAAACTTGGTATTAACAATAAATTTGTTACTAGTATCAAATTTATCAAGAAATTCTTCTTGAGATTTAGCTTTTTTTTTTCTTTTTTTTTTCAAAGTTTTTATATTTAAATTCATAAGTTTCTATTAAACATTTATAATTAGAAATACTTATGAATAAAAGAAACAATATCTACAGTATAAAAATTAAATATGACTAGGATAAAATAAAATTTAATATAAAAAACAATAGAAGATTTATCATACACGCTATTGAAAGTTTGTAACTTCACTTAATAGCAAAATAACTTAATAACTTCAACTTTCACAGGCAAAGACAATTTTAACCCTCTATTTTTCTTTTATACAGAAATAGTTAGGGATGATAGGGATTTGAATTTTGGATATTTCTATTATAATGTACCAACTAGTTAAATTATAAGACTTACGAGAATAAAGTTTATATCTTTAGAGAGAGAGAGAAGGTTTCTATCCCTTAAAAGCCTATACATTTTTTGTTCTCAAAAAAAAAAAAAAAAAAAAAAAAAAGCCTATACATTTTTCGAAAATGGGATGCATAGGAATTCATTATAGCGGCAAAACTAACACCACATTGATAAAAAAAAATAGTAGTCTTGAATGCCCTTGGAGAGTGAAGTTGAAGGCATTTAAGCCAATTAACCACCAAAAACCATGTGGTGAATATGATGGGTACATTTCCAAGATACCAAGTTTATTTAATTCTCAAAAATAAACCCTAATGTTGTTGAGTTTTTATACTATATCCAAAAATCCAAAAAAAGTAAAAACAAATACGTGTGAAGGGATAAGATTTTCTTTTAAAAATCCTTTTAACTTTTTTGTGGGGGTAGCTTCCTTAACTCCGGAAACTTGTTGATTGGGAAATGTTAAGAAACAGAAAAATAAGGGCAGTAGTGATGCTGTGCAAAGAGGCACCACCAAGCCAAACAAAGTATGAACAGGTAATAACAATTAACAAGAAGAGCAACCAAAAAAAGAAAAACAGAAGAAGAGAGGAAGACAACTCAGTGCCAATGGTGCGTCACATGCACATGCTGTCCTGATTCCTAAACAAGTAATTCTTAGGTACTCTTGGAACACAGAGAATAGTGCTCCCTCCTCTCATATTCATGGTGGGGTTCGCTCATTAAATTCATGATGGAGTGCGCTCATTAAATTCATGGCAGGGTCTACCATGAATGTGAGAGAAATGAACATCATTTCACTATACTCTGGAACTATCTAAGAATTTTCCTTCCTGAACATCCCCTCCAACAAGTGAGAGGTCTGCACAACCAGCACCTGATGTCTGCTATTACTATCTTTGCCCATCATCTTTCTTTTATGATTGGAAAATCATACATTCCTTTTTTTTTTTTTTTTTCCCCAAAGACTATTTATTTTTTTTTTTAAAAGATTATCACTAATTTTGCTCTAGCAGTAAGAAAAAAATAAAATCAAACCCCCATATTATTTAAAAAAATAAAAATTCAATTAATAGAAGTACGAGCCATCATACACCAATTCTTGATTTTTAAAAAAAAAATTTATAATGATTTGAAATATTATTACTGGTTACTTTGCCCACAGCTTAAATCCTTCCTCTCAAGACTTAAAAGGCCATAAGTATTTTGTGCTAGAGAATGTACCAATTTACTTAAGAAAAGAAAATTGCTAAGATCACAATAAATTACACAAATTTTGCCACAACACATCACGTGGCGAATTGTGAGTAATGAATCTATATGAATCTACACATTCGTCACTCATAATTTATAAGTAGTAAGTTATGGCAAGAATTATGTATTTTATTGTGATCCTAGCATTGTTTCCTAAGAAATGCGGTGGTATTCTTGAAAGAAAAAAGAAAAAAATCAAAACATGCTCACTGTATATGTTTTTCCTTTTTCTTATCTCCTTAGCTGCTTGTCTTGTCAATTATTAAAAAAAAGGACATCTTAATCAATTTATCACTTCCCTTTCAGCAAGAAAAAAAAAAATTTTTATCACCTCCCTATATGAACGATGAATAGAAAGTACGCTCTTATAAAAAAAATGGAAAGAAAAAGAAGAAAGAAAGTACGCTCAAAACAAATGAAAGAATAGTTGATTGGTCCCATCAAAATTGAACTTTAATTGTTTAAACCTGTCAATCCGTATGAATTCAAAGAAAAATTTTTGATAAAAGGATTGAGTGTTTCTGACCCATAGAAAATGGGTCAGTCTAAAACCTAATTCGTTAAAAAAGAGATTAGGTACTGGTTTTACATGATTGGTTAAAACATAGATTTTCCTATATTGATCATAAATTAGTTGGCAAAAACTATCTTACTATTTGGATCTTGTGGAGGGATGAACATGACCTTAGACTAAGAGCCAAGGGCTCAACGGATCATTTCTTAAAAGATGGCCCGGTCCAATTTTGACATTAATTGCTGAGACCTCTAATACCTTATTAAATACCTCTAATACCTTATTAGCTAAGCAGTGGAGGAGCCGCACACAAGAGTGGGGGGCAAAGCCCCCCAAAATTTTAAAAAATTATTTTATAGTAAATATATTATTTACATTTTAAAAAATGTAGCATGTAAAAATTAAAGGTGTCCTCTCTAATTTTGAGTCATTTCAATAGTGTTCTTAAAAGAAAAAGAAATTATATTAAAATCATATAATTTAAAAGGTTTAACAAATTAAACTAGGTAGAAAATGATAAATTTTTGTACGTCTAATAGAAAAAATACATGACTTTTATATACTCATTAAAATTTAGAAGACGATAAACTCTCTTAGTAAATTAATTCATGTGTGTATATATACAGAGATTTGTCTTAACTAATATATTAGCATCACAACTTAGCCCCTGAAACCAAAATTTCTGGCCCGCCCCTTTAGCTAAAGTCACCCAATAGCTTCTTCCTGCCAACTCTTACGAGTGTGAAAAATGAACGTGAATTTGTTTGTTGCACCTTTTGCTTCGAGTTGTACTATGTTGGCTCTTCTTATTGCATTTTCTTCACTTTGTTGTCGTGGCAAGATTCGGGGTGGTGGAAATGGAGGTAGCACTGGCGTCTCAGGGGCAGGCTTTTTCGTTGCTGGTGGTGGAGATGGTGGCTGTGGCGGTGGAGGAGGTGGCGGTGGATGTGGTGGCGGTGGTGGTGGAGGAGGAGGTGGTTGCTAAACTCCGAACCAGATGATGTCTGCCTGCAAGGAAGTCCTGTATATCATTTTGCAGATAAAAAACGAAAAAGATGTTTAAGTTCCCTTAGGACTAGGAATGTAATAAATTCTCTCGCTCATAACTTTGCCCACCGGGCTTCTTTTTGTAAGTGGGATGCTCCCTCACTCTCACCCTCACCATCTCCACTCTTCCCTCTTAGTCTTGGGTTTGTTTTTGTTCAAGAATATAGAGATTGGGTCGGTGCCCTGCTCCTCCTTTATTTAATATTTTACATGAACCCCGGAATATATGAAATTAAATAAGTTGACTTTTGGATGTCTTTTCTTTTCTTGACCCGGGTATATGTGATGCTTTAATTTGATATCATATATAAAAATCTTACCCACAGTCCATGCACAATCATTTTGTTAAACACATCGTCAACCAACATCCAGTGCCTTATTTTTTTTAAAAAATGCTCAATAGATTCAATTTTGTATCATCAAAGGTGAGGGTTACAGAACTATCCCAGGTAACTCCCAATCCTCCGATCGAGCTAAACCCCAAATAAATCTCCTCTCCTCCTCTCTTCTTAGCACCGGAGCTCTGTTCATACTTTTTATGTTTCAGATACAAATCATGATTCTTGTGTGCTTCCTTACTTTTTAATTTATGAAATTTTTATTGAGGTTTTCTATATATGTATTTGGATCCCCTGTATTGCTCTGCCATTGCTCTTTTGAAAGGATTCATTTAGTTAGTTGAATCGTTCTTTATGTTAATAGTTAATACTTACATGCATACCATACCATACCATTCATGTTCCTATAATATATACCGTGGGAAATGAGATTTTTTTTTTAATTTTTTTTTATTTATTCTTATATGTTTTAAAAATGTGATATGAAATTTACTTAAACTAGATTAAATAATAAAAATTCGGTAGAATGCTATGGTACTCATCCTTCAATTTAAATAATGTGAATTATTAGTCAATATTTTTGCATCTCTCTCTCTCTCTCATTCTCAATTACACACCTGTGATATTAAAAGTGTTTAACTATCCCCTGAGCCCATAGGAGTTTTGTAAATTTGGCCCTTAAGTAGTTTGCTATCAAGTTGCATTTTGAACTGCATTCTACTGGGAATACAGGGGACTCTCATTTGAGAGGATAACTGAATGAGTAATCGCTCTCAATATGCCCACCTACCTGGCCGGTGGATTAGGATAGTTTTGTTTTTTCATGCCATCTAATTCAGACTTAACTTTCACTGCCTTGCTTTTTCATGCTATCTCTTTTAATTTAATTAAACAATTTCATGGTTTAACATGATTTGATTAACGTGGGTCAGTTGATCTGGGTGGGCTTTTACTTCTAGTACTAGTACTAGTAGTCTAGTATTAGTGCCCCATACAGTAATGTAGAAGTCATGTTTGATGAACTTGTGTTACAAGAAGGAAAAGTTAATGAAATTTTAACATATCTTCAAAAAGGATCCTGATCCTGAAAGTTAGTAAATCATTAACGTACATGGGTCAATTGATCTAGGTTTAATACTATGCCCCACACAGTGATGTCGAAGATAAAATTCTGTTACAAGAAGGAAAAGTTAATTAACATTTTAATAAATATTAAAAATCTGATTGCGAGAATGTCATAACAAAAATTGAAATAAATCGACAGATGCTAATGACATACTTTTAAAGAATCGCTAATCTTTCTAAATGTTCCAGATCTATTGCTGAAAGTGTCAAACTAGGATTGATGATAAAAAAAAAATTTGTCAGACTAGATTGATGACAGCAAGTATGACTAAAAGTTCACCATGAGGTTTGATATTTCTATTGCTTTGTTGTGTAGTTGTGCCTTTCATTTTGTAATGACTTCATAATGGTGCTCACATAGACAGGGACGGACGCAGGATTTTAAGTTGGGAGGGTTAGAGATAAGCGAAATTTTTTTTTTCAAATACGCATCTATATAATATTAATAAACTATCAACCAAGACAAATACCCAAAAATCATTGTTTCGTAATATATTAAGATACAATCATCTACTAACAAAAACAAAAAATACGAAACACTATTGTTTCTTTATACAATCATCTATGAAAAGGGAACTCGACGCTCTTTCAAATCTTTAAAATCATCTACGATTGACCCGCTAACCCAATGAATCCCACTGGCCACTACCGACACTAATTGACCTTACAAAAAAAAAAAAAAAAAAAAGGTAAAGTTAAAGACTTTAACTTTACCTTTTGTCTATTGCCCAACTCCACTTGTCCGGTTGTCCCTATTATACCCAACTACCAGTCAACAAAGAAAAAAATAATCTCTACAACTACAAACTCTACTCTCTCTCTCTTTCTCTCTCTCTCTCTCTCTCTCTCTCTCTCTCTCTCGAGAGAGAGAGAGAGAGAGAGAGAGAGAGAGAGAGAGAGTCACAAACACAGAGTCACAACCAAAAAGCCACCAAAAAAAAAAAAAAACACCACAGGCAGCAACCGCAGCACAAATTCAATTCACAATCAGTCAATCACCAACATCAGTTCAGTTCATCAGTAAAAACACAAACATGAAACAACATGAAAAGCACAGTTTCTGTGAATCTCAGATTCTCAGATCATATCACAAACATTTTATATTTATTAAGTTTTGAAGGAAAAGATAAGAGTAAATACCTGTGAGCGGCAGCGGCAAGTGGGTCTCGCCAGCGTGAGTCTCAGGTAGGAAGATCAACTGATCAAGATGGGTCCTGCTCTCACAAGCGTCACGGCTACATGGCGTGGGCGTCGGCGGCGGCGGCGTCACGGGGTGGGTCTCTCTCTCTGTCTCGCCTCTCAGCTCTCAGTCTCACTTTCCTTTCTTTTCTTTTTTTGTTCTTTTTTGTTCTCAGGTCTCAATCTCCGTTTGGGTTGGTTTTGGACTGCTGAGTTTGTTTTTTTTTTTTTTTTTTACATGGGTCATGGGCTGGCCGAAATCTGATGGGCAGCCAGGCAGGGGTTCATAGGTCCGTCCCTGCACACAGACACATACGGTTCATGTTTTCTTTCAATACGAATCTGAGATATAAATCATATTTAAAAAATTGTTAATAAAAATAAAAATAAAAACAGTATACATGGAGAAGAATTTCAAATTGTAATCAACTTTTAGAGAGAATAGTGAATAAATGTGTAGAGAGTTAAACTTTGCAACGGCAATTCTATTCCTACAGGGAAGAATACAAAAAAAATAAAAAAAATAAATAAGAGTCAATGACATCATATGTTCTCTTTTATTCGAAAAACCGAATACTAAAAACATCGCTTAGCTATTTTACCACCTCAAACTCCAATTTAAGCCCAACATCAGTGGTGCCAAAGGCAAATTTTGCCTTCTTACTACAGTGAATTGCCAAGACTAGTAGTTCACTATAGCAAAAAGGCATAAAAAAAAAATTTATTTTATCACTTAGTTGGGTTTCGTGGCAAAGAGGAAGAGAGAGAAAGTCATAAAAAAATTAATAAAAAAAAAAAAAAATGTTTGGCTGATAGTAAAAATAAGACCATTAATGCTAGATGTGTTATGAAATTGTGTGTTAAAATAAATAAAATAGTTTCTTGAGGTGTTAAATGCTAAAATTTTTAATTCCACTGATGTGGATGCTCTTAAAGGGAGAAAAGAAAGACTGTAAATGTGACAAATTATTATTTGTAGGTAAAAAAAAAAAGGTGATATTCTCTCTTACATTACTTTCTCTCAGATCCAGATATTTCTATTTTGTGTGAATTGTGAACTCTTCCGCCACTCTCACTCACAGACAAGGTGTTATCCTCACAAGCACACGCACATTGCTCTATTATTAGAACTAGTTTGTCAGCTAAGTTGGACCTAGTTTGTCACCTAAGTTCGACAATAATCTCCTTTTCTTCTTTGATTCTCCCAATTCCTGGTATCTTTGTTGGTGATTTCTTTGAGCTGCTCTAAGTCTAAGGTTAGTCTTCTTATCCATATTCTCTCATTCATGATTAGATTTATGCTTTTGGAATGGAATGGAGTGCTTAATATTTATATGCCTTATGATTGGGAGAATGATTAACTTGCATGCATTCAATTCAACCGGATTAACAATCTTCTTTGTTAAATCTAGTTTAAGCAGTAAAATTTATTAATAAATTGTGTTTGGGGTTTAGCTTTGTTTGTCTACATAAAATTTAGACAAATAGATTCTAGCTAGGTTCTAATATATATATGGATATGGTTAATGTATACTCTTAAGGCACACATTAATTATTCATTTTAGAAAAATTTTGTGAAAAATTGAAAAAAACTATCAAAAAAGTTAAAATCACTTTTTCGCTTTTCTAAAAAAAATTTCCTAAAATAATTTATTAATATATGCCTTAAGGCCATATGTTAGAAAATCCATATATATATATATATATTAGTCATTTGAGTGAGCAAAATATGTTCAGTTTGAAGAGAACAAAATTACTATTTAACATCAGCCAATCTTGAAGATTGCTCCTCCAAAAGGCTTGATTTGTTGGTAAGACCCCTAGCTAGTTCCACAAGCCCCTTAACAAAGGGCAGTCCCTAAGTGCATGCAAAATACTTTCAGCTCTAGCTTGGCATAAAGGACAAATAGTATCATGACAAATACCCCTCCTTTCAAGGCAAGCCTTGACTCCAATGCTATTATGTACGCATTTCCATAGGAAAGTTTTAATCCTTGGGAGAGTATTCACTTTCCAAATCCAAAGTGCTGAGAAAGTGTTTGTGCATTCAGCCCCCATGGCAATCCTATATGCACTTTTCAGCTCAAAGATGCCTTTAGGAGACCCCGACCAAGCCAACTTATCACCACTTCTACTCAAAATCGTCATTGGGGTAGCTTGAATCAACCTTTTAACATCAAGAGGCAGCTCAAAGGGAATCTTTCCCCAATCCCAACCCGTATCCGTTATAAAATCTCCAACTTCTAGATGACTAGCCTCCCTTGTGATAGGACCCTGAATCAACTCTCTAGGGGAACCTCTATTTGTCCACTTGTTTTGCCACACATTCAGCCTACTGTTCTTGCCAACCAGCCACCTGCTACCCTTATTGAAAGTATCCATACCTTTTTTCACAGCAGCCCATATATGGGAACACAGAAGCCTATTAGCATTTGCAGCCACTCTTCTTCTTTGATTGCAATATTTCAGCTTCAGCACTTTAGCCCAAGGGGCCTCCTTTTCAGTATGGAGTCTCCAATTAAGCTTGGATAAAAGAGCTATATTTTTACCCTTCGCTGATTGAATCCCAAGCCCCCCTTCCTCCTTAGACTTTATCACCTTATCCCAACCAACCCAATGCATCTTCTTGGCTGCCTCCGTCGATCCCCAAAGGAAATTACGGTTAACTCTGTCTAAACCATCCAAAATTCTGCTAGGCAAATAGGTACACTGCATAACATAAGCAGGTATAGCAGCCAAAGAAGCTTGAATGAGAATAGTCCGCCCTGCCAATGAAAGCATGTTAGCCTTCCAACCTGAGAGTTTTTGTTTAACTCTATCAAGAATGAAATTGTAATCCTGGGAGGAAGAGCCAGGATGCTTTAGAGGAAACCCAAGATATTTTCCCAAGAAAGGCGTGGATGCAAAGCCAAGAATGTCACATAGAGATTCCCTAGTGTCTCTATCTACATTTGGAGAGTAATAAACTCTCGACTTAGCTTCACTCACAGATTGACCAGATAGATCACAAAACTCATCAAGAACATCTCTAATGGCAGAGCAATTAACCCAATCTGCTTTAGCGAAGAAAATGAGATCATCCGCAAAAAGAAGGTGAGAGAACTCAGGGCCACTTTGAGAGGCCTTGACTGGCTGCCAAGTCTTCATATTACACTTCTCTTCTATTAGCTGCCCAAGATAATTCATACAAATGATGAAAAGGTATGAAGAGAGTGGGTCACCCTGCCTTATCCCTTTCGAAGGTAATATTGGGTCTAAAGCTTCCCCATTAAAAAGGATGGAGGTGGATACCGTCGACACACAACTCATTATGACATCAATGAGCTTCACGGGTAAATTAATCCTTTCAAGCATGGTTCGAATAAAACCCCACTCAAGCTTATCATAAGCCTTCTCCAAATCAATCTTCAAAGCCATGTACCCCGTCTTCCCTTTCTTCTTTCCAAGGGAATGAATTATCTCTTGAGCGATGATGACATTGTCAATACCTTTTCTCCCCGGGACAAAGGCCGTCTGTAAGGGAGATATAAGTTTATCCAAGAAAGGTCTCAACCTAGCTACAATGATCTTGGTCACCACTTTATACACCGTATTACAAAGGCTAATAGGTCTATAATTTCCTAGAGTCTCAGGGCCTTGGATCTTTGGAATCAAGGTAATAAGAGTTTTATTTAAGTGCTCAGGCATTTTCCCATTCCTAAAAATCTACTTGACTTCCTCAACCAAAGAACCTCCCACAACTGGCCAAAATCTTTGGAAAAACCCCGCATGCAGCCCATCAGGACCCGGGGCTTTAAAAGGCTTTAAAGACCACAAAGCAGCCTTAATTTCTTCTTCAGTAACCTCTCCATCAATGCTGTCTCTATCCCCATCCGACAAACAAACCAGCGAATGCGAAGCAATAGGGTCTTCCCTTGAAGTACTTTCATGAGATGTTGAGTATATCTCAATGAAACCCCTTCTAATAAACTCTTTAATATCGCTTTCCTCATGAATCCACTCTCCCACTGCATTTTTAATTGCCATGATTTGATTCCTTTTCCTCCTAACCAATGTCGAAACATGGTAAAAGGCTGTATTGCGGTCTCCCTGGACCATCCAATTAACCTGAGACTTTAAAGCCCATAACTCCTCCTCCTGATTGAAAACAATGTCAAGATCCCTAAGGAGCTCCTCTTCTAATTTGAGAAGAAAACTAGAAGGATTGATAGCAATAGCCCTCTGAATACCATTGATCCTAGCCAACAGAATTTTCTTCCTCGTAAAAATATTCCCAAACTGATTCTTATTCCAAGCCTTAACGTTCCTAGTGAAGCTATCTACGGCCTCAACAAGGTTATTTGCAGCTCCCCACGCATGAGAGACTACATCAGGGAAGGTAGGGTCTAATAACCAGCACGTTTGAAACCTAAAAGGCCTCTGCTTCCCACTGCTTGCCCTAGGTTGCATTTCTAACAAAACTGGGCAGTGATCAGAATGATACCTAGGAAGATGGGTAATTTTTGCATCCGGGTATAATAAGCACCACTGAGGATTCACAAAGAACCTATCTATCCTCTCCTGAATCAACGCTTGAATTTCCCTACCATTTGTCCAAGTGTACCGAGGCCCCGCAAAGCCGATATCTATCATATTGCATTTATCTAAACACTCCTTAAACAAAAGGGACCTGCTTACACTCACAGCTCTACCCCCAAATTTATCATCATTTAACAACGGCTCGTTAAAGTCCCCTGCTATAACCCATGACATATTATGAAGGTCTGCTACTTTCATGAGATTATTCCACAGAATGTGCCTTTCAGCACTCCTAGGACTAGCGTACACAGCAGATAAAAGCCAAATTACATTAGAAGTTCGTACCTTAACCGTGCAGTGAATTTCTTGTTCAGTGCTAACCAAATGGGCAACATCAACACTGTCTGAATTCCACAGCACCCAAACTCCACCAGCAAACCCAATTGCATCAGTGCGGATAGCTTCATCAAAAGGAAGACTTTCGGTAATTTCCCTTGCTCTGTTACCCCCAACTCGGGTCTCCATTACCACTAGAATAGCCGGATTATGATTATGAACCAGCTCCCTAACACGCTTCAGAAAGGAGGGCTTTGAAGCACCTCTACAATTCCAAATGATACAATTCATGAGGAAATAATTTTCTGAGATCAGACAAAAATCAAAGGGAACACCCAACATCTCTTTCCCCTTCAAAGTCCATTTGATCCGTACCACATGCTGCAAGACCCCCATTCCCATCACTTGAAGAATAGTGACCAGATTGAGTACCTGTATCAGCTTCTTGAACTCCTTCTCCGATGCCGGAACCTCCGCCAGGAAACCCCACCAAAAAATCGCTATTCTCCATACCGGTACGGATAGAATCAACCCCCCCTCTTTCACATGCTTCTTCCACACCTTCCTGAGCTAGACTCAATATAGGCTTGCACGCCTCACTGCCAACCCGTTCCCCGTGAAATCCACTGGTTTCCCTCTTTGATGCTGACCCATCTCTGACTTGGCAACGACAGCAAATTTGAAATCTCCAGCGCTGCTTACTGGGTTGCGGACAACTCGATCACCCATTAATATGTGCTCCCTTGTCTCTTCACTTTGCATCACCTTCAATACCGTTGAGCTTCCTTCCCCAGCGGCGCTAGTCTGATGGGTACAACTAGCTTTGACACGTGCGAGCTCCTTCATTCCTTTAACTGAGTTCCTCTGAATGTGAGTTGCACCATTCCGGGCTTTTCCCACGTTGTTTTCTTTAACTTTCAAAACTTGGGCCGAAATAGCTTGGGCTTGGTTCACACTTTCTTTCCCAATGCTATGTATCACCCCCTCCACTTGGACTCTATCCAAAATCCTCAAGGGAGACAACTTTCTCTTAGTCTCCTTATTCGGCCCACTGGAACCAGCAGCCCTCTCCATGTCAGCCCATATCCTACTATTTGCAACCTGGTGACCATTATTCTTCAGCTCGTAAGCCAGCCCTTGGCCAGGTAAGGACCCACCACTTCTTTGAGTCTTTGTTTCTTTCTTCCTGCGTGCCATGACCACCCATGGCCCATACAATCCTTCATGCACGTCCTTGCAAACAGTATCATTGTCTTTCCTCTCCAAGGTTGCTAACCCGTAATGTCATGATGAAGATTAGATGGGAGAAGCCGTTACAAGGCTGGTGGAAACTCAACACAAATGGCTCCTATTGCAGCAACTCCGGTTTGGCAGGATGTGGAGGGGTGGTCAGGGATGATGCAGGCAGGTGGGTCATTGGTTTTAGTAGAAGTATTGGCATGACAAACAGCTTTGCCGCTAAGCTGTGGGGATTAAGGGAAGGGCTGCTTCTATGTAGTAATCTCAACATTACCTCTCTTGAAGTTGAGCTTGATGCCAAGTCTATTGTGGATGCCTTCGAAAACCCCTCATATATTAATAACATCATTTCTCCCTTAGTGGATGACTGCAAGCTCTTGATTTCTCGCATTCCGCATTTTTGTATTAAGCATTGCTTTCGTCAAGCGAACAGGTGTGCGGATAGTCTTGCTAGGATGAGCTATAGTCTAGATACTGATTTTTCTACCTTTGATAGTCCGCCTGTGGACTTAATTGATGTTGTTGAGGATGACCTCTATGGGATGGGGTTTAATAGAGTCTGTACTGGGCTTGTCTCTGTTTCTTAGTTTTTAATGTATCAGTTTTTCACCAAAAAAAAAAAAAAAGAAGAGAACAAAATTAAGGACATTAATGATAACTTCAATTTTTCTTATGTTTCGACTTCCAATTGCAAAGCCATAGCAAAGCAAAGATTTGAAAGTTGCATGGAAAATGGGCTTTACAAAGCTAATCTTGAATAAGAATCTCAGACAGTTCTATCAATACTGAATTTGAAGATTCTGAATTCAACTTGACAACATTATTGGATAACCATAATGTAAACAAATTGAACTTTGCAAAGAGCATGCACATAAATTAGCTTAAACAACAAGAGCCGTGGAATAAAATGTTAAAGCATTTTGAATTCACCAGTGGAAAAAATTTGCACCTCAAAATTTTTGGAACTAGTGCATACACAAAAAAATCCCTCACTTAGCATACTTTCAATATATACATGCCAAGAATGTCAAAACCATGGGCAACAGCAACCTTACGGCTGTCTGACTGCCAGCCAAGGATGTAACTCAGCCGCTTGTGTTGATACCTCTCAAAGTAACAACCAAGCCATTCTCAATCAATTATAAATTCCAAGCCTTCTTCTCTAATTTGGCAGAAAGAGAGCACCCATTTGCATCCAGAAAGGCAATTATATTGGACTCACTCTTGATATCTGCAGAGACAAAGCATAAGCCACTAATGGTATCGTGTCCATCTCACCTCATAGGAAAGAAAAAACAAAACAAATCTTGTTTGTTTGGTATGCAATGCATCTAAATGACCACCCTAAAACAATAAAGACAATTTCAGCATAACAGTAAGTCATCTTATGGGAGGAAGATCCCAGATAGGCTTCAAATCATGGGAGAGATGCAGAACTATACTGATAATGATAGCATAAAGATACTGAAGACATAAATATACTGTCAGAAAATTTTGGCACAATGTTATTAACCAACAAATCCCTAATTATTACGGGTTTATCAATAAAAACTATTAGGGGTTGAACCAAGGTTGTTAAAAACAAAATTCAACAAGCATAAGAACTGAATCAGCAGGATAATTAGTATCATGAGTTTTTGTTTTTTCCATCATGAACTTATGTCATCAAAAATCAAGTCTCGATTTCTCTTCTAACTAAACAAGTTCATTGCTTTAGTACAAATACAGCTTCACCAGAAAACCTAGGCATCAATTCAAACAGATTGTATATAATTTTTGTTTCTTTCCACAATAATTTTAACCAAAGTTTACAGCACTCCTAGTATTTTTATTGGTTTTAAAATCTCCTTTTAGCAACTTAATCTACCAAGTCATACTAAATTCTCCCATCAATAAACATCAGAGAAACACTAGATCCAAGATATTCTCATCACTTAATTCTTGTCCCTGCCTTTTTGTTAGAATTATTTAAGTAAGAAATATACAATAGTTTCCTCCAATATATATATATTCCTCACATTCATTATTGAAAGCCAATCACATGTTTCTGGTTCCTTTTCTTTTTTCCACATTATATACCTCACATTCTTATGCACCCACTTTATCGTAAATTCTCCCCCAAATCATGATAGAGGATACAACAATGAATTGGCTACACTGTCAACACAACTATTAATGTTCAATTTTGGTATAGATATTGTTTACTTCAGTTTTTCCTTCAACCCAGAAGTTATTTATTACACATTTAAAAAAAGGCAACCTGCATCTGCATTCATGAATGGACCATTAAAAAGGAAGTGCAAACCTGATTCTGCAAGCTCGTTGAAGTTGTCCAGCGCTGAGGATGTTGTATTACTGCTGAACTATCAGTGATGAAAGTTATTGTGCTTGCTTCTTGTATGTTTTCTGCTTTTAATGGTGGTAATTCTCTCATGATCCATAATATAAAAGCTGAGGGTGTTAATGAACCTGGCAACAACACATCATATTGTAAGTTAGCTGCTCGCTACTTCTGAACAAAGACAGTATTGATTCGATACTTAATATAGAAGAATGAGTGCATGCAATGTTTTTCACCCATCATAAGCCTATGCTGCTTCCCACTGTAGTCACATATGTTATCAATCAATATGTAAAGCAACATGCTTTCTGCTTATTTTAAGGTAAGTGGTGAGAAAGCAATAACTAACATGGAAAACAATTACAGTAAAAAATACTCAAACCCCAAGAATCATTCTCTCCAAAAATTGGATACAGCTGTCTACCAACCACCTCTCCCATAACCCACAGAAGCAGGAGACTTGAGCACTAGCTATGACTTTTTAAAAACACACAATTCAAGCTTCCTAACCAGAATAATAGAGGATCCTTATTTTTTAAACAAAATTATATTTCACCTTATATTGTAGGGGTGGAAACCCTCATGTTTCAAAAGTTGCATTTAAAAGGGGAGTAATGGGCTTTGACTCACAAACTGACTTGCTATCTCTTACTGACTTGCTCAAACTTCATCACCCATTAAAAAGCTCCCCTAAACATCAGGATTCAATTTAAAACTATCCCCAAACTATACGGTTGAAAATGTAATTTTCCCTCCTTTTTATCCATAAGAAATTAAGAAACAAAGAGTGTACTTTTGATACATCTAAATTTTAAGATTTATTTTTAGGGAGCACAAATCATGCCAACAATTCATGTTATCAAAAAAGGTGAGAGGAGTGGAGTTAGGATATGTAATTAACCCAAATCTTTTCTAAAACCGTCAGTCACACACCGTGGCTGGTGCTCAGGTTTCCCTATATTTGCACATTGCACCTGTGGCCAAATATTTGATATTTGATTTCCATTCTTTTTTAGCTTCTGCATATGATGTGTGTATGCGGAAGTTCATTCTGATGCATATTTCCAGCATCTAAACAATTTACTCTTCCAAAGGATGCCGAGAGTCATCCTATCTTACTAAGCAATGAATGAAATTGTAATCATCTACAAATGAGCTGAAGTTCTCAATATTTCATACAACTCTAGTACAAGTTTACAAAAGCATCATTGATGCTCCTTTAATCTTTGAGTGAATCCACATTCACTGCAAATCTTGCTAAGTAATCATTCTCAATCTTAAAATTAACCTTTTAGGCAACCAAGTAGGGCATCTCTTCTGGTTTTAAAACCAGTTTTCTGTTTTCTAAGATAGATAAAGATATTGGAATTCATCTCCAAATCAAGAGAAAACTAGGGTTTTATGCAGTGTATTTCCATTTTTGATTTCCTTCAATCTGTTAATTCTTCTCTTTGATTTGTTTGTAATTGTTTCAAGTATAATTTGTTCACCATCATGAACATGATGTACTTTTGTTCAATAAAACTTTTATTACCTATCAAAAAATAGAGAAAATTGAGAGATCTTTTTGATGCTTTCGGTTTCCTGGTTTTTGAAAACAAATTTTTTCTTCTCTCTCTCTCTCTCATGACAGTTTGGATGAAGAATCATCAGATCATATGAGGCCCAGTTGATATCTTCGATGGCATAGGTTTGGATCACCTACCTAAAGGACCACCCATACTCAAGGCTAGCAACAGAGCTCATCCCTCCATCCAAAAATGTATTCCCTCTCTCTTGAGGTTTATTGGCTCAATTGCATCACTTCAAGCGCATCATCAACTGCAACACCTTCTATTCCTCCACCTTGAAAATGCCAGCAAGCTTAAGATACACAAGCAAACGGAGAGTTTTGGTGCGGGTATTGATGAATGAATTTTTTTTGGGTGTTTGGTTGAGCTGCCTGAACATGGCTTTGCTTTTGTTGTTGGTGTGAGTTTGGGGCCTTTGATGGGGTTTTCATGCTTTATGAAAAGGTGATGTGTTGGTTTGATGAGGTTTAAATTGGTTGTTGATGGTGGCTTCAGTCTTTCAGATTGTTGGGGACAATACTGCTTGATGGGGAGGCTGTTGCTGGACAGCTGGAGTCAGTAGGATTTTGGACGTGGGGCTATACAGGCTGTTGAAGAAATATGTGATAGTGGGATTGTCATTAAGTTGCCCAAATATTTTTTGGGGGGATGCCATGAGCATCCAATTTTTTTTTTTCCAAAATATTGCTTTTTGTTTTTCACATTCCAAAGGAATTTTACATTTCAACTCAACAGAAGATTTTTTTGGTTTTCATCTCTAAAAACAAGTTTTTTGAAACAGAAAAATGAACCATTCCCAAACATGCCTGTAAAATTTCGCATTCTTTCTACAAGTGGCCCCAATTTATAAAGCCTGGTCCATCTCCTACAGTTTGGTGCCTCATGAACTGTATCTCCAGCCAAATTTAAACTTTACTGACTTAAAATGAATCAAAACTAATCTCTTCTCCAAATCAAGAACTTACTCCCTCCAGGATAGCTTTCACTCATTCATGCCTACAAACTACTCTTTTCAAAATTTAAAATTTTCACTTGATAGATTATAGTTCCCTTTCTTAAATCTCAAAACAGGAAAACAAACCAAGAACACCTTCACCTCCTCAGAAATGCTAGACTCCTATGGACTCTTGCTTTAAAATTCAGAATAATCAGACAATGTATTGATATTGATCTCAGAATGTAACATTATCCAAATGGATATCAGATGCCAGCTACCAAAACTAAGTGTAAATCCAGTGGTCAAATTCCACTTATGTATAAGATGGCATAGGCAGATTCAGGATGTTTTCTTGATTCTATAAAACATCATTGGTAAAGAACAATATTCTTTATGCAGGTCCAAGGCATGGTTATTAAGTCAAAAAAATTTCTGAGTGGTCAATGATTGAAATTGAGAACCTAGGACAACTATATTTTTTTTCTTAGCTACTTATTGCTTTGATCTTCATATAATAATATCAAGTACAACCAGATATGATAATGGAGTCAATTCTTGATTCTCCAGAGTCTAGAGACTGATGTCACCTTATACCCATATATCATCCATCAGCAGATATATGAACACCTATGCAATTAGTTTCATCAGCCAATAGATTAAGTCTCAAAACCCATTCCATGGCCATATGAAGAATCAAATAGTTAAAAATGGACAAAGGGCAGGATTTCACACAGAAGGATGGTGCAAAATCATTCAGGATAGTTGCAGAAAGAATAAAAGTAGGAAACCTTGCTAAGAAAAGTAATAAAGGAAGAACCAAGATAAGATGTTAAGAGATGGGAGGACTAACATGTAAAAAGAAGAAAAAATGGATGTGAATGAAGCAAACGTAAAAAATGTACCCTCGTCATTTTCACCAACCTGAGACCCTGACACAGAAATTAGAACCACATACCTATAAAATAATACAAAATGAGCAAGAGAGATGTATAAACAACTTTTGTAGGATGTTCCGGCCGGTGATATAGCATCTGCAACCATCATGACATGATGAAGTTAGAGAAAGCTATAAAGATGAATTCAATTTCTTTTGTACAATATAAATTTGATGACCAACAGAGAAGTGTCTACCGGAATATCAGTTAAAAGAGCTACAAAAGAACTTGAAGTGAAACAGATCACAGAAACAACAGCTAAACCTGAAACCTGCACAGAACAGAATACTTGCCAACATTATACATGGAACTGCAAAATCAACATAAATAAGCAAGATAAATTCTACAACTACATACAAACAGGGAAAATAAAAGGATTTTATTAATATTATAAATTTATAATGGAGCCACCAAACGCATTATATTAACACTGGCTGTGACACCCAGAAAATCAAAGAGAAAAACAAGACAATAAAAGATTTAATACCTTCCACATTTCGGATGAAGCTCGCTCAGATCTAACTTTGCTCATTTTCAAGCATAATAGAAGTCCTGAATGGAATTCATAGCAACAAAGATAAAAAAATTATATCTCAAGAAAATTAAAACAATGAAGGAAAAGAAAAAAAATAAAAGGAGAGAGGGAGAGGGAGAGATAACAATAATTGCATTTTCGTTTTGACTAAACAGGTAGTCAATATCCAAGGTACCTTACTACTCCAAAGACATGTAGACAAGTCAGTTAAAATAAGTAATGGAAAACTTAGAATGCTAAAATTCTCCATCCCACAAACTGGTTCTCTCATGTACATTGAATTGGCAAAATATGATTTTTTTTTATTTCATATTATGTGATTCTTTTAAAAGTAATTTGAAATTTTAATTAGAAAGAGGAGAAACCTTGGTATACAAGTTTTATAAAGAGTCTCCTAAAAAATTACAAACAAATATCGTCAAGGAAATCCACAAAAGAAAGAGAAGAGATGCTGCCGGTCACATTAGGTTAATCACAGCAGATTATGCAGAACTACACATTTTTACTTGAGAGTAGGTAACTCAATGCTGTTGAATGTAAGGTTTTCTCTATCTGCATAAGGCAAAGCAGGGCACCACTCCATATTTGCACTGATTCTATGTTTTCCAAACATTCCTTGCCAACAAAAAAACACAAGCACTATCACACATTTAACTGAAAATATCTCCAAAAAAAGAAGAGATCAAGTCCTTGGCTACTGCACAATGAAGTAGCAAGCGATCAGTAGCCTCCCCCAGCTCCTTATGCACATACAAAAGTGATCCAATAGAATGATATTTTGTTTAATCAAGTTATGCACAGTTAGAATTTTTTATTTTTTTTTAAATGTGAAACCTCACCAAGGCAGGGCCCTTTGGACCCACCCCTGGGGAGTAAACCATGGATACATAACCCCACCCTCCAATTAGAATATTTTTCCCAAGATTGATGTCCAAAAGAAAAGGGAATCATTTCTAGAAACTCTAAAACCCCCAAATACTCCACAGTAATTTCATGCCAATAGATCCTCTTAATGCCTCATAATGCAAAGTACACTGAATAGACCACCAAGCCTTATCCTTCAATGTAACCTATCAGCCACTTCAGTTTTTGGCATATTAGAATATAGTAGATTGAAAAAGAAGGGAAAACGCAAAAGCACCCCTGAACTTAGGATCAAACTCAAACTGAACCCATGGTCTTTTAATTCAAAATTATAAATCCCTGAAGTTTGGGAAATTTTCAAATTGATCATTCAGTCTCACTTTCGTAAGCTGAACCGACATGTGTTTATGTTAATAAAAAATTATTTTAAAGAAAAATTTAATTCTAAAATCATTTTAAAATTAATTTGATTTTTGCCCCTTTTTTCTTCTTCCTCTCTCCTCTACTGCCACACAACCACCCCCCCCCCCCCCCCCCAACACACACACAACCACCAACAACTCTGGTAATCAAGAACCACCACCAAATCCAGCCATTCCACCAAACCAGCAACCTCATTCTCCCAATAACCAAACAAAATGGAATAAGAAGTAAAAACCTCGGATCTATCTCATCCCAATTCATGTTATTTAAACAAGTTGTTTGACTATTAAGTAGGTCATGTGACTAAAAGTACACGTGGATGCTTATTTGACTTGGCGCAAAGTGGGTTGGAGGAACTTTTCTCCAAACCAGGTTCAAGGAAAATTCTGTCCATTTAGCAAAGTAACACCTCAAACCATGTTACCCTAAACAAAACAAATCATACCCCAAATTTATTATGCTGCACAAGTTCAGATTTTTGAATGTTTGGCAGTCTTATTAGTAAAGTAGATTTGCATATGGCAGTGGTATTGCACAATGTACAGATTGTAGATGGCAGCAGTAAAGCGGAAGGTAGAAGATTAGAGTGAAAAGCAACAACAACCAAGCCTTAGTTCCAAACTTTTAGGGGTTGGTTATGGTTCCTCAACATATTAATCAAGATCGACCACATGCATTCTCTACCACTATTCTATCCAAAGTTATACTCTCTGTTATTTCCTTAATTGACATGTCATTTTCATCAAAGGTGGCCCCTTATCTTTAAGCAAATTTCCACATTTCAAATTCTATCTTTTGGAGTATTTACAATTTCCATTAATCCATCTTAACATCCTCAGCTATGCTAATTTTATGAATATTTTGTTTCTTAATAACTCAGTATTTAGTATCATAGAGATGTTAGAAGTATGCGAATAAATTTATCATATCCTAATAGCTTAAGCTCTTATCTTATGATTCACATCCTCTTTGATCTCTCCATCTTCATGAATTGTAGATCCAAAATATCGAAAGTTCTTACTCTTTAGTATCGCTTAACCATAAAGTCTTACCACCTTTTCATCTTTGTCTCTACTTTTACTAAAATTACATTCTATGTACTCTGTTTTAGTCTTACTTCATCAAATATATTTTTAAATAAAGAATTTTTTTAATTGAAATAATCAAATGCACCACAAGTGATAGCCTTTTCCATCCACAAGGGTTATAATTTCAAATTAGAAGATCTTGGGCTAGTTTGATTTTAACTATTAAAAGCTCTTGGGCTAATTTGATTTTGACTTTTAAGTTTTAAGGCTTTTGCATTTTTCCCAAAAAATAACCCACCAACTCAAGTTCCCAATCATGAAAGGCACAACGAAATCTAAGATTCTTAGAATGGATCCCTCTCGTTGAACTTTAAACAAGAACGAACAGAGGCAACTTTATCCACAAAAATCACAAATAAGTCGGAGTAATTCTTTGATGATGGTGTGTCCCCACACCACACATCATTCCAATTATGTTTGATATTTGTTTTATTTGGTGACTAATAACAACACATTAATGATAGGGAATTAATGTGGTTTAACCTGAAATTTGCCATAGTAACATGAATATATTAAGAGACATCTTCATAGACAATAATATGATGCAGGAAGAAATGAGAGGCAAAGAATAAATAAAATTTCTTGAGGGAAATCAAGATAGAAATACAAAAGTAAGAAGATGGGAAAGACTGAAGACATCACTTACTTGAGGAGAGAGACTCAATCAACCCTTCTAATGGTCTACTTAGGGACTAACTCACCAACTAGAGAACCATTCTTTCAAGAGAAGCTCATAAGGCTTGCACCAAAAAATGATTCAAATCCACTCTCTCTACCATTCTCCTCACATTTACAAGGCTTTATATAGTATCCCACTAGTGATCAATTTAACAATTTTCAGCTTCAAACATAATCATCTAAATAATCTAATTTTGAAATTGAAATAACTCAGTAGCACTGAGAGAAATCTTCAATTCTGATACCATAATACACAAAAGGCTAGGAGCACTAAGTCATTATACCAAAGAAAGAAATAGGTAATATGCAGATACAGAAATTGTAAAAAGAAAATGACTATTAAAATGTTGTTGCTCACCATAACATGCTAATGCTCCTCCTAATAAAAGTATTGCTATGGAAAAAAAGTCTACATACACCTGCATGATGAGTAAAATCATTGCCACATGGCTTCACTACATGTTAGTTATAAACAAAAACCAGAAATCTTCTATATCATTTAGAACACTACCTACTTTACCATGAGAAAACACTTTCATTGAAATTTTAAAGTAAATTACTAGAATAATATTCTATAATTACGTTAAAAGTCAAGCCACTAAGGCTAGTTTTTATACAAGCATGAGATGTAACAGGCAGCAGAACCATTTCTTACTAGCACCCAAATCTAGTAATAGGGTAATCGATTGTTCTATCACTAAAATAGTGTTCGTCTAGTATCCAAAATTAACCAAAAAAAAAATTGTGTTGAGCAAAAGATGAGAACGAATAATTAATACAAGTTACCCATTTCAAGTCAAAAGATAATTTATAAGTACTAGCATAACCTCTCTCTAAAGCCAATATTCTAACCACTAGATCTTCAAAAATCTCCTTTACTGCTAATAAAATAAGAGTTTTTCCTTCTACCAGCCCAACTTCTATATCTCTACTTTCACAAACTGCAAGTGGAATCCTGACTAATTTACTGTATAAATTTACAGCTGTTATTTGCCCCAAATAGGTTACTAGAGATCTCATTTATAACAGATATGTTCCATCAATAGCTGATTATATATCTTTCCAGAGGTCTAGAACACAATAGTTACATCTGTGCAGCACGATGGATTAAAATTAAATACACAAACATTAAGATGCTTCAATTCATGTTGCAGTAATGATGATTACATACAGTTCAACGACAAACAAGTACTCTGTTGAAGAACATTAACAAGTATTATATGAAAATATCAACAGGGAAAAGTAGAACTAAAATTACTGTGTTCATACCCGTGTCACAAGTGCAGAATCAACAAAATTCTTTCCCATCCCAATCCAGATTATTACAGCACATGCCAACATTATAACAAAAACTAGCACAGTAACCTGGTAAATAAGCAGTGTGTTAATAATAGATTTGGATAGCTTAAATTTTCCAATGAGTACGTGACAATAAAATGAAGAATAATACAGAAATAGCCAATCTTAAGAAGCAAGGGTAGATACTCAACAAGAAGCTTTTCATTGTAGCCATACCAACATTACAATCTTTTGGCGGCTTCCAACATGGTGAAAGCGGAGGGGAAAACACTTTCTATGAGTATCTGTTTTAGATGAACTTGACTTATTTGAGGTCTTATCCAATAAAGCTTCCTGAGAACTGCTGTCCTCATCTTCATCGTCCTCATCATTTGCCTGATGGCAAAGGTCAACCCTATAAAAAAAACCCACCAGAGAAGCATAGAATATTGCTCACAGGAAACACTAGTCTGAAAGAAAAATTGTATGGCTATCAACTTGAAAATGAAAATATTCAGATATAACTAATTGAATGTAATCTTTTGATTATGAAACCATTGCACTTCCGGATATCTTTTTATGATGACTAATGGAAAACAAGTCCTTAGAAATTAGTTATTGACATCAGTCCCAAACTTGTTGTGGAGCAGCTTTACCCAACCCTCACCCCACCCCACCACAAAAAACACAAAAAAGAAGAAGAAGAAGAAAAGGCACTACTTTAGATGTAATCAAATTGACACAAGAAAGAAATGCTTTATATATATATATATATATATATCCAACATCACTGATGAAACTTCAAATGGAAATTAATAAAGACTTCTTTATGATTTTTTCAATTGATAAGTTATACATGTACTTAATAGGACTTGAATCCATGACCACACCTTCCATCCGCTTATTATGGAAGAAGGAAATGCTAATTGAGCTGTAGGTCATTGGCTTCTTTGTTAAGGTATTTTATTTATTATGACAATTTTTTATGAAATTCTGTTTGCACTGAAGCTGTATTCATCTATCATGAAATGAATAAAAAAAACACATGCACTGTTGAAATACACGCACACACACAACAGATTCATCATCCACATGCTACCAATATTATACTTGAGTTCATGGAGGTCAACAGTTCCAAGATGAACCCAACAGCAAGTGATAGTTGTAGACAATAGATTGAACTTCAGTAGAAAAGCATGAAATAGGAAAGAAGCAGATAACTCATGCAGCATTATAAACTGCTGTTGCATTTTAAGAGAACTTCAGAAGTTGCAGAGAAAAGCAAAATAATGAATTCAAAACATAAAAAGATCATTGATGTTGAGAGCTCCAAACACACAACTTCAAACTCAAGTTGAAGGAATCAAGAAAGGTTGAACAACCCCTAAAAAGCTTTCCGTTCCAGTATTCATCAAAGTTCAATGCACCAGAACCAATCTCCTCAAACCACAAGGATGAATTTTGAACGGTCCTATTTCAAACACTTAAAGCATGAATATATAAATAAAAGAAGAAGAAAGAAGTCTCTACTCTCCTATGTTTTAAGCACCTTTAGACAAGTTGAGCAATCTCACTAACAGTGTTTTCTACTCCTTTGTTTTGTTCTTTAATTGGGTTGGGAAAGTTTTTTTTTTTTTTTTTTGGGGGGTGGTGTTATTGTTATGAAGAGGATGGATAGTAGCTCATAGTTGCCATCCAAAACTTTAACAACAAATTGCTATTGATATTGGCTGTCATTCCTCTTCCTTTTAAGAACCCTTTTAATTGAAAGATGCATCTGTATATTAATTTAAAAAATTGGCTATTGCATCCATGATTCAAAGGAAAATTCATGAACTCAAGACTTCATTCACATTCAAATAAAACTATACTGGGTACATTTAGAATATTGCAATAAAAAAATTAATAATAACTAATAATAATAATAACATACCAGAATGATAAAAGTAGAAGAAATGCTGCAAAAAACAGAATTTTGGGGGAAAGCTGCAAAGCAAAAATTTGCACAATTCAAATATTTTAACCAAGCTCTTAACATGGGCATCTATTCAGTAATTGAGTCTGAAGACATACCCATGAGGATAAAACCACAAGAGTTTGACCACCACGGCCAACCCTTGCATGTAGCGAAAAGAGTTAATACAAAATAAATGAAGTAACCTGCAATGGAAGAACATCAATTAAAGCTTCAGTTTGAATCAAAGAGTGGTAAGAGTGAGAGTAGAAAAAGGAACAAAGAGCAATCAAACATGGAATGAACAGAAAACAATAACAATAAAGACGACAACAACAACAACAACAATAATAATAATAATAATGATCTGCAGGCTGAAGCACTCTGATAAGTAAGAGATTAGAAATAAATCATCTAACAAGAAGCTGCCTCATGAAAGCCATGATGTGACAAACTTCAAGTTGTAGACACCAAAGATATTACAATGCATCAGTTAAATGGTACAAGAAACTAAAAATAGTTTCCCCAAAACCTGAAGAAATCAAGAAAGCCCAAAGCATTTGTAATATCCAAAGTTCATGAAATATAAGAGACATTCAAAGTTTTTAGCAAATAAAAAGACCAGCATTTATGGATTAAATCTTCCATTTAACCAATCAATTTTAAAATCCTGAGCTAGAGACAAGAAAATAGCTATCTTGATCAAGTGTATTCCTCTTTGCATGGAAAAATAATTTTCTTTACTGTTACATTCATACAAGACTCAGTATACAGGTGGTGACATATCTGGATTGTCATTAAGAAGTATTTGACTGAACTTGAACTTAGATTTAGCTGTTGCGAATGCTAATACTATGTGAACTCTAAAAGCAGAAGTTAAAAAGAAGCAATTATACTGATTGACAGTGCAATTTATGGCTATTCTTACCAGCCCTAACTCATCAAGCATTATACCCACCACAAAACAGTAATAAATTATTACACATTAAAAGGAGATAGTATGATGCAAAATACAATTGCTTACCCATATTAGAAGAGCCAATCATTAGGTGAAACACCTGCAGTTTGACATTCATAAGCATCAAGATAACGCCAATATGCTTAAATTGGGAAGTATATACTAAATTGGCTATATCACAAGTGCATGTATAAAACAAATTCATGCATATATACATATGAATATACAATTTATGTCAGAGTTAGTCATAACCATAAACATGCATCATATATCTGTGAATCCACTGAAACTAAAAGAGGTGTACTGAAAAGCACCATACGCTCTTACCTTGCCTCTATTCATCTTCCCTGTCTATCCATCTCTCCCAAGAGAGATTTAAGCACAACCTAATTTGATATAGTGATTGGTCACTAAATTATTAACCAATATCTTGAAATCATTATTAGTGTGATTGTGTAGTTAATTAGATAATTATCTAGTTTCAACCTAGTCAGGTCAGATGAATCTCCCAAAATTCTTCCAATTTATACAAGTAATCAAAATACTGGACTAGAACGATCAAGGTTAGAGAGTGCCAACCACTAGTTCAACCAGTTACCGATTGTCTCAAAATATTTTTACTATAATTCTAATGCTTCCCCTTAATAAGTTGGGGCCAATAGGTGGGATTTTTAACATTTTAATTGGGTGGTAGAGTGGAAACAAGAATCGAACTCAAGACCTCCACTCTGATACCATGTTGAATTACTAATTCTCCGAAAAGGTCCTAAGTTCGATCGCAGTCTCCAATCTACCTCCCATTTAAAATGTTAAAAGTCCCACATGTTAGGGGAGTGTTAAAATTATGGTTATTGTTAGTGTGTGTTTGGCTCTAGCTTAAAAAGTTAGCTTATTTTACTATTCAACTTATTTTTGCTATTATTCATGGGCTCCACTGCACTTTTTGATACTATTCATAAATCCCACTGTACTATTTCAGTTAACTTTTATCTTTATTTACAGTACTTTCAGCAAAAAAATTTCAATTTCAACAAAATAAGCTAAACTCAAACAAACCCTTAATCTTCACCATTTTCTCCCTCCAATAACACTTGGTTAACAAATATTGTGCTTGTACACCAGGTGTGCACATACTCAGATCTGATGGGATTCATAAGGGTGGGGCCATGGTGATCCACCCAAATGTGAGTAAGTGTGCCTACAAAGGGTGCATCCCCGATGTGCCTCCTCGATTACTCTAGCTAAGCATATAATTGTTTTATCATGTATGTACATAAACAAATACAGACCCTTGGAGGTGCGTGATATGATCATATGTAACACATCACTTACTTTTTGGCGAGTCCAGCCAAGTTGTGAATTCCTTGAGTGAATCCTTATCAACTGGAACACAGACAAATGAAATGATAGTCAGAGAAGAAATTCACACAAATGTGAAGTTAAAGATACATCTTCCAAGTTTCACTTAATATCTAAAAAAAATTAATGGTAACTATGGCCATCAATTTGTAGACATTTTTTTTTATTTTGTGTTCAGTGGCCATCACTTTGTAGACATTGGCAGTTTGCAACAATATCTGATTGCACCTAAGCTATAAATTAAAAATGAGTGCAATATTATGTGAAGACAGTCCCTTTATGTTTTCAACAAGATTCTAAGTGAAGTTTCCCCAACGACCACACTGTCCACCCTTTTTTCATGTGGGGGGGGGGGGGGGGGGGGGGGGAGGTGCCTTTGAGCTAGAGCTCATTGAAACAAACAGAAAAAGAAAATTTGAGTGAACAAAGAGGAAAAGACCAACTACATGTCCACCCAACCTTAATCTTTATTCTTTCTTTCTAAATGTCATGGTCACAATAATGGCACACATTTCTACACAATCAATTATTTTTCATTTCTTCAAGGTCAAGAAAAACAAATTTAAAATTGCATTGAATTGCATGTACTACTAACTACACTGATTTTTGGGCTATTAGAAGAAATTAAAACTTATCATTTTTTTTTATATGTAAAAGAATAAACAAACAAAAATGTAAATGTACAAACGTAAAGTAGTCTCCGAGCATACAAAGTAATACTTAGAATCAATCAATTACTAAATATATATAGCAAGCGGAAAGTGTTGAACGTGTATTCTAACAGACCACCGAGGCACATGGATTGGACCTAAGCAACTAACAGTGCCACCACCTAGAGTTCACCGGAAAATGCAACAAATGCAGTGTAAAAAGTGGTCTAAGTATGCATATTGTGCAACATGTTACTTAGTAGAACATTCTTCTTAGTACCACCAGGCTTTACAATTCTGTCAACAGATAATAGTCATTACAATTCACTCTTTCCACTTGAATGGCAGTTGACTCTATTTCAAATGGAAATCAATTGGCTAATAAACATTACATAACATCCCTTACTTTCCCCCCTATGGTCCCAGCCATTAAAAAAGATTCACAATTTATCAACTAAACACAAAACGCCCCAACTCAAACTCTAAAACCACATAAGAAACCAACCCCACTTATCAAATTCCAGTCTTATAACAATCTAAAGCATTCAAACTCCACAAGAGCTTCTCCATCAATGAAACTCCATAAAATTTTGCAATCCACAAGTTTCACAAAAGGATACAACAAAACAAAAGCATCCAGAATTGAAAATGCAAGAGCTAAAAACAGAAACCCAGATCAAAAACGAGAAGAAAAACCTGACAGAATGCAAGAAGAGCAATGATGGCAGCAACTAGAGCGAGACCGACATTTACACCCACCAAGAGCCGTGTAAAGCAAGAAGAACCTCCTCCTTCTTTCAATTCCAACATCTCTCTCTCTCTCTCTCTCTCTCAC